>CM043117.1:5582908-6182908 GCA_023701765.1 Hylyphantes graminicola | reverse complement strand
ACCAGCATGTTCTCCCAAAAATTGTTTTTAAATGTGCCCGCAATAATATTTTTTTTTAAATATAAGGAGATGTGTTTTTAAAGCATTCAGTTGTAAGTTATACATTCAAAAACAGATCGCAGCACAATCTAAAACATTGACAACAGTTTTTCTTTTGATATGGAATGTATGGAAATATAGCACAATTACAAGGGAAAATTCTTTTTTTAAGGAACTCTAAAAATTACATAAATTTTTATTTATAATAACCATTAAAAAAAATTAAATAAAAAATATTGCAAATTAAACTATATAGTTTTACTTCTCTCGCTTAGATGGCGCCACCCCGCACTCTCCAATAAACAGTTTTTCTTTTGATAAGGAATGCATGGAAATATGAGAACAATTGCAAGCGATAATTCCCCTTCATTCTTTTTTTAAAAGATCGTTTACAAATTCGTAAATATTAATTTAAACTAGCCGTCTAAAAAGTTTAAAAAAATCCTTGCCAATAAAATTAAACTATTTAGTTTCATTTCTTTCGCTTAGATGGAGCCACTTTTTAATTTTTAATTCATAAACAACAGTACAGTTACAGCTTAAGTGATAGTTTCAGTTTTAAATTATTAAAATAATTAAATTATTTCGTATGTTTTATTATTTAGCCATGTTAATTTCCTTACAACTATTTTACTTTTATGAAAGTAATGTTTTCTCTCTATATTTACTTGAATATTTTGAAAACATATCGATTTTTGCAATATTTTCTACACGTCAGTGCATGGCAACAGAGTTGATGAAATAAAAAAACAACTTTCAATTCTTTCTTGGCGTCCTGTCAAACTGAAATAGTTTCGTTTTATTTATAAATTAATATTAAAAAATCAAAATAGAAAACTCTGCATTTGAAATCATCGCTCAATTCTACAGCAAAGTTTGCATCTTTTGGACCTCGGGAATTCTTTTAATGTGTAAACATTCAATGTAATCTGAAAAGTTTTGTTCTGAAATGAGGAAAATAGCCGTGGAAAACAAATCAATAATTGCAGAAATCTCCTGTTATCTCACAAACGATCTGCGAACAAAATTCATATTGCAAACGATTTACAGTTAGAAGTATTTTTCTGTATCGTCTGCCTGGAAATAACTTGTTTTGTGCATTGGATATTATGATGGAAGTTAGTAACGCAGGACTGAAAATGAGCGTGGCGGCTAAACCCAGTAAAACTAATAAAAAATTTATAGCCAAAGATTACAAAAGCATGTCGAAAGATGACTTACGTCAAGAACTGCGTAAACGTGGAATTAAAATAAGTGGGAAAAAACAAGATTTGGTAAGTATAAATCAAATAGTAATGATGTGTGTATAATCAATGTTTTTTTTGACAAATTCTATTGATTCTTTTTTTCTTGTTTTAAAGTTCAATGATTGTTTATGATATTGATGAATATTATATTTTGTTTTATATGATAAAACAGTTCTTAAAAATAGTGATATGGTGATTCCATGGTGTTGAACATAAGAGTTTGCCCAAAATGTTCATTTACATTTCTCAGAGGATAGTTGTTTTTTAACTGTTTCAAAATACACTTTCGAATACTAAGCCATGACAGTAGAAATTTTGGACTCAAAAAGATTGTTTAAAAAAACAATGTATTAAAAAAATAATACTCTGATATATTTTTTTTTATGTCGTACTCCTTGAGAATATAATTAAAAAAATCAGAAACTCTTGTTGCATTTTATAGCTTTGTAGACATGGGTAGGTTTTCACACTATATTTTGACCAGTAAAATATGTTTTTATTAAAAAAAGTGTTCGTTTGTAAGTGAAAATATTGAGCAAACGTATATGTCTGATTCTGCGGAATTACCATACTAGTAACAATGGTACAGCTATGATATAATAATGGTCTGTCCTTTGGCAATTTTTGGCGAGTTTGTAAATTTAACATAGGGTTGCTTTTGCGATCAATTGTTATAAAATCTGTCTATCGTATAAACAAGTACAATGTTTACCACATTTGGTCATTTTTGTTGCTTGGTAATGTAACGTAATTTAGCCAAATCGAGACTTGCTATTATATTATAGCTGTTTCATTTTGTGTATTAAATGGTACATGCCTTACCTTAAAGTGATATATCACACAAACTAGATTTTGCATGTCTATTTATTTACTATTTTATAAAGTTTCATACTTTGGATGCCATATCATTTTAGAAAAAGTAATGATCTACTAATTGTAGCATAACTTTTTACTGATTGATTTGAGGTATTGCATAAATCAATAGGTCTTTTTAATTAGAAAATTCATATTTTACAGACATTTATTCACTGTAACAAGTTAGTACTAATAACATTTTTCTTAAAAAATGTAAATTGTAATTTGTCTTTGAAAATTTTCATTCTTTCTTTTTTGTTTATTTAACTGTATTAGTTTCATTTTCTTTTTTATTTATTGAATCGTTCTTGTAAATATGCAATAGATTTGTGTTGCTTTTTGTTTGCATTTTTATTTTGCATGTAATTATTTTAAGTTAATAAATATTCAAAAAAATGATTTTGGTTCCTTTTTATTTTGTCTTTATTATATTTTTATACTTTGTCTGTAAAAGCATTCAAATTAGTTTTCTTCCTTTATGATTTCGGAGGTTTTTTAAAGCAACCTCTTTTAGATAATACACAATAAGATTATATACAGTTAGATTTTGGTGAGGAATATTTTAAATCACATTAAATACGTTAAGTGTAAAACCACATTAAATTTCTACCTTGTTTTAAAATGCATTTATTAGCATCTTTGCAAAATTATTAATATAATATTTAAATAAGAAAATTCATAAATGGCTTGACTATTTTTAACAATGTCTAAGTTCATTCAAAATCTTATGCGTAAGTTTCAGTATTTTAATTCAAACGAAGTTTGTAGTAGAAAAAAATAAATAGGCTTATTTCAACACTTTGTCAAAGAATTTCTTTGACAAAGTGTTGAAATAAGCCCATTTAAATATTTTTTGTTTTCTTAGAAAACAAAACCAATTAAATCTCAGTTCGAAGCATGTGTGGTTATAAAAAACCAATGAGCTTGTTTCAAGTAGCAGGGAGAGAAAACTAAACAGCCAATGAAATTGCAGAATAGAGAGCATGACGTCATAAGAAATATTTCCATTGTATTTTATTTTAAGTATTTTGATGGTAAATATTATAATTTTTTTTGTTTAATTTCTGTAATTTCTGAGAGATGATTCCCCTTTTATTTTAAAATAAAAAAAAAGGTTTATTATTACAGTAATTAAACAAAAGAAACTCTCAGAAATTGCAGAAATTATAAACAAAAGAAATTATAATAATTTCCATCAAAATACTTAAAATAAAATTAATACAATGGCAATAAATATTGTATCAAAATACAATAGGGTGCAATAGTTTTGAACCAAACAGTTATCCTTTTCTTCACCTATGGTATTTCCTGTCAGTTGTTACCTAATTGTTTTAGTTACATAATAAAAATTTATTAAATTTATTTTTCATTTTAAAGATACTTTCTGGGATATCATGTTTAAAAATATATGCACACAGAAATAGATATAGAGAGTTTAAATGTATTTAGCTAGAGGTTTTTCAACTGAAAGTGTAGGAAAAGTTTAGCATATGAACGACACATTTTTTGTATTGTGCAAATTTAGAATATTAGAAGTTATCAGAAACTAATTTTTTTTACAAAAACAAAAAGATATATAAGGAAACTAAAGTTTATCTTCTAGAACTTTTATCTTTTGGTTTGTTCTGGCTCTTGTGATGACCTTTCATCAGATAAGAAACTCTTTAAAGATAAATACTATCGATCTTCTTTCATCGATATTTTTTAATTTGATTTGACCGATATTACGAACTGAGTTACGTTATTTTTCAACTTTTTGTAAATTCATCTCAGTATTTCTAGAAGAAATCCCCCCCCCCCTTTTATCGTACTTCCGGTGCGACAGCTCTTCCGTTTGATCCATCATCAAATATAATCTTTAAAAAAATAATAAGAGTGCTTATAGTTGTAGAAAAATTAAATGTAATATTATTTACAATTTAGTTTGTCTGTCATATACCCTGGTAGTACAGCAGTAAAGGCCGATCTCGGCTCATACCCATCGCCCAATGCATAATGGACTACGTTTCACCGACGATGGGCAATATCGGGGTGCAATATTGGTTTGAATATTATATGAAAAAAAATTACAATCCAAAATTCTTGATTGAAAAATCTTGCGAAACATAATATTTCCTTTTTTACACTTGCAAAATACCATAAGATTGCATTAAAATTAAGTATTGCCCTTTTCGTAATTTCCGTTATGAAACCTCAAAGAATGGGGAAATCTGATTAAAATCGGTAGAAAATGATCGATTTCATCTAATATTCTCCAAGTTTGGCCGATACTCATGCGACATTGGCCAAAAGTGTTGTGCTACCTGTGTAAGCAAACACAATTATGAGGGTGTGAAACATAATTTTAATTAATTTTGGGGCTTCCAAAAATCATAGGTCCAAGGCCCGGGCCTTAAAGGCGTAGGTGATGGTTAGGCCCTGTATGAGTATGGCATTTTTTCGATAAAATAAACAACGCTGATTTCAAATATCTAGATTAAAATGTACAAAAAAAATTGTGTTATTAAATATTCAATGTTAAAAATCGTAAATTTTTAGTTCTTGTTTGAAACGTTCTGCTATTGGCTAAGCGATTGTGACGTACATGTACACCACGTCGGGTTCGTTAGCTACTTCAGTCATTGCGATTTTTCGATTCTCCCATGCTTTTTTAAGGTTCATTTTTGCTTTAGAACTTTCTTTTGCCTTAATTTTCTATTCTTGTTTATTTTCTTTTAATATTTATTTAATCATAAGTTGATTTTTAAAAAAATAATTTAAGAGATATATTTTAAAGGGATACGGTACCGCAAACATTTTAGTAATAATAACATAAAATTGTAAATTATAGTGTTTTTATGTATAGTGTTTACCCTAAAGAATCATTTTAAAGCAATAAAAACATATATTTACAAGTTGTTTTCATTTTTTTAAGTCAAAATTTTGAATTTCTTTTTAAACTTTACTGTTTTTTTCAATTTTGAAAGTAACTCTCTTATAGCAATTTAAGCTTTAATATATCACGGGCATCGTAGCTTAGTGGTAGCGTAAGCGATTCGTATTCATTTGGTCCCGGGTTCAAATCCCTTTTCGCGGTACAAATGTTTTTTCCAAGTTTTATTTTTTATTTCACACAAGAAGCTTATTGTTTTAAAGGTGTCCTGGATAGTTTACTCGGTTTTTTTAATTGTTTTTCTGAAAGGTTATTTATTTCTTGTTTTACCTATAGAATTGTGTTATTATTGATAAAGTTTTAATAGTATTTTGTGCTGTTAAAATGTTCTAATTAAACACAGGTCATTCATAACAAAATTACCGTTTTTACAAAACACAATTTTCCTTGTCTGATAAAATATCATAATTTATTCGTCGGATTTTAGTATTACTCTTTTAATTCAAGTCATACATTAAAATAATATGAATAAAGGTACTACTGTAGAAAGCAAGAAGTCGCCGTCCTGAATTTTCAGAAAATTGCTTAGTTTCGTCTGAACTTGTAAAAAGCGTGACATATTTTGTTTGCACAACTCTTAGTTTTAACCATCGGAATAAAGGAAAAATTCAAAAAAAAATATTGAACTTTTCAAAAATATTAATACTATTAACGTAGAAGTCTGTAAGTAAACATTGTTAACAATGTTTTTAGATATCCTAAGTTGCTACATTTGACATGTTATCCGTATATATACTTTAAAAAAAAGAACCTAATAACTAATTTAATTTTGTACGTTTGTGGCTCTGCATTTTTTCTTTACCATGTTTTACATGTAAATTTATATTTTTAAAGAATAGTTAAGTCAGTCCAAAATCCTATTAAAAACTGGTTCCTTTTTTTGGATCACGTCGCATGGCTGAAAACCATCGTTTTCGCTGTACCGATTCTATTGGCAAGTTAAAATATATCTTTTCTCTTTTCTGTAGTCGTATTCGAAACTAGGGAACTAAGCAGTAGCAATATGCCATTATTAAATAATAAATACAAACTTACTGCATTAAAGAAAACGAAAATATAAAGTTTTGCGAAACGATTTGTGAAATATCCCGCCTAACGCTATACGCAACTGAGGAGATTTGGTCACGTGTGGTGTACATGTACGTCACAGTCGATTCCTCGCGGAACGTACTGTTTTTCGCGCGCTTTTAAAAACCCTAACTTTAAAATCAAATAAAAAAATAACTATGCATCGGAGAGCAAAAATTTTTTCGGCCCTTATTTTGTCTCACCTATTTACGTCGAATAAAAAAATAATAAAAAAATGTGGGAATTGTCCATTGAAAACGACACTTTAGTATGGCGCCCGCTCATGTATGACGGTCAATGACCGCCGTATCCATATGAAGTCGCTAAGCTTCAAATCAAATCTATATTTCACAGTCTTTTCGTGGAAGTCATGCATTTTTTTTAGGGGGGGGGGGGATAAATTGTAGGGATGTTGATCTGGGTATTTTCGAGACAGTAGTCCTTTTGATTAATGGCCTTTTTTTAAAAAAAAAATTCAACACTTTACTAAAATATTTTTAATTGATTCATATCATAACAATAGATCTTTATGTAATTGACAATAACACCACAGTCATCGTGTATCTCTAGTGCCACAATAACCAACCCAACCTAACCTAACCATACCATACCAAATTTCCGAAAGATATCCCTCCTCCCAAAAAATAATCGAACATGTTTTTTTTTATTTTAACCCTTTCAGTCCCAATGACAATTTTGCATCATCACTTTAGAAATTTTTTCTGATCGCCAAAAGCCATTTATGATATCAAAAATCACATCATTCGATTCTTCAAACTTTTTTCCATTTGAAAATATTTGTTATTAATCCCAATAGATGTCAGCCCTATTATATATTTAAAATTATGATCAGAAACATGATGGTGCCAAATGGCATCACCTGCACTGAAAGGGTTAAAATAAAAGGGGCATCAGATCTTAAACACGAGGTCCACAATGAGGGCATGCAATCGATGCAAATTAACACAAAAAGCAAGTACGTGTCCTTATAGCGATAACTCCCTTTGCGTTCTGTAAAACGGTTTTTGCTGCAAGCGTTCACATGTAGATGAAAAGCCAATACTTTATTTTAGATGGTTTTCTTTTTATTTCAAGCGAAAATCGATAACTATTGTTGTCACTTTATAAAATTTTAATCGAAACTTTTTAATTATTATTATCATTATTATTGTCTCCTTTGTTCAATACTTGGATGTTAAAAGTGTCTCTGGCATGATGCATTTGAAACTCGCGGAAACTTGACAAGAGTTTAGGTTAGGTTTGTGGATTATCGTCGCACTAGAGCTAGACAAGTGCTATTGGAAATGGGCGTTGTAGTTTAGAACCACAGTCTAGTGACGAGCCGACACCTGAGTAGGCACCCAAAGCTACCGTTAAAAAAAGGGTTTAATTTTGTTTATTTATGCAGAACAAAAACTATCTCGACATTTTAAAAGACTAATAATTATACTTCTAGTTCGTTTCACATGAAGGAAATTCCGCAACAATAAGAGAAAGAAGAGAAAAAAAATCGTCATGCAATGTTGCATGCTAGTCTTTTTTGTATGTGTTTTTTTTTGTTTGCTCCAATTCATTGTATGCGACTTTACAATGTACTTCTTCCATATCACGAGTAGACATATTTTTTTAAAATCAGTTTTCCTCTAGCAGAAAAATATTGTTTCATTATTATCTGCACTATAGCTTTCCTTTCCTTACTTATATCCGAAGTTTAGAATTACAGATATAAGTCTGTATTGGTAAAAGTATTCGTTTCACACTTTGTTATTCCACTAAACTTGTTCTCAACTTTCTTTAATAAGGCATAGTTATGTTTTAAAAATGTTTAATTATTGACAATTGCAAACTGACAATCGTAAATTAAAGTACAGTACAGTCCCGATTATCCGATTTTCCGCTTTAACCGAGCTTTGAAATATTTCTAGGATTTTTCCGACGACTACCGAAAAATATTCTTAACAGAACATAATCTCACAAACCTTCAGGAAAAGAAATCCTACAATAATTCCCCCTTTACTTTTCGTACATTGCTGCCGAGAAACGCCAAAATAACATAAAACAAAAAACAATTAAAGACTTTTTTTAAGTGAAAGAACTATTTCAATATCCTGCATATGAATTGCACGTAGTCTGTATAACATTTGTACTTATTAAAATATACACTTAGACATACAGAATTGTTTTATTCAAATTTTTCGCTTTAACCGAGTTTTTCGGTTATCCGAGTTAGTCTCGGTCCACATTAACTCGGATAATCGGGGTTCTACTGTATACGAATTCGCTATTGACCCTATTTGTATTTTACGTGGGATACGTGGATACTATATCTTACGTGGGAATGGGCACGCTGGTCCGGGGGTCTCCAAACTCAAGTGTCTCAATGGTAATCCAAAGGGGAAAAAAACTTTTTTCTCTGCCACATTTTTTCGGGATGCATTGAATATTTTTACAAACGGATTTTTTTTAAATAATAAATGTAGATAACTTACAGGTCTCTATAATCCTTCCTTTTTTTAATTGCTTCGAATACTTTGTGAAAATTATTTATTCAAAATTAAAATAAAATTCAAAACAATTTTAAAAAGTGGGATTGTCGGGACCTTTAAGCCAGCTACATTTATCACATTAAGAAATTCGTTTGTAAAAATATGCAATACAGCCGGAGAAATGTGGCAGGGAAAATAGTTTTTCTCCATTAGATTAACACTGATGCACTTTGCTTTGGAGACCCGCGATCTAGCGCGCCCATTCCCTCTTAATTATACTTTGGAGAATTTGAATTTTTTAAATCGATTCTTTATTTTTTAACCTTTCGAAGGGCCTGGAATTGGACAAAAACGTATGGTGGTTTTCACAGCATAAATTTTAGAATACAATTTATTTCTGATAGCCTATTTAAAATAAGATATTTGTTGTTAAAAACTTTGAATAAGTTTTATTTTTGAAGATATAATATTAAAATCATTTATAAAATTTTGAAATTTAAGGTAAGACGGATGCACAAACTACAGAAAAATCCGGGTCGAACGCTCGAGAAGAGAACAAATCTTTTAAAACAGATCTTTATACTGTTTCATCTTCTTTGAAAGGATTTTCGAGAAACGTGCTTTTATACTTTAATGGTCTCTTTATTATTTTTCTATGCATTAAATATTTCTGATTCATTTTAAAACACATTACAGTCCATTAGTTTCTTTTTTGTATTTCTTCAATCTCTTTTAAGATGTATCGATTTTCTAAATAGGCTTTTATCAAAATTCAACTATTCCTTAACTTCCTTAAGTTCTAAAAATACTTGTATCTACGCTAATTGCGAAACTTTTATTAAACTTAAAATAAATTTTGTTAGAATATTTTCAGATTAACTTGATTTTTATTTAAAGGACGTAGTAAATTATCCGACGGCTAAGACGATGACAGAACATGCAAGCATATCCTCCGTGGAATGGGGCTAGGGAGCCCGTTTGGTTAGGCGCTTGCCTTGCATATGATAAGTCCCAAGTTTGGTCCAAGGCATTGCCAAAATAATTGTCGTTTTATAAACGGTCTGTGCAGAAAAATGAGTACGTCGAGTAATATCCCTTGTAGAGGGAGTGCACGTTAAAGGGGCTATAGGTCCCGACTCTGCGTACGATGTCGCTCCTGGAAGTTGCGTTTGGTGCCTATACTTAGGTGTCAGTCCGACACTTAACTGTGGTTCGAAATTATGATGCCCGTTGCCAATAGCCCTCGTGTAGCTCTTGTGGAACGATAATTTAATCTAACGATAATCTCTCCGTGGAATGATACCTAACCGTGGAATGACATCCTTACTATTTTGCCAAGAGGTTGTAGGTTTCTCCTATAAGGTGGCCCGTCCGTGGCCGAGTGGTAAGGGCATCAGCCTAGAGATTCAACCTTCTCAGAAGGGCGGGGGGTCGAATCCCACCTGCTGCCAGTCATCTTATAATTCGGATCTCTGTACTGGAAATAGTAGAAAAATCCTCATCACTGACAGGCCCGAGCACATTGAGACAGACATGCTCGTTAAATCTGTGGAGTTTAAAGTCAGCATACGATGTCGCTCGAAGTTCCGTTGGGTGCCCGATCAGGTGTCGTCCTCGTCACTAGACCAGGGCTCTAAGTTACGAGGCGTTATTGGCTGTGTTAAAGCTCCTGAAGGAAGCTAGAAATATGCAGCCGGAAACAATTACCTTACCCTCCCAGTAGGTGTAAGCTCTCGTGTAGCTCTAGTACAACGATAATTAAACCCAACTCAACTTTTTTTTTGTAATATTTAATACTACTAAAACCACTTTTGAATGAGGTGTACGCATCACCAAAAAATACTACAAAAATTCGTGGAATTTGCGCTACTCCAAGGTTAACTTTTTCTGAATTACGTCTCGGGAAAGGGAAAAACAAGATCGCCCGATGACAAAAATACATATCTATCCTCCTCGAGAGAGAGATTGTTTTGTATCTCTTCGAATGTAGGTATGTCATCAGCAGCGATGCCAACGACACACATTTCGTGAACCCTTTCATTTCGCTGAATTGATGCGAAAGAATGTAGCATGGTGTTTTTTGCCCAACTGTTCTTTAGTAAAAGCAGAACCTAACACTAAACTCCTCGGCTCAACAGTTCGTGAGAGGGCCAAGGCCTGCCGTGCCCATTCCATCTTTCGTGACCAAGGGCCCTGAAGTGCTAGGCATACACTCTTAAAACGAATGAGCGATTTTAACTCAGTCTGAGTAATTTTCACTCCTCCAGGCCGGAAAATGCACTTCTCCTCTTAGAGTGGATCCTTTGTGTGTTAAACCTCCGACAGGATCACTTCCCAAACGAGTGATTTTAACTCAGTCTGATTTCATATTCACTCCTTTCCAGTGTCGAAAATGCACTTCTCCTTCTGGAGTGGATTTCACTCGTTTGTTTTAAGAGTGTATGTCCCGGTAAGGTGGTCAGCCTCAAGCGGGACCCCCAGTGTTTAGTTCCCAAGCATGCTTGGTACTCATTTTATCGACCCACTTAAGAGATGAAAGGCTGAGTCAACGTCGTCCAGTCCGGGACTCGATCTCCGGACCTGTGGCGTGGCAATGCGAAGCACTACCACTAGGCCACTGGACCTCAAAAGCAGAACCAGCATGTTTTTACTTTTATTTATCTAATTAAAATATAAGGTAAGATAGTACATAACAATAGAGTCGAAAATCTGAAATTAAGATTTTATGTTTTTTTACTCGATTTGGAGGGTGATAAATTTAAAAAAGTGGTTTTTGAGCATTTGTCCGTCTGTCTGTCAATTTGAAATCCCTCTACAGCCACAACTCAAACAAAAAAAAAGTTGATGACTTCACAAATTTGGTACAAGAGTTTATAGAACCTGTCTGATATCATAATAAAGTTTTCGAGAAATGAGCTCATGCGCAAAGGGTAGCTGCCATTAGATTTTTTTGGATTTAAAGGTATTGAAGAAAAACGAAAAAAAAAAAAAAAAAAAAAAAAAAGCCACAGACTTCAAATTTGGTAACCGAGTTCGTTACGCCCTATTTATGGAGTCACGTTACATGTGAAAATAAAAGTAAATTATTTATTCGTGTAATGTTGTAATACACGTTGAACTCTCCAATGGTTTTACACAATGTTAAAAATTTTGTGCCACCATTGTGTGGTTTCACCATTAAAATGGTCCTTAGTAGCTGAAATGGTTGTGTGATGACATATTTTATTCAATCGAACCATTTTTTTAGGTTTTCGAAACAAAATCTGACAAATGGTTCAACCATTTGAAACATTCTACAACACAGCTGATGAAGCTACTTGATACCATATTTTTGGTGAAACCAAGAGCCAAATTCTTAACAAGTTTATCTTAAGATGGTTTATTTTACGTTTATAATGGGATGACACCTGATTAAGGGATTATTTCTTAAACCCCAACAGATAAAACATCTACCCTTCAACACTGCTTTCTGCGTGTATCTCTCTATCTTTTCATTCTTTTGGGTACCTTTGGCAAGGGATCAACAAATCCAAAGTTGCTACAGAGGGAACCCCACGTTTTCACATCGTACAACAGTCTGTAATTCCGAGATGTATTGTTCTAGGAGAGGGCTTACCAAGACTCTGCCCCGTTGGATTAGTTATTGCACTTCTGGGTGGAAATTATCATTGAATTCAGGATTATAGCGATTCGTTTTCATTGTTGGAACTCATATATCTTTGGTGACAATTTGGAATTATAGCGATTCGTTAAAGTTCCTTTTTATTATTGGAATTCATTTTCTTGGTGAAAATTTGGAATTATAGCGGTTCGTTTACGCTCGTTTTCATTGTTGGAATTTATTTTTTTGGTGACAATTTGGAATTATAGTGATTCGTTTACGTTCGTTTTCATTGTTGGAATTCAAATCTTTGGGGACAATTTTGAATTATAGCGATTCGTTAAAGTTCGTTTTCATTGTTGGAACTCATATCTTTGGTGACAATTTGGAATTATAGCGATTCGTTTAAGTTCGTTTTCATTGTTGGAATTCATTTTTTTCTGTGACAATTTGGAATAATGAAATCGTTCTCTGATCAGAACACGAGGAATGGTTACCATCATCATGAAAGAAATGGAAGCGTAAGTAAAAATAGATCATGTTATTTTTGAAAAAAGAATTTGGCCATTCGGCCTTCAGTTTTTATTGAAGGAGTTATGAAATTATAATTGTTTTTTTTTAAAAAGAATGTTTTTCCATAATGTTTACAATAGGTTTTCTAGGTGTGTGTGAATTTATTCAGTTCAACTTTCTATAAGCGTAATATGTGATTTAACTCTTTAAGTAAAATATTTTTTGTACTAACTAAATCCTAAGTTAGTTAAAATCTGAGCTATTCATTTGAATAAACTTTTTTTTTCACATAAATGTTATATACAGATTAAATATAACTTTCCAAAAAAAAAAAAAATAGTTGTCTATTTTAGTTTTATGTATGAAATTTTGCAATAAAAATTGAGCTCAATATATTTTATTTTGAAAAGCACTGTAAAAATCAGTTTTATATCAAGGAGTGACAAACATATATAAATTGGATTAGTCAAATTTTATTCAACGTGTCTCTTACATCTTGATTTTGAAATTTATGAAATAAATATATGCATACATACAAGATCGCATACTATTCTTTGTAAATGGAATTTTAATTCATAATACTAGAAGAAGAGATTATACATATTCTTTGAGCGGAACTTTCTTAAATTTGCGAACAATTCGTGCAAAAAATTACGGCTAAAACGCATAATATATGAATAATTTATAAATATACTCGATATATAAATTTAAATTTTCTTGTTTTTCAAGGTATACTGTAATGGTAATTTATATAGAAAGTGCACTTTTTAGTAGTCTCCAAATATAAAATAATTGTATGAATTTACAAATAAAACCAGACGTATTATAGATGTCCGTCTCTAAGCTGTCTGTTTTTAAAACAATTTTTATTTTTTAGTGTACAATTATTCAAACTTGTTTTGTTTCCTTATACACATAATGCGTCGTATCTATTCTAAGATTAAACAACAATAGAAAGAGAATAGATTGGTATTGTTGTTTATTTAATACAATGGATAAATATTTGTTTTGGCGTAGTATAGTTTCTTGACGGAAATTGGTCGTATTATGAAATATGTTGACCCGGCGGTGCAACGGTTAGGGAGCTAGCATTTGGAGTTTCTGGGTTCGGGCTCGAATCCCGATAAGGCATGCATGTTTGTGTTAGTAGAGTTTTTGCGGAGTACGTGCTCGCTAAACTGTTTTGTCCGAAAGTAATGTGGGCGGTCATTGCGCAGTTTCCCACGTGTACAGGTATCTGCAGACTATTTCCCTTATCTTCAGGGACATTTCTAAATTGTTGAGGTGGCGTGCGATAGATGGCAGCATCTGTCACGTGTGTGTTGTGTCTTTCATACTTGACGAAGGTTTATAAGCAAGTCTCTGACCAAGCACACAAGTCTGAAAATATAAGTCTACCAACCAACCAACCAATTTGAAACATTTTTTGAGACGCGGATTTAATGTTCCCCTTATAGGCTTGGTTATGGTTAAGATATTTTGAATTATCGTCGCACTAGACCTACACGAGGGCTATTGGTGACGGGCATTGTATTCCCGAACCACAGTCAAGTGACGAACCGACACCTGAGTAGGCCACCCAACGCAACGTTAAGGGCGACATCTTACTCAGCGTGGGACTTTGAAGCATATTTAACATGCACTCCCTCTACAAGGAAAATTATTATTTAAATGAAAATTTAGGGCTGAACTTTTTCCAAACTATGATGAAACATTTCGCCACACAGCCGTTGCAGCTATCAAAATCTTTCTTTATTTTTATTATGAAACCTACTTTAAAATTTTTAAAAGTTAATTTTTTTTTAACAGTTTAACACAGTTATGGATCTTTATAACAGTACTATTAGAAAAATTGTAATCTCTTTAAAATTTTTTTTTACTGTAACCTAAATGTGTTTGTTGCACTCCAATGTTGACACAAAAGGCTTATCGTTATTTTTCAAAAAACTTCTTTAGTGGATGTTTGATAAGTACACGAACACGCGAGTAATCGTAGTAAAGATAAAGGATATTCAGTAGCAAAGTCCAGAGCTCTTGTTTCAAAATGTGACATCTTTTTTTAAACAGTTGCTTGTTATTTCCTTTTTATATAACTGCGCAAAAACTTTTTTTGAAGAAAAAAACTTTCTTTTACAACGCATGTAAAGTATTTCAGGGAATTTTAAAGTTTAAAGAAATTGTTTTATTTTATGACATTCTGTAGTAAGAAAACTGTTGAAAATTTTGGTTAGGTTATAATTGAATTATCGTCGCACTAGAGCCACACGAGGGCTATTGGCGACGGGCGTCGTATTTTAAAACCACAGTCAAGTGACGAGCCGACACCTGGATAGGCACCCAACGCAACTGTTAAGGGCGACACAGCGTTAGGACTTTGAAGGATATTTAACGTGCACTCCCTTACACGGGGATTTATTCGTCAGACATTTTTGGCCGTTTATAGGTCGGCAGTTATTTTTGGCGATGCCAGGACCCGAACCTGGGACCCTTCGCATGCTAGGCGAGTGCCTAACCGACTGGGCTCCCCAGCCCGTTGAAAATTTTGGGTTTGTTTTCATCATTATATTAGTTCCTAATAGCTGTGAAATGTTTCATCAATACAATTGCCCGGATGGCCGAGTGGTTTGGACAATTACGCTAGCAGTCTGCGTGCTGTAACGGGTGCGGGTTCGATGTTCGATTCCCGCCTTCGCCCAGGATGTATATTCCTTTCTCTGTGACAGCAAAAATTCTTTTTGTCTGTCTTACATGCCGAAGGCTTCATAAGCGGGTCTCTGACCAAGCACAAAGCCGGAATATATATGTACCTACGCCCCCCCCCCCTACAAGGTTACGTTTGGTTATCTCAAAAGTTGGAATCGTCACTCGACTCTTGCTCAAAATTACAGAGTACATCGTGCATTGACATTAACCGCAGAGTGCCAACCAAAACCGATGAATTCACCATCCCCGTACTATTTTTAAATGTCCTATTGTTCGTGACGATATTTTAATTTCCGGTCCGGAACAGCGCGTCTTCTTTCGCTTACGTTTTCTACTAAATAAAACCAATATTAAGTTTGCAGTATTCAAATGTTCTACGAGAAAAAGGGTAAATAGTTCTCATTTTCGAGTGCGAGAATCGAATACAAAAAGGTATTTCACATTCAATAGACAAATTTATTTGTTATTTCAATACATATATTTATTATTTTCATTAGTTTAGCTTCAGTTAGAGTGTAATTTTAATTATTTTTTCCTTCGATTTTGACGTAACAGGGTGCACGAATATCAGGGCAAAGGAGCAACCAATCAGAGCAGTCGAAATTTCGGCGCCATCAGCGTTGTTTACGCAGTTTCCTCCGCGTAGTAAATTTCTCTGCTGCAAACTTAAGGTCGGTTTTTGTATAGTAACACATCTCAAACAAATAGTAAATTACCAACACCTGTTTCATTTCCATCCAGAAAACGTCGCCTAGAAATTACGTCAAATATACAAAGGTCATTGAAAAGCAGTTGTGTATTTTCCCAACTATCACAACAGGGAAACAATCTTTTCCATTTCTACTGTACACCGGCAGACCTTCAAAAGTTTTTCTTCTTCGCCTAATTGCTTCTGATAAGCCTTTTGACATTTTAATTGTCAAGGATGAACGTAAGAGGCCTTTCTCGGTGTAATTAATCTCCGTGTAGCGTTCGTAAAGTAAAACTTAAAAACTAATTACTACTTTATTTAAGTTGGACAATAATAGATACTTTAGCTTGGGTGGTCTATGATCATCCACTACCAATGTAGAGCAATATAGTAAAAAATAATGTATCTCAAAACCGTAGGTCAAAACAATAAAAATATCCATTAAAAAAACTCATTTTCTTTAAATTCGAAAGAATTAAAATAAAATGGAAATTAGGTATTGATACGGTGGAGAGTCAAAAGCCCGTACCTTCCTTCCTAATTCGGTGCTATCCGTTTGATTATGCCTCGTCTATTTACTATGCGAGCCTCGAAAAGACTTTCTTCCCCCACTCTTTTCTTGGTTTTCTAGGAAACAGGGGAGCTTAGCTTTTCTAAACCTAACGCGTTTGATGTTCTGTTATGAAGTTAACAATCCGAGCAGTTTAAACCCAAATAGGGTGGGGAAAAACACGCTCACGCCGTTTTGAAGAAAACCACATGCAGGGTCGGGAAGGAAAATGCTTTCGAGGCTCGCATTTAAGACAGACAAGGTATAGAAAAATTATTTTTTTGTTAGAAACATCAGAAACCTATTTTTATAAAAATATTTTTTGTTTGTCTGTTCGTCCGATCGGGCACCTATCTACATCTCTGTCGCCGGATCGTCCATTTAATTAGCATTGAAATTTAATTTTAATTCATTCTGCCATGATACATCAACAATCGCAAGAGAAACTTCATTTGTTGAAAATGAATATTTGAATTAACATTTATTTTTGTCAAAAAATCAGTTTGAAATGACACTTAAATAAAATTTAAATTGAAAACATAACATCATATTCAAAATAAGCATTATTTAACTAGTATTTATTAGAATAAATTTTCTCTTTTCCTATCTTTTTTTCAAAAATGCAATATATTTTTAATTTTAAGGACCAAAATATAAGACACCTACATGATTAATTTAAAAACATTTATTTTTTCCACTCAACCAAATAAATACGTGTCATTTTTATAATACGTTTCATGCGCGAGAAAAATAGCAAAAAAGCCGGCCCTTAAATCAGTTTGAAATGACTTTTGAATAAATTTTAAATGAAAAAACTTAACATTATGGTAAAATTAACATTATCTTAACTAGTATTTATTAGAATAAATGTTCTCCAATTTGACTTCTTTTTTGACAATTATTTGTTAATATTTTAATGAATCTATAATAATAAAAATGAAGTTTTGTGTGTATGTATGTATGTATGTATGTGGGTGTGTGCCTTATAGATTCAAAAACTAGACATTTGTTTGACTCGTAACTTGGCACAAATGCGTATTTTATACTTAAGTTACAAATAGGGAACTTTCAGCTCTCAAAATTTTCTATTTTTGAAGAAAATTCGAATTTTTTGATAAAACTACACCACTTTGGCTCAAATCCGCTCATTTTCTTTCTTTCCTGATGCCATCTGCTGAAAGAATTAAATAAAACTTTCAACGAAAATAAATTAAATCACAAATGTTTATTTTATTGTGTTGCCATTACCTACAGAAACTAAATTCATTATTTGAAAATAATTGACATGTTTCAAGTGACGCAATTCCATACAGTTTCCATTCCAGGATTTATTGTGGTTTTAGTTGATGATTTCTTCATTGATGGTTCTGTTGATTGCAAATATGCATAGTTAAGCAATAAATGTATAGTTAATGTGACGGTTAACAAAGACCATCGTATTAGAGCTGCATATAAGGGTTTTATGTCTTTATTTTTTGGCCAAATATGTTGCCAATCTCGCCAAATTATTAATTAAAACTCGCCAAATGGGCAAAATGTTTGTTAATCTATTACTGAACTATGAAGGTTAATAAAGACCTTCGCACTAGACCTGCATATAACGATATTATGTCTTTATTTTTTTCGCCAAATACGTTGCCAATATCGCCAAGTGAGCAAAATGTTTGTAAATCTATTACTGAACTGTGATGGTTAATTCAGGCCACCGCACTACAGCTGCATATCAGGGTTTACTTTTTTATTTTTTCGCCAAATATGATGCCAATCTCGCCAAATTCTTTTTTTAAAAAACCGTGAAATGGGCAAAATGTTTTTAAAAAATAATTTATAAACTGGTTGGTTATGCTAAGATCATTGTGTTAGAGCTGTGTAATGGGTGTGTTTGTAGCTATATCTATTTTCTCGCCAAATTATTTCCCAAAACATGCCAAAAGAGTTTAAAGGTTTTATGTATTTATGAGGGAATTGTGATGACACGTATGAGTGCATTTTACACCGTATTTTTGATTTTGGAATTATAAAGCAATGAAACGGGATTTCATACTTGATAAAGAGCGGGAAGAATAACTTAAGTTTATGATCTTATAACGGGTTATATGGTACACTTACTTGGATCGATTTGATATTTTTTTAATCCGTGCGAAGTACGGGTATAAATTTGCTAGTTACATATAATAAACACCTACATGATTATTTTAAAAACATTTATTTTTCCACTCATCTAAATAAATACGTGTCATTTTTATAATACGTTTCATACGAGGAAGAAACGGTATAAAAGCCGGTCCTTAAATCAGTTTGAAATGGCGTTTAACTAAATGTTAAATTGAAAACATAACATCATGGTTAAAATAAACAGATCGTAACTAGTGTTTATTAGAATAAATTTTCTCCAATCCGACTTCTTTGAAAAAAATAATTTGTTAATATTCCAAAGAATTTAAATAAACACCTACATTATTATTTTAAAAACATTTTTTCCACTCAACCAAATAAATACGTGTCATTTTTATAATACGTTTCATACGCGGAAAAAACGGCAAAAAAGCCGGTCCTTAAATCAGTTTGAAATGACCTTTGAATAAATTTTAAATTGAAAACATAAAATCATAGTTAAAATAAACATTATCTCAACTAGTATTTATTTTATAAATTTTCTCCCATCCGACTTCTTTTTTAAAAATAATTTGTTAATATTTTAATGAATTATTTATAATAAACACCTACATGATTATTTTAAAAACATTTATTTTTTCCACTCAACCAAATAAATACGTGTCATTTTTATAATATGTTTCATACGAGGAAGAAACTGCAAAAAAGCCGGTCCTTAAATCAGTTTGAAATGACTTTTGAATAAATTTTAAATTGAAAAACTTAACATTATGGTTAAAATAAACATTATCTTAACTAGTATTTATTTTATAAATTTTCTCCCATCCGACTTCTTTCATAAAAATAATTTGGTAATATTTTAAAGAATTATGTTTTTTGAACACCTAAATTATTGTTTTAAAAATATTAATTTTTCCCACTCAACTAAACAATACGTGTCATTTTTATAATACGTTTCATACGAGGAAAAAACGGCAAAAAAAGCCGGCCTTTAAATCAGTTTGAAATGACTTTTGAATGAATTTTAAATTGAAAACTTAACATTACGATTAAAATATATAAATATTATCTTAACAAGTATTCATTCGAATAAATTTTCTCCAATCCGACTTCTTTAAAAAAAATTATTTGTTAATATTTTAATGAATTTAAATAAACTCCTACATGATTATTTAAAAAACATTTATTTTTCCACTCAACCAAATAAATACGTGTCATTTTTATAACACGTTTCATACGAGGAAAAAGCCGGCAAAAAAGCCGGTCCTTGGAAAAACTGTCAACCTATTCCACCGGCCGATCCGTGACGTCACCGTCAGGTGACGTGTCATTCACCAGCAAAAGTCGCCAGCAGGGCGGCGTAGCGAGCGCCATGGCGATTTTGGCGAGCAATGGCAGGGTAGGGATGGCGGTTTTTTAGAAAAAACGGAAAACCGGTTTTTTACAATGCCGGTAAAACCGATCCGGTTTCACCGACCCTAAAAAACCGGTTTTATAAAACCGGTTTTCCATGAAACCGGTTTTGCAATTGAAAAACCGGTTCCGGTTTTTTATTTTTTTTAATTAATTGATTGAAAAAATCAAAAATTGACTAATTAACAACAAACTTAAACAAAATTAATAATAAATTAATAATTACCTATTAACATTAATTAATTAATGATAACGTAAATTAACATTAACTAATTATTAATTAATAAAATAATATTGATGATTCATTAATACGATTGATTAAACAAGAGCAAAACTCAAATTTGAAAAAAATAATAAAATTATTTTTAAAAAAATGTCGATGGCGGTTTTTGAGAAAAAACCGGTTCCCGGTTTTTAGACGGTTTTCTCGGTAGAAAACCGGTTTCCAGTTTAGACCGGCCTCATCAAAAAACCGGTTTTTCAGTCAAAACCGAGGGCAAAAAACCGGTTTTTCAAAAAACCGGTTTCAGTTTCCCATCCCTATGGCAGTGGCCAGACCAAAAAATGAAGTGTGGCTATACGCAGCCGGAACTAATTTCAAATTTTTCTGAAACCTTGCTGAACAGGAACACAGTGGCAGTATGTGCCGCCCATGGTCATAGCGTGATTATAATGTTGTGATGAACTTTAGAAGACGTTTCCGACTAAAAAATTAGGTTTACGTTGTTGTAGAGTTTGTAAACATTGATCTGTTGTGTGTCCCTTTAAATTTCTATACTCTGTTTTGTTGACAGATAGTCTATGTGGTGCAAGCACTTGTTAATTTAATTGGCAAAGTTTAAATTGGATTTTTACGGGTATGCTTTTTTTGTTTCTTTGTATTAAATATATTTTTGTAATGAGTTGAAATTATTAAATAGTTTACACAAAATTAAAAATTTTATAACTAATTTAAGAAAGTATGTAAGTTTTAACTATATTATTTGCTTGTTGGATAAGACTTTATTTTATTCAGCTATTTTATATCTGAATTTATCTATTATTATTATTTTATGTACACACGAGTTCATAACTTTTAGAATATTTTTTTTGTGTTTTAAAATCTTTGAGAGTGTTTTAATATATTAAACAGCTGTTGCACAATGCTTATAATGACGTATCGCTGGTAGTGATGTTAGATAACGAAACAAAGGTGTATAATGTTGAGAATGAATTGTGTATTTTGTTTTGTCATGTCATTACAAAGAGTTTACTTTTACTGAATCTTAATGTGATTACTTCATCAGTAAGTTTGTCCCATCCTAAAGTACGAAAAATAAATGTAATTTAATAACAATTCTTTGCAGAGGTGGCAATGTTTTTTAGGATATCATAATCTATTAATTTATTTTTATTTAAATCTTATATTTTAATAAATTATTGATGAAGATATAAATATATTACAGGTATTTAAATTTATCATGTCTTGCAGTAGTTGTCTGTTACAGTTTCAGCAAATTAATTGTATTTTAACCCTTTTATACAGTGCCATATGTGTGGCTATGAAGTTATGTTTATTAAGTTAATTTAAGTGTAATTTTAAAACTTTATGTGGTTAAATGTATTAGAAACATCAATGCCTATTCAACTTGCTAAAACCAATTAAAGTAAAACTAATGTACACAAAGCAAATGGTGTAAGTAGTTACCTGTATAGAACGGTTTGTTTACACACATGTCCTCATTGCACTTAACGATTATGCCTGTCTTTAGGTTCGTGAAATCCCTTGATAAAGTTTGTACCATGTTTGTCATTATGACCAGTGTGGATTTAAAATATGAATGTAGTTAACTGTTATCTCAAAACCTTTCAACACATCCAAGAAATTGGTAAAAATACCTGCTTTTATAAACTGCAATCACATTGGATATTTTTAGCCTCTGTTGTTTAATTTATGCTCAATATTGTATCTGAGTTTTATCTCAAAGGGGCTACTATCTGGCTGCAGCAATCCCATACATTCAATGCGTTATTTTAACAAGTAGATAGCATTACAATAATTCAACCTTATCCTAATCTACTATGGGCTGCTGAGCCCAGTCGGTTAGGCATTTGCCTAGTATGCGGAAGGTTCCAGGTTCGGGTCCAGGCATCGCTAAAATAACTGCTGACATATTTAATTAACAGCCAGTCCAAAAATGTCAGACGAATAATAGCCCATGTAGAGGGAGTGCAAGTTAAATATCCTTCAAAGTCCAAATGCTGTGTATGATGTCACCCTTAACAGTTTCGTTGGGTGCCTATTCAGGTGTCGGCTCGTCACTTAACTGTGTTTCTAAAATACGATGCTCATCACCAATAGCCCTCGCGTAGCTCTAGTGCAATGATAATTCAAACCTAACTTAATCTGACTATAGAAAGCCCATACATTGAATGCATTATTTTAGCAAGTAGGTAGTATTACGATAATTCAACTTAATTTTAATCTACTATTGGGCTGAGGAGCCAGTTGGTTAGGCATTCGCCTAGCATACGAAAGGTCCCAGGTTCGGGTCCAGGTGTCACCAAAATAATTGCCGACCTATAAACGGCCTGTGCAGCCAAAAATGTCCGACAAATACCCTATGTGGCGGGAGTACATGTTAAATAGCCTTCAAAGTCCTAATGCTGTGTAGGATGTGGCCCTTAACAGTTTCGTTGGGTGCCTATTCAGGTATCGGCTCGTTACTTGACTGTGTTTTTAAAATACGATGCTCATCACCAATAGCCCTCGTGTAGCTCTAGTGCTATGATAATCCAAACCTAACTTAATCTGACTACAGCAAGCCCATACATTGAATGCATTATTTTAACAAGTAGATAGCATTAAGATAATTCAACCGATTCCTGATCTACCATTGCCATACTGTGTTCAAAATGCACGACTTAACTGCTCCATTCATTTGCAGGTAAAACGCTTAGAAAAGTTCGACAAACTGAAAATGTCCGAGAGCGGCGACAACCCTGTGAAGTCCCGCAAGTCTTACGAGAACCTGGCCACCAATGGTGGGATAGACAACGCTTTTTCTATGCAATACGAGGCCAGCTCGCTGTCCAACCAAACCAAGCAGTGGATTGCGATTCGGGAGGATCGCAAGAATCTGGTTCTTTGGAAGAGGCCTTTCACCACACTTCAGTATTTTGTAAAAGAGTTATTTATTAACTTTTATGAATATGGAACAAAGTAAGATATCGTGCAAAGTGGTACTTAAATACTATATTTTTGACATATTTTGTGATGAATACTTATATACTATAACTTGGTAGTTTAGCAAGGTCACTTATAATGTGGCTGTTTTGTAGAAAACTCTTGCATTCCCTTTAGTTTTTTGCATTATTTTAGATTCTCAGCAGCAGTAGCTGTAAATTGTGTGTAAATGGAACTTTGTTCTTTTCTAATAAAGTCAATCCTTGCAAATTCCTATATTTTACAAAATTACTTAGTTATAGTACTACTGTATAGTGAAATGGTAAACGCATAAGTATGTTAATCACTTGGAAACTATTATTTATGTTATTTAAAGTTAATCTTTATAAAGTATTTAGTGTCTTTAGTTTATAATTTGGTGTGCATAACAAAACAAGGCAGTTTGTAACAAGGTTTGTCTCTTAGACCCCTTCCACATAACATTTGTGCTCAACAGAAAGAAGTGCCAAGCATTACATGCAAAATTGGGATAGTTTCATTAATTTTCTTACAGAAATTCAATATTCATTGCTTTGCTAAATGAAGAGCAAACAGGAAGAACCGATTGATTTCGTACAAGGCTCTCCTTAATAGCCGCTTTGGGGATGATAGAGAGAAATCACCTAAACTGGTGTAAAGAAGCCAGTTATTGGCTTTGTTTATCTTTTGCGGCAACCCTAATTCACACCAGAGTTGAGTGGAACGAGTCGCCCGTTTGTACTGCTAATGAAGAACCATAAGGAAAACCGGTTTCCGGTCGGCAATGTTTGCCAAGCAGAGACAATAACGGAAAGACTCTAAATAAATCAATCGGTTCTTCCCGTGTACTCTTCAAATATGTTTGTATTTTGAAGAACGAATGTATGATATTCCTCATGCAAATAGAAGCAAAATATTTCGTATCAACTTATTTATAACAATATTAAAAATTTACATGCCCTTCAAAACCTAATTTTACTGAATGATTTTGAAATACCTTATAAAATCATTTTGTTTGTAGTTTGGGCTCTGAAAGTATGTGAAGGACAGACATATAGACATAGAACTGATAAAAGCTTTCCCTTTTTACTTTATGTATGTAGTATGGAAGAAGCTAAATTTAAGCTAGTTTATTTAAAGGCCAGAAAAATTTATATGGCTCAGAATTGTACAAAATGTCTATATACTTTAATTGATTTCATAATGCTAAAAAGAAATGTTAGTTTTAACCAAATGACTATGCTGCACGTGTATAAAGTATATAACTGAATTTTTTGTATACTTAATTATAATTTTGTTTTTAGGCTTCTGCAACATCAAAAGGTTGTTTTAACTAGTCTACTATTTATTGCCCTTAGTGTTGTAATTTATCATTATGAAGGTCCTCATCAAAAGGTATTTACTTTTAATTTTATGGAATACTCGTTAAATTTCTATTGTATTTTTAGATACTGTTCTTAAATCAAATTAAGCCCTTGTTTACTCTCAATTGTACTTGTCTTAACCCCCTGAGAGATACAAATAAACCTGTCACCTGGCTATCAGGTTTTCCATCAACACACAATTTTATATAAAAAATTTGATACTTTAATTAACTAAATTTTAATATTTGAGTTTGTGGAGCTGTCATTTAAAATAATCTGCTAGATATGTAAATATTTCAAGAAATCAAATTTGCAGTTAAAATTTTGAAGTTTAATTTCATGCTGTGAAAACGAGAAGGAAACACTTCAGCCAAATTGCATGTCTCGCAAATTATTAAATAATTTTATGGTCATGTTTCTCTTTAAACCTTTTCTTTTTAATGTTACTTAAGGTAACTAGGTGTCAGTATTGTGTATTAAATTTAATTTAAGGTATAATTTTGATTCATTAAATTCAAACGGGTAATTAATGAAATATAGTTGTTAAAACTAGCATTTCAAAACTCTGCATTTAAATTCAGCAAGCAATTTTGTCCCTCTGAAATTAGATATGTCCAAAATTTTTTTTATAAATTTAAATCTGCCTTTATTTCTGATTTTATTATAGACTGCATCTCCTACAATCAATTGAATACTTAAAAGAATAACAAAATTAATTTTTTATTTTATTGATATATTAATCTATTGACTTATTATGATTTTGTGTCAAAATTTCTGAAATATTATCTTGTTTTGATCCTGATGGTATAATTATTTATCCTTTGTTTTTCAGTATGTAGGTCGAATAGAGAAAGAATTTCTAAGATGTGCGTACTGGATAGGGCTAGGTGTCTTATCATCTGTAGGATTAGGGACTGGTCTTCATACATTTGTACTATATTTAGTAAGTGTTGGAACTTGAAGTATTTTGTGGGTGCTGGGGAGCCCAGTTGGTTAGGCACTTGCTAGCATGTGAAAGGTCCCAGGTTCGGGTCTGGGCATCGCCAAAACTACTGCCGACCTATAAACGGCCCGTGCAGCCAAAAACTGTCTGACGAATAATACCCCGTGTAAGGGAGTGCACGTTAAATATCCTTCAAAGACCCAACACTGCATACGATGTCGCCCTTAAGGGTTGCGTTGGGTGCCTATTCAGGTGTCGGCTGGTCACCTGACTGTGGTTCTTAAATATGACGCCTGTCACCAATAGCCCTCATGTAGCACTAGTGCGACGATATTTCAAACCTAAATTATTTTGTAGGTCCAGTAGTTTGTATTGGTTGACTGCTTTTTTTGTTTCGTCTAACATTTGTGTCAATGTTATATTTGTTTATAGTTTTGGTTATATGATTATACGGTTTGGTAAATTATTCTTTCATAATATACCAAAATAGCTATCCGTAATTATTCACTAAGGCTTCAATTAGGCTTTTCCTTAAATCTTTAAAAATAGCAATTTCTATAATAAATAACTTTATATAAATAACCTTACATTAACTATACATTTCTTTAATATGACTGAAATAAAAAAATCAAGTCATTATTTTTTAAAAAATATATTAAGAATTAATATTTTTAAAAGAATTATTAAGAATTAAAATAAATTAAGAATTAAAATTTTTTGATAAATTGTTATAAGGGAGTAAAAATACTTTATGATAAGTCACTGCAAAGTGGATTTGGGTGGCAAAGACTAAAATGCCCTCTGTTGCTGCTCCAATTGTTAGAATCTGTTTCTTTTTTTACTTTGGATTGAGAAAAATCTGTAATACAAATTAAGCCTGTTTGAAATGAGTATTTCTGATTTCACTTTAATTATTTAAAAACTATTTTATATAAAGTTAATTTAAAAATTTAATGTATTTTTGATATTGTTTAGGGTCCACATATAGCGGCTGTTACGTTAGCGGCTTATGAATGTAATAGCCTAGATTTCCCCCAACCACCCTATCCTGATGAGTAAGTGTTCATTTGTTTATTTTCTCTGCTTATAAAATAATTAAATATGAATTAGTTTCTGATGCATCCTAAACAATTGAAACGTTTTAAGCGAATTTTTGTCAAATAAAGGTTTACTACACCCTTTCAAAACTCCAGTACAGAGTTTAAGTGATTAAAAGCCACTTCATAAGCTTCTTGTGAATAAAAACCATAGAATTAAAATAGTTATTTGTCGTGTTTAATTATGACTAATTACAAAAATTAGATGCTTATTTTACTTTGTGGCTTGCAAGAATTCAGAATTCTTGAAACTTTTAGTGCAATTATTGAGATATGTTAGACTGATGCATGATATTTTAATTGAAAAAGCTAAACATAAAAATTTCCACCTGAATTGCAATATACTTTGTTAATACCATTAACCGTTCAGAATAAAAAAAATCTTCACTTTCAAGTTTTTAAAATTTGTTTTTCCTGTTACTTAACTTGTCCCACATAAATTTTTCATACATAGTATTTGAGACTGTAGAATTAAATTGCCTTTTGTTTTGTTTATTTTGATAATTGTAGCTCAAAGCTTATTTTTTTGTTAATCATCGTTAAAGAGTTAATGTAAGGATTCTAAGTAAACATAATGCAATTCAACTGCAAGTGGAATTTTAGTTATAATTTTATATATTATATAAAAACTTATATATATTTGTATTGCAGTTAAACACTTTTAACATTTATTGTTTTCTTTAGGATCATTTGTCCAGAAGGAGATTATAGCAATATCGTCATAACAATATTTATGATCATGGCCAAAGTGAGGGTCGAAGCATTCATGTGGGTAAGTGTTTCTTCATATCTTTTCTAAAATTACTATCTTCATTCAAAAGTTTATTAAAAGTTAAAAGAACTTGTGGAGAGTTTATTACATATTTAAATGATTGTGTATTTGTTGTGACATTTTGAAAAAGATTTTGTCTTATCCACTCTACTCCAAATCGACACATACATGTGCCTTTGTAGAATTCACTTCACAACTTAACCCTTACGACCGGTTGTCAGATGGCGCTGATTTAAAATTATGCGACTAAATTTCGAGTTTTATCGAAAAAATGCGTTAAACAGCATCAATGCCAGCAACTCCTTAAAAACAAAGCAATTTTTGTTAATACAAATAATGATGGTACAAGTCAGTTGCTTTGGTATTGATACTTTTGAAGAGAAAGTGGATTATGTAACTTGTTGCCATATGTCAACAGTATGCACTAGAGGGTTAATTAAAAAAATTCTTAATGCTGGCTCTTTTATTATATACTTCAAGATTCAGAATTCTGATACCAAATCAAATGATTTATTCATTGCATTTTAAAATGACGTACCTAGCAGTTTTTGGAGGGGGTTGCATGAACTTTTTATCCATCCGCAAAAAGCATTTTCAGCTCTAAATTTATAAGGAATTCTGCACTATTACAAGTGTTTGAATGTACTATTAATTACAAAGTACTGATTGTTTGTTTAGTCATTCATAGCATACATAAAGTGTGCATTTTTACTGTTTTAAAATATCAATTTCCACTGAATTGACATGATCCTCAGCAAATGTTAAAAACTAATTTTTCCAAAATTGATTGCAAAACATACTTCTAACTATAATTGTTTGAAAGATGTTTATATAAAGAATATATGCTAATTAATTTTTTCATGAGTGAATAGTTTATTTCAGTTAAAATGTATAAAACGAAGTATTGAAACATAAATTATATATCTGAATGCAATTAGTTTTAATTCAATATTTTAAATTTTATAGGGCATGGGCACAGCGCTGGGAGAGCTGCCTCCATACTTTATGGCAAAAGCAGGTATTGATATTAAATATTTAATAAATTTCTGTTTTAGTTGTAACATGCATTTTTGCACAATAAACTATTTGCACCAACAATCAATGTTATTTTTTATGCATCTACAATGTAAGTATTTAGTAATGTTCCAAACTAATTTTCATGTTTATATTTATAGCTCGGTTATCAGGCCAAGAACATGATGACGAGGATATGAAAGAGTTTGAAGAGTTATTACAACTGAAGAAAGGCAAAGGAGAACAAGTAATACATTTATTATTTACATTACTCTAGTCTAGATTAGACATAATCTATTAGTTTCATTCAATTTTTTATAACTCTATGAATTAAAACTTGTAATTAGAAAAAGATTTTCAAAATTATCAACTTTTAAACATTGTTTAACGTATCTCACAATACGAGATTGGCAGGTTTATATACAAGGTTGTGGATACTGTATTCTTTGATTCAATAATATTCTAGCATCAATGTGAAAGATCTTTTAACTCTCTACATGTATCTCAATAAATTATGTTTAAATAAACCTTTCAAAATGCATTCTGACTTGGCTTTTGTTTGAAGGATAAAAAAATAGTTGTAAAATTACTTAAATTTGGCTATGTCATGCCTATTATTAAGACAAGTTTAATGTT
This sequence comes from Hylyphantes graminicola, assembly GCA_023701765.1. Lineage (NCBI taxonomy): Eukaryota > Metazoa > Arthropoda > Arachnida > Araneae > Linyphiidae > Hylyphantes > Hylyphantes graminicola. The sequence continues at coordinate 6,153,685 of CM043117.1, read as the reverse complement.
TATAAAACCAAGTTCTTATAACCCAGACTGACACTTTTGTCTAAAACTGACATATATTATTATTTTTAAACAATTTTTAAAAAAATTCTTATAATAGTTTGAATTGTTAATTCTATACTTCTTTTGTTTAGTCCTACTACTACAAGGCCAAGCAATTTGTGCAGAAACTTGTTGAGCGAGTTGGGTTTTTTGGTATTCTAGCCTGTGCATCCGTAAGTAATTTCTGTCTCTTTTAAAATCTAACAGAATTTGTGTGAATAGAGGAATTGAAGTGTGGACATTAACCCTGTAATGCATGAAATTTTTTTCATCCCAAAAATTATATTTATCTTTAATCCCTTACATTATGGGGAAAATACTAAAAAAAATTAACTACATTGGAATTTAAACAATTTCAATTTTTAAAATTTTTTCATACGAGTCATGATGCCTTATGATACGACAAAAACCAACTACAAAATTCCAATTTTGATAAGAATGACTAGAAAACTAATAAATATATTTTAAAATAACCCTCTTGAACTATCATTATTTTTTCAAAACAATTTATTTGTATTTAGTACTAATATTTTTATACTTTGAATACTGCCAAAGATGTAATTTCACAACAGTTAATAACTTCACTCTTTACTTTTGAATACACTCTTACTGTCATCAATGAGAGTTATTAGTAACTAAGACTTCAAAATGGAATGTAATAAATGAAAAAAAAATATTTGTCGAGGGGGAGCTCTACTTTAATAGAATAAAGTAGATTATGTTACTTGTTGTCATATGGCAACATTATTTATAGAGGGTTAGAGTGCTGTAGTTAATGGATATGTATCGAAATAAAACAAACATTGAAAAATAGGTTGCCTATAGAAATCCTTTTAATTAAATTGGATTTATTCAAAGGGTAAATAAAACCTGTGTTAATTTTTTTAACCTTATTTTCTAGATGTCCCAAAAACATTAATTTTTCTCTATCTGTTAAAAAAATTGGTCTTTACTTTTCATGTAAGGATGTATGGACACACAGTATTCAACATATTCTAAACTTTCTATAAACATATTGGGTTTTTCAATATTGTTTACCTCGTATTAGAGTAGTTTTTTAAAGAGTGGTTTCTGTTAACGTATTGCAAAAATTTCTGTGCTGTTTGTAGCTATTGGATGAAGTGTTTTTATTTTAACAAGAAAAAAAAAATTTCTTAAAAAATACTCAAAATAAATTGTCAGTTTTGTCCTTATAGAGGTTAGCATTTAATTGTTTAGTAAAATAGTATACTTATAGTATTACTTAATTTTTACCAAGGCAAGCAAAGTAGTATGATGATTCCAAACTTATATTTTTTTTGTAGATTCCAAATCCATTATTTGACCTTGCCGGCATCACCTGTGGTCACTTTCTTGTTCCGTTTTGGACCTTTTTTGGAGCCACCCTCATAGGAAAGGCTGTGATAAAAATGCACATTCAGAAGTTGTTCGTCATTGTCGCTTTTAACGAGCGGCAAGTCCACGATCTAGTTAGCAAAATGAAGTAAGTACTACAGAGGCTTAAGTTATTGCAATTTGTCTAATACTTAGTGATTTTAAAATGTATGCATGTAAGCAGTGAAAATAATTAGTCAGTATAATTTATTTTAACTATTAAGATTGCAGCGAAAAAATTTTGAATTTTAGTAGAGATTTTCTAAGGCCATTTAATATCCATCTTTTACTAATTGAAAGCTTTTCCAGTTGAGCTTAAATTAATAACCATTAATTTCTTATATTTTCTTTCCAATAAATGCTACTTGTCGATTGGTTGATTATTTCTTATCTTTATTCGATTGTTACTTATCCATTGATTATTATTAAACATTGATTGACTAGTAATTGCAATTAATATAGTTGTGATTAAAATTGTTTATTTTACACAGCCCCTTTTATAAAATTTAATGTATTGATTCTCTTGATTCATCTCAAGATTCTAAGAGTGAAGTTGCTTGCAAGTGCTTACTGTTAAACAGTATTAAATTTTAATCTTGTGTATATACACCGGTAAAAAGAAGCTCTGATCGAAAAACGTATGGTTACTTGTTTTTCTAGTGTAATATAAAGATTTTTTTTATTTAAATGTATAAAAAGTAACTGTTTTCTAGATTCATCCCATATATTGGAAAATATCTACATGCACCATTAGAAGAGTTCTTAGCAAAACAGAAAGCAAATTTGCATAGGAAGCATGGTACTCCTGGTGTTTCAGTAAGTGGCCATTTGCTTATTTTATCTATTATTTAAAGTAGTAAAACCCCAAAACACTTTTGGGATATGTTGGACAATTAAATTACGACTTCAAAGTAAAAATGCTAACATATTAAAAAATTGTCATATCTAGTCATGATAAATTTAAATACCTGTAGGGAATATTTGTGTAAATATTGACTCACTGAAATTGGGCCAAAATTATGTGTAAATTGAATGTTGTCAAACAATTTTATAATTTTTTTTCTAAACATACAAAATACTTTTTAGAGAATTCTACTACATTTAGCAACATAAAACTTTGAAGTACTAACTAATATTCTTAGAAAAATCATGGACCACTTGAAAAAAAAACCCTGCTAGTTGATAAACTAAAAATAACATTCTATATAAGAAGTGACGAAAGTTGTTTAGGTTCCTCATTAAGAAAGGCAATCAAAATTAGTTTTCCTTTACGTTAAGAAAGTTAGTTCCGGGGATTGAGTCCCGAATTGGGAGAGGTTGGCTCATCCTGTCATCCCTTAAGTGGGTCGATAAAATGAAGACCAAACATGCATGGGAACTATACACTGTGGGTTCTGTAGGAAGTGGACCACTTAACCGGGACATATGCCTAGTACCCTATTGCCCTTGGTCACCTAAGCAGAAATAGGCATTGCAGGCCTTGGCTCACAAAAACAGGCTGTTGTGCAGAGGAATTTACCAAGAGTAGAAAATGTTCTTAAGTTCATTAATTTTTGTGCACTTAAATAAATTTTCTTTTAGGTATTTTAGAGTTGTTTGGATTAAACGAGACTTTATTGGTACAACATTCAAAAAACTCCTTGGCGCAATAGTAGGCCAAAGCCTGCAGTGCCCATTTCTGCTTCTCAAGGGCTCTGGGGTGCTAGGCATATGTCCTGGTTAGGTGGTTAATCTCTCGTGGGAACCCCCAGTGTTTAGTTCCCAAGCATGAGCATGCTTGCTCCTCATTATATCGACCCACTTAAGGGATGAGTCAACCTCGCCCAATCCGGAACTTGAATCCCGGACATCTGACCTTCTCCAAAGCGAAGCATTACCACTAAGCCACCGGGCTTCTATTGTACACTCTTATGAAGTTAAAATAAATTGATGCATTCTTTTTTTTGCAGGAAGGAACATGGATATCTTGGGTGTACGAAAAACTGGTCATTCTCATGATCCTGTACTACGTCCTTTCTATCGTCAATTCCATGGCCCAGAGCCACCACAAGCGCCTCAACAAACGCCAACGAACCTCTTCGAAAGTGGCCACCGACTGATGAGGAAAACCGATGAACTCTGATCGACAGAAAAAAAACTAACGAACCATTTCCATGAAGGTGCAGGTTTGCACATTTCGACCAAGCTTGTGGAGTTCTCTGCATAGATTTTATATTGCCTACCTATATTTTTCCTAAGTTATAATTTTTTAATTTTGACTGTTGGGGAAGAGAAAATTAGTCGGAGGAATCGGTTTATATATTTGAATCCATATGAAAACGAGTATGTGAAATAAGTGTTGTGTCAGTCATCGTTTTTAAGATGTACAGGGTTGCCACTTATTAAAGGAAATCTGGAAATGTCGCGGTAAATTTATGAAATTTTAAAATTGATAAAATGATTTTAAATCTACTCTTTTTGTTTTGTCCATTCCTGTATTACTTGCCAGATTACCTATTAACCTTACAGCTAAATATACAATTACAAATAAACCAAACTTTAAGCTAAATTGACCTTACAACTATCAGATCAAAATTTACTTTATAGTGTTTTCTTATAAGAATTAGAATCACATTAAAAGCGGAAAACTATATTCCACCTTGTAAAAAATTGTTTGAAATTTAATTAATAAATATCAGAGAAAAGGCTTTTAAAATTATTTGTTTTAATTCCAAAGTTGACCTAAAATTTTAATTTCAGTTCAGTTATACTTCTTTCACTCCAACATGGAGCATAGGGCTTTTGTCATAGTCCGCCACCTCACCCTGTCGGCAGCAATGGTCTTAATCTCTCCCTTGTCTTTAATTTGAAAATTTTAATTTGTAAAGTGTGAAATTTTAAAGATTTCTATGGAGTGGTAACCTTGGTCTTAGAAGAGCATTGGGTTTATATTTGAGTATTTGTATATAAATATACATTATTATATACCTATATATTGCTTACCTTTGTTATACTTGTCAGGCCTGAATCATAAGGTGAGATTTTGTGATAAGTACATTTATTGCAGTAAATTTTTTATCAATTTTTGTGTCTGCTACAAAATTGTTTAGAAAGTAATTATAATTTTTGTTTGTTTACTTAAATCCCACATTTGAACATTTGCACTGGGTTATGGTTCTTATCTGCAGGCAGAAGATTTTTCGTAGCAAAATACAGAACATTTGTGGTATTAGGTGTTGGATTTTTTTGGTTGTAAATTTTTAAATTTAACAGCAATAGATTCTGAAAGTCGTGTACAGGTTGTCAGTAGTTTATTTGACAGTACTCCCAAATTTCTGTATTGCTAAAAAGATTGTTTGAAAAAGGTCAATATTCTTTTTTTTGTGTTCATAGAGAACAAATCAAAGTAGAATTGCAGTAACCTCATTCGGCTGAGATGAAAAATAACTTTCTGTTTGTTCGTCACTTAATCATAATGTATTTGGCAGTAGATTTTTCTCAAAATGCCTTGAACTAGAATATTTTCTTTGTTCAATGTTAGGACTTTTATTTCAAAGCAGATCATTTATAATTTTATTTAATTTAGTAATAAAGCATACCTCAAAGCTCGAAAAATCGCCTGTCCTCGGGGGTCGAAAATTCCCCAAGGACAACTAATTACTCAATCCCTATGTCCTATGGGACAGCCATTTCCCCTTTATTGTTTGTGATGCATTTTAAATTTTTGTTACCTAACAAGAGTCTAGATCTCAGGGTTCGTGATTTTTTTGATTTAAAAAAAAAAAATCAAATTAATCAGATTTTTTTTTATTTAAATCGGATTATTTTGATTTAAATCGGATTTTAATCAAAAGTTTAATTTTCAAATGAATTTTTAAACACATAATACCTCTGACAATTCGTTTTACTGAAATTACTTAACATGTAAGTTTAATTATATATATAATACCGTAATACAAAAATAAAAAATGTATACCAATACTGAAAATTCAAAATTTCCAATTGCAGGTTTATTGAAGAAAAAAAAAATCTTCAAATCAGATGCACAAATCCACAAAATATGTAACTTACAAAACATTCACTAAAACAATACTTGATTAATTAACTTAATAGTAAATACTTGATTGGCAAAAAACTACTAAAAGCAATACTTGATAAATTGATAGGTGAACAGAATTAAGTTCCTAGAAGGAGCTTGGGGGAAATTTGTTCTATGGAAGTATTTTTTGCAAGCAAATGTTATACTCCCTCCCCAACCCATTCTGTAAATTTTGGAACCAATTTTAAGTTTAAAGAACTTTGGAAATGGAATTCACGTGCAATAATAACAAGTTTAAATGTTAATAATAATAATCTAGATTTTAAATACTATGGCAATAGTTAGTTGCATATTATGCTTTATCAGTGGTATTCTGGCATTGTCATGTTAAAAATTGAATGCATATATATAAATTTATAAGCCTTTTATATCATAATGTCTTTATTAAAATATTAATTTTAAAAATTGGTTTAAATTAAGTTTTTAAAAAAATCATTGATTTAAATCATGATTTTTTTTTTAAAAAATCCATTGATTTAAATCACGATTTAAATCAGGTTGATTTAAATCAACGAACCCTGCTAGATCTCACTTCTAAAATGTCCTTTTAATCTAGTAATCCTTTTGATACCCTTAATCAGACCAAATGTGCATGCTCATGTTCTTTTGGATTCGTAACAACGGAATTAACAATTGCCTACAAAACATGTTATGCACTGGTCTCAAACAAGGAGCATCAAACAAAATAAAATATAAATGACAAAATTATATTTTTATTTATAAGCTATTTATATATAACTAAAGTTTGACTGGATAGTTTCAAAGGGGAACGGGTAAATTGTTGGACAAGCGGTCCTTGGGGACGGTTAAAATTTCTGAGATTTTCCGAGCCCTGGTATACTTATTACAAAAAATATACGCCCTTATATTTTCTTTTCTTTCGCAATGTTTGAATGGGGTTTCTGCTTCTATTATCTCAGTTGTATGGCTAGAATATCACACTTTGGGTCTTTATATACTATCGTATACAAATTATTATAACTGTCTTAACAGCATTTTTTCGATAGTTCATTTGTGCTTTTTATAAAATTGTGGATATAGGGCAATGTATAAACACTCATATTTCTTAATATTTTGTTTTTCATTCATTTTTAAAATTTCTATAACTATTTTGCACCATCTAAAAATTGTGACAGCCTTCAATTTAATCACATTTGAAGGGAAGTTTATCATGAGCAATATTTTTCCAATTATGCCTTCTCGAACTCTTCAGTATTTTCTTCAAAAACGTTTGTGCAATTGTGCAAAGAGATTTCAGACTATGTAAAAAAATCATCTGTTGTGTTCCGTTTACTAGAAATTACAGTGTTTACCAGTTTATTTATTTGTACTTGAAAGTTATATTCCATTAAAATAATTTTAAATTTATTGTGTTTACTTGTAATTTCTACAAATATATACAAACATAACACAGTATATTTATTTGTGCACATTAAAATGGCTTAGCTGAGTTGCTTCAGATGAACCTAGTTTCCGGTTATTCTTGCACTTCCACGATTTTTCGTTTCCGGTAAAAATCTCTGATAATTCTGTATGTAGGATATTTTATATTCAGCAGATACTTGATGTTTAGTAGTAATAAACAATACAAGGGGCCGTGGGTAACCTAGTCGGAGATAAGTAGCCTAGCCTCGGAATCGGAAGGTCCCGCGATCGAGTCACGATACCATTGAAGATCCACCGTGCAACTTTATGGTGATTTTTCCGATGTTGTTGGATATTTATTTTGGCTGGACTAATAATTCAATTTATATCGAAATATGCGGAGTACGTGCTCGTTAAATCTGTGGGTACGAAAGTCCTGTGGGCTGTCGGGACGCAGTTTCCAACGGGTAGTGGTCCTTGAAAACTATTTCCCTCTTCTACAGGGACATGTTTAAATTGTGGAGGTGGAGATAGATGGCAGCATCTGTCACTTATGTGTGTTGTGTCTGTCTTACTTGATGGAGGTTTATAAGCGGGTCTCTGACCTAGGACACAAGTTTAAATATATAAGATTACCAACCAACTAAATTTAATATTAAATTTTGTGGTAATGTAATCGCTTTCGGCTGCCTATTTATAGCCTCCATTAGGAGTTTTAACAGCCAATAATGCCTCTTAATTTGGAACTCTGGTCAGGAGACGAGGTCTACACCTGAGCGAGCACCTAACAGAACTTCGAGCGACATCTTACGCCAACGCCGTCGGGACTTTAGACGCCACAGATTTAACGAGCACGGCCCGCCAGTGTCTTTCAGAGGGATTTTTCCTTCAGTACAAATACGTCTATAGCATTTCTAGGACAAGAACAGAACCAAGAACCTTCTCAGTGAGAGGCCCACCGATTACCAATTGGAAGCCAATTTTGTGGTAAGTTTCGATGTGGATGTTTTTTTTGTACCGAATCTAATTTTTAATTTTTTTTGTAGTTCTAAGATGCAGTTTTGTAAGGAAATGATAATTTTAATCTTTGTCGATATTTATATTTAAAAAATATCAATAGCAAAAAATATGATTGTTTGTTATCAAGCCCAATTACATAAATAAGTTGAATAAAATGATACTGCATATTTTTGTGTTATCAGAGTGTATCGTTTAGAGATAATTCAATACCTAAGATATTTAAGATGAGAAAGAAAAAATATATAAAATCTCTACCAACATAACCCTTTCCGACCGGGCTCGCACGATCGTGCGGGTAGTTAAGAGAATGTTCAAGCTCTTCAAAAATATCGATACCAAAGCAGCTAACTTGTACCATTCGTTATTTGTATAAAAAATGACTTTGTTTTTAAGGAATTGCAGACATTAATGCTGTTTGGCGCATTTTTTTTTTTTCGATAAAACTCCCAATTTAGTCTCATAATTTTAAAATCAGCGCCACCTGACCACCGGTCGAAAAGGGCTAACTTGTGTAAAAACAAAGAGTAAAAAGGAAGAGGGAAAAGCGCGGTTGGTCCGTTAGTTGGAAACTCTTGTTAGGTAATATTTACATACAAAATGATCTGAATACAATTTAAACAAAATACACTTTTCATTCTGATATAATTGCCTAATTATCTCAAATAATATTCAAATCTGTTTGACTTTAAATTAATGTTTCAAACATGTTTTCTGTATGGATTCACACATAATTTATCTAACTCTTTACATCCGCGGAAGGATCTTCTCCATAGCATATTTCTATTTACCCAACTTAGGTTGGCAAGGAGTTGCAGTATACTTATTTATTTTTTAAATATCAAGGAAATAAATTATATAAGCAATTGCTTCTGACTATATTTAAGTAGTAGTACCAGAAATTAAACTCTCCACAATTTTTCTATCGAATTTTTTTTATGCAAACGTAAAAAATCGATTCTTTCAAACATGTTCCTAAAAAATTATTAAATAGCATTTCTGTAAGAAGTTGAGGAGACCAGTCAGTAGGGTGATTTCTTTACATGCGAAAGGTCCTGGTTTCGGTTCGGGCATTGCTAAAATAACTGCAGTTTTATGAATGGTCTGTTCAGCCAAAAAATCCGACGAATAATACCCTGAGTACCCTGCACGTTAAATGTGTTCCCTAAGTACGACGTTGACAATAAAAAAAGCTGCGTTGGGTTCCTACTGAGGCATCGGCTCGTCACTTGACTGTCGTTCTAAATTAGTGGTTCAATAGCCCTCGTGTAGCTCTAATGCGACGACAATCAACCCAACCTTCTTCATAAAATTTAGTTTTTTTAGTTTGTATTTCAATTTTATTTAACCTATGTGTTAACATATGATTGGTTTCTTCTAGACAATATTTCTCAAAGGCGATTAAATAATATTTTAGTGAATTTTAAAACAACTCTAATTTTCATAAAGTATTTTTTAACATTAAAAATAAGATCAATAGATAATACAATTTCCATTGTTCTTTACCCTTTTTAAAAGCAGAATTTTCGGAAACTTCATGTGTCTTTGCACTCGCAAAATAACACAATAGGCGAAGACCAAATACGTGCAGATAAGGGAAAGCGTAGATAAGCACGATTTGAGATATTTCTAGACCATTATTCAGTAAATCTAGGTTGAGTAGTGATCGACTAAGGCTCTCCAGGTGTGCAGTATGGCTGTGAAGTCAGGTAATTAAAATTCCTTTGTTTTTATTGGGGGCTGGGGAGCCCAGTCGGGTTAAGCACTCGCTTAGCATGCGGAAGGTCCTAGGTTCGGGTCCGGGCATCGCCAAAACAGCTGCCGACCTATAAACGGCCCGTGCACCCAAAAATGTCCGACGAATAATACCCCGTGTAAGGGAGTGCACGTTAAATATCCTTCAAAGTCCTAACGCTGCGTACGATGTCGCCCTTAACGGTTGCGTTGGGTGCCTATTCAGGTGCGGCTCGTCACTTGACTGTGGTTCTAAAATACGACGCCCGTCGCCAATAGCCCTCGTGTAGTTCTAGTGCGACGATAATTCAAACCTAAACTTTTTTTTTAATTGTAAGTTTAGTTTTGAATTATCGTTGCACTAGAGATACACGAGGGCTGTTTGCGACGAGCGTCGCAATTAAGAAAAACATCAGTCAAGTGACGAGCCGACAACTGAGTCGGCACCCAAAGCAACCGATCGCACGCACCGTTGCGACGGACTTTGGAGCATATTTAACGTGCACTTCCTCTACACGGGACATTATTCGTCGGACTATTTTGTGTGCACGGGCCGTTTTATAGGTCGGCAGTTATTTTGGGGATGCCCGAACCTGGGACCTTCCGAATGCCTAACCGACTGGTCTCCCCAGTTACCAGGGGCTTGATTGAAAAGAGTGCTGGTCGTCACTTGGCCTCGGTTCAAAATTACGAGGCCTGTCGTCAATTGACATCTAGTGCGACTTTGTTTTAAAGAACTTTTTTTTTATTTAGTGAAGGATTTTTTTTCATTCTTAAAAAAAGCGCATGAATTTTGTTATGTAATGTTTATATGCATTTTCTCTTTTATGTTATAATTATATACATTACAGGAAAATTGCCTAAGTTTAAAATTGGTTGGTTTACATATATGTTCCGGTTTGTGTGCTTGATCAGAGACCCGTTTATAAACCTTTGTCAAGTGAGACAGACACATACAGAATTTTTACTGATACAGAGAGAGAATACACCCAGAGCAAAGGCGGGAATCGAACCCGCACCTGTTACAGCTAGAAGTATTAAAGTATTATAAATTTTTCTTTTCTTTAAAATTAAGCACTATGATGGATTGATTTTATTAAATATGGTGATTGACTTTCCTTTAAATTGTATTTTTTTTCAATTATGTATTTTTTGATAAAATATCACTCTGAAAAGGGCCCCTAAATGTATTCGAGCTTTGGGCCCCAACCTGTTATGGTCACTCTCTCTCTCTGCCTGCAGTAATTTTTGGGTAATTTATTTATTTATTGTTTGCTATAAGAAAGATAATTTCCAATTACAAAGTAATACATCAAGTGGTAATAGTACATTAAGTGCGTAGAAGACATTTCGCCTAACGATATGTGTTTAGCGCTGTTTCAGACTGTTTCCTGTTGGATGCCATCTGGGAGCATATGCTCGATGAAAAAAGAAAAATACAAATACATTTATGATCTTTAAATAGTTTAAGGGGGTTCAGTACCCCAAAATCGGTGAAAAAATAAAATATATAATTATTGGCTTAAAATACTATTACAACCATTATTAATACTGTCACAAAGTATCAAGACGATTGGAAAAATATTTTTGACATTAAAAGCCATTTTATTTAACCCTTTCGTTACTGAAACGGGTTAACAATAAAAACTTTAAACGCGTTTTTCCCAGGACTTGATTTTTTGAACTTCAATGTACCTTTTCTCAAAAACTATTCTATGTTTTCTCGTAAACTTTTTTATATGATGTAATACATAGAATAGATTAATCTGAGGTTATAAATTTCAATAAAACTAAAGTGAAAAAAATTTCATGGGGCAAAAAAGTGAAAAATTTCATGATTTTTTGGGTTCTTTAAAACTTATTTTATTTAAAAAATGTAACAGTTATTTTTAAAAAAAAACTTTTAACTTCAGATTAATATATAAGGTTGGTATAACACACACATAAAATTTTAAGATGATCTGATCAGTAGTTATTGTGAAAAGGTACATTGCGATTGGCCAATTTAACATTACCGATATACAGGGTGAGGCAAACAAAACCGGCCCCGATCTAGAGATGGGAATACGTTGAAATGCTTGGCGAGAAAAACTCTTGAAGCCGCTTGAAAGCTGTTTTTGCATTGGTTGGCTCGGATTAGCATCACATTAGAGCTACTCATAGAATAGTGGCGAGCTCAGATCTTAGTTCGCATTGTATGAAGACGTCCCATAATGCAAATTTTGTGTCTTGCAATCAATTTAGACTGTTTTGTACTACCAAAAACAAAAAGGTCCGATCCTCTAGGATAAATAACAACCGAAACAATCAAATAATCACTAAATCTTGATCAGCTCTACTTACCTTGTTTATATTCCATTTAAACTAGCTTCGAAAAGCGTAGCGTAGTTGCTGGCAAATAAGTCGCCAAGCGTTTGTTTGGGCTTAATATTGAAGCGATCAATAGCTTCAGTAAGCAAACCTGTTTTTGTATTTGTTTTAGACTTGGCAACACTTCTGTCGTATTCTTATCTCCACCTCGGGGCCGGTTATGTTTGCCTCACCCTGTACAACATACCGAACCCCCTTAATTAAAACGGTTTATATACAGAGAAAGGACTGGAGCGAGTCCCAACATTTACATCATTAGTTTGAGCTCACGAAAATATCATTTTTATATGATGATTTCTTGAAGACTTTCGAGCTCATTTGAGCTTGGTCTAGCCCGCGGCTGGACCAAGAGGAATAAGTCAACAACAACATCATTAGTTTAGTTGTAGACAGATTATTTGATAAAGGAAATCATATCTGTGTTCAACTAGTCCTCGCGCAGTGCGTGCTCGATGCAAGAGTCTCGATGGTCGAAGTTTATCTGCTGGTTCCTGAAAAACGAGACTTAACCCTTTCGAAACGAAAGATTTTTGTTTCCTCGTTATATGTCATAGGAATATCATTATCGAATCCTTGGTCGGACGGCCGTCGTGTGCCGTTTCAGTAGTGAAAGGGTTAAGGTAGTAGATAGAAGATCCTTTTCGATGGTACGGGCCCCGGGATCGTCTATGTAGTTGAATCATTATTTGCTTTTCGTGCAGTAAAGGATTTTTGCTGTTGTGACAGTGCGCCAATGTACGGCGCAGTACTCCCTCCCCAGATTTCTTCTAGTGAAATTGAACGAGTCATTGAACTAAAACTCCTGATGGAGTTTAAGCTTCGTCAGGATCAAGGATCAGCGGGCGAGTATTCGAGTGTCTTGGTTGGAATCGTTTGAAACGACAACCAACCAAGGTAGTAGAACAAGGTGTCTTTGTTAAAGTCGCTTCAAAACTTCAACTTCAAACGACTTCCGCAGTCCTTTCTTCGGTGTTCGATGCAGCTGCAGCATGATGCCGGACTTAATGATATGAGGGTGTTGGGGTGTGCTGTGCGAATGACTCGGGGAGCTAAAGAAGCTCGGGAACATATCGGTCGGAGCGGCATGGTCGGAATGGAGTGCAAGCAGCGTCTTGCTCAGCTGTCGTGCAGGTGGGTTAGCAATGGATGCACAGACGTACGCTTCTAGACGGTCTTGATTGGTGCTTGACACTCATTGGTAAGTTTCGGCAACGTAGGTTTTTTTTTAGTTTGATATATAGAGTGCTTTCAGACACACCAGATGGACCAACGTTAAAAAAACTTTTTCGGTATCGGCTTTCTCTAATATGTTTAGAAAACCCAAAGTCTACATTTCGGATTTTCGACTCCATTTGCAATACGTATCATAAAATTCCATATTAGGCAATTGAAAGTAAATATTAGCTGTACTGGGAATCATGGAGACTTTTAACAGTCATTTATAAGAATGTTCTTAAGGTCTCTACCAATTTTCAGCTTTATGGTGATTTTTCCGATGTTGAATATTTATTTTGGCTGGACTAATAATTCAATTTATATAGCAATAGTTATCGTCCAGAGTTACATTTTTCTTGTATAATTTATACTACATAAACGTCCTACTAAAACATAGACATAAGGATGTACTAAAGTTGAAATTCCTTATTCGGGATGTATAAGACAAAGCGACATATTATGCAAGTAAAACCGAAGATATTTCAAAGGGATTTTAAATTGCCAATTTTTTCTGGTTAAATTCTACTTATGATCATTTATAATCCAAAAGCTTTTAATAATAATTTTTCGCTTTAATAATAATTAAGCTTTTATATTAATTAACTGTCAACTTCTTTTAATAATTATTCGGTACGCTCTGTCAACTTTTATTAATGAAAACTTCAGTTAATTTGCATTAAAATAACGCCATACGTAACTAAGCAACCGAAAAGTGTCAAAGTGATGCTCCTTTTAAAATCGAAAAGTTCCATGCAAGATACGACGAAATTTGGAGACAAATTATCCATGGACGACAGAAGAATATTGGCATCCATTGCTTTCGATACATTTCCAAAAATGTCCAAGTTACAGGCGATTGTATCCAAAACTTCCATTTTTGCTCTAGAATATTCTTCCAGGACGTTCGAAGCCTTAAATATCAAGTATCCAATCCATGTCATGTTCACTATTCCTCCGAAGATTGAAGTTCCCACAATAATCCCTGGCTGATGACCTTTGACCAGGGAACTGAGTGAGCTGCATAGAGAGGCGATCAATACGCAAGTTACGAAAAAGTTACAACCACTAAAGTTACGGTTGATGTTCTTCACCGCTGTAGCTATTTCTGTAAGAGACGATATTAAACACCTGACTGGGATATCATGGACTGCTGGTTTTGCCGAATTCGATGGAGGTGGTAAACTTTCGTCATATTCTTTTCGTGATAAAACTTCCATTTTATTTTTCCTAAAACGGGACCTCTTTCTTGAATCCAGTAAAAGTGTATTTATTTGTGTAGCTTTAACGTTATCATTCAGTTGTTTCAAAAAATCTATCCGTAGAAGATGTTGATTTTCGATGCTACCATCTTGCGCTGAAACTGCTGGCTTCCATTGTTTAACGGTAATGTCAGATTTATTTCGTTGGATAACCCGTCTGGTTGTAAAATGGTCATTTGATGATGCCGAAGAATAAAAGTTCCAACTTCTGTGAGGCGAGCATTGCTGAACTTTGTTTGGAGTTCTAAAGTTTTTCGAAGGAAATATTTCTATGTTTTCATTTGCTAGTCGTTCAATATATTTATTTGTTGTTCCTGTTTTATGGTCCTTCAACATTTTCTTTGCCAATTTCATCCAAAGATTAATCAAATATCTCTCCTTTTCGTAAATATAGCAGCACAGTAATGTTAATGTCTGCACAAAAATTATGGTGCCTGTGATGTATGCTGCCGTTAGGTATTGAGCTGCGATTTTCAGTCTTTCTGAAGAATTTAAGGCTAGGCTGAAAGCCAGCAACAATTTGTCACCATTAACATACCGACTTAAGCAGACGAAAATTACTATCCCGTAACAAGAAATAACACAGACTCGCACCTTCAACCACGTAGTCATACAATTTACTCGACCCCCAGCAGACATCGAAGTTACCAGAGTGGATAACATTTTCAGGTCCCTCACAAAATCATTCTTTTTCTTGCGCACGAACAAATGGGCCGCCAGTACCGAAGTCTGACAGAAAGTAAAAATTAAAGATTCTCTTTTCGCTTTTGAAAAGATCAAGAACCATAAGCAAATAATCACTTCCAGAACAGTGAATAAAATAGTAAAAACCCACAAAAGTTTCCTTAAAATGTTGCAGACCCGATCACGGATATTATGCGGTTTGTTGTTTTCTTTCAAAGTTAGTCCAACTATGTTGAGGAGGAAATTTAGAGGACTCCATTCATAGTAAAGATTTAATCTAAGTTTTCGAGGTTTTGATATTAGCTTTGTTTTATTGAAAAAACGTGCCTTTTTCATATTTAGCTTTTGAAATTTAAAACCTTATAAAGACATAGATCGGTGTTTCCGCTTAACGTTCTTCAGATGGTACTAAATTCATAGTTTCTTTGGCAACCTTTCTATTTCATTTTTCAACTATCATTTTTCGAAGACATCATTGTAATTTAATGTAACGCATCTAAATTTTAAAAAAAATGTGGTTTGAATATAAGTCAAAATATAAATGCTTCCTACAAATTTCACACAAATCGTATGTTTTTTATACAAATACTTCGATTGTAGAAATTCTAATAAAATATTGCGTACATTTTAGAATTTTATAAAAAAAATTATGAAAAGGTTGACTGTAAATAGTTTTCAGATTGCCTTGGAAAGACGTTTCTAAGAAATATGAAAATATATCAATATAATCTTTAAAATTTTTTCTCCTACAATGGAAGATGTTTGTGAATTTTACTTGAGTAATGATTTTGAAAATATTTATTTAAGATTTTCACATTTGAATGGATATGTATGGATTTATCTTATAATACATATTGATTTAAGAATTGCAAGAATATTAAGTAAATGAGTAATATTTTCGTACTAAATTTTTTCGTGAGTATAAAAAAAAACGGCACAGAAATCTTTTCAAAAATTGAGATTTGGTTAGTCATAGTATTCTTATACATTTAGAATATTACTTTTTACACCATCAGAATTATTTAATATTTCAAAATTCAATGGTCATTAAGTGTTTACTTATATTTTTAAAACTAATTTTATAAAGTGATTTTTATCGCGAAAGTGTATACAATTTTATCTATAAATTCTAATTTTCCATTTATGTAATTAAAAAAAAACTGAAAACAAATTGCTAGTGCTAAGCCTTTTTTGGAGACGGACTCTGCACTCAAATAACACTATTTATTTTAAAGTTCCATATTCATTTTTACGGGCTTTAAGTGTTACCCATATCTCTTGTAAAAATGCTTTTTTTAAAGATTCTACTTCTAATTTTTCATTTTTTAAAAAGTAATATGTTTCTTTTGTGAAACTTTATTACAAGCCAAATAAAAAAAGTATACTTATTTTTTCAAATATATTGTTTTGAAAAATAAAGTTAAGTCACATAAAATTTCAGAATATAAAAGTTTGCAAGGTTATTTAAAAAGGCTAATATATCAAATATTTGTATTTTTTTCAATACACGAATAGGCAATTCAATGTGTGCAATTTTGTTCTTTTACAAGGAGTTTTGAATGAACTATAGAATGTACTTGTTTCACGTTACTTTATAACGCACTAAATTTCTTATAGCATTGATATACGAATTCACGAAAACAATGTATAAAATGTAGACATTTGAGGTTATAATTTTCTAAATGAAAAGAGATTTTTAAAAATTGGATCATTAGAATTGAGTTAAAACACACAGTCATAGGATGTATGGACAGACGAACGGAAATGCGAACAGACATACGGACAAAAATTGTAAAATATGGGTCCACTGGTATTATACCATTCTAAAACAAAAACGATTTTGTTAATCAAACTGTTAGAACTGAAGTACAAACGTACAGACAGACAAGGCGATTAAAAAAGATAAGTGTCTGATGTCAGACCTTTCTAAAAAAAATAACTATTTAAAAATCAGTCTATTAGGGGATAAATTACAACAAAACGTAGGGGTGGGGAGCCCAGTCGGTTAGGCAGTCGCCTAGCATGCGGAAGTCCCAAGTTTGTATCCGGGCATCACCAAAATAACTACCGACTTATAAACGACCCGTGTAGTCCCAAAAAAATGTCCCCGACGAATAATACCCCGTGTAGAGGGAGTGCACTTTTAAATATCAAAGTCCTAACGCTGCGTACGATGTCGCCCGTAAAGCTTGTGTTGGGTGCCTACTCAGGTGTCGGCTCGTCACTTGACTGTGGTTCTAAAATACGACGAACGTCGCCTATAGATCTCATGCAGCTCTAGTGCGACGATAATTCAACCTTAATTAAACAACACAACGTTTTATAAAGGACAGATCGACTGACGTTGAAGAGGTAAACATACAGACGACATTTTTGGTTTTTGTGTTGTCATTTTTGGTATGTGTTTTTGTAAACACTCATTACATAAGTACTACATTAAAGAGATAACTTATCTTGAGTTATCAGGAATCGATTGCACTTGACGCGAATGAGCCCACTGATAAACACCTTGCTTAAGATAAGTGAACTGGTTCAGTGATTAGTGTTTGGATAAAAAAAAACTTAATCGTGTTTAAATTAAGACTTTTCCACCAATCAGAAGCTCTTATTGACTTTGACCCATGTAAAGGTAACTTTTGAACTCATTAAAAACATCACCTTCGCAGCACTATTATTGATTTGAAAAAGTTTTGCACTACATCATAAAAAATATTTAAATCAATCGGTGTTTCTTGTGCGGTTATTTTGTGTTAGATATTTGCATTTTTTGAAATTAAAATTTTGTGTTCATAATGCATTTTGTATTCTGTAGTTTTGCAGTTTAAAGGACCTATTATATATTTTATTGTAGTTAGGCGTTACAGTATTTTGATTAATTTGCTGATTGTCGCGGATTTAGGACAAATGTATCTTTTTCCTAGTAACTACTGAATATTTAACTTAGACGTTTTTGCATACACATTGAGTACTTTTACACAAACAGGCATATGCTTTTAAAGAAATATTAATTTCTTTTTTAAAAACAAATAATTTCAATATTTTTTTTATGAAAATGCGATAACAAATTTTTGAAATGCCCTAAATTGAAAAATATTTTTTTCCAATGGCATATGTCTATCTGTGTAAAAGACTTTGAATTCTAAATGCTTGAAATAATGATCCTTACAAGAAAAAACTGCGATGGATTCGAACATCCATCCAATTTTTATTATGACAATATCTTACCATTCTTTTTCAGGAAACCCTCAACATGAAATCGAATCTACGAGATCAGACTCCATCGGATGTTCTGAGGCATTTAAGGAACTGCAAGAAGCGTCTTCAGTGGAACTTCTCAGAAATTCAATCTTTCGATCAATTTCCAATATGCAGACAATTCCCAAGGTAACATTTGGATCTTCCAATACATTGTTGATGTTATCTTTGTCTTTATCATATTATTACTAGATCATTAATTTATCAGGCTCAGTTGCTGTGAGGTATTACGTGGACCTCCCAAGATCGCTTAGCCACCCTGAGTCGGCAGGTTTTCCGGATGAGAATATTGTCGGTACACATTACATATGATTATGTGGCATGTAAAAGATCATTTGGCATGGGTACTCTGAGCAAAATTAAATCTCGGCATGCTTAAACATCCAACAGGGAGCTCAGATTCATTGTATTATGAGTGTCGAAATTCGTAGCTAGAGCCGCCTAGAAGGTCCTATAAAAATTACTTTAAGTACTTTTGAATATACCGAGTCTACAAAGATTCGACAAAAAGCAGCCCCGTTTTGATAAATCCGTATTAATTTTTACATCATTATAATACTTCATATTATTAACATTAACATCATTATTTATTAATATTATTATAATATTCATTTTTTAATTATTATTTTAGCATCATTTTTGCCATCATTAATATTATTTCTGTTCATTCATAAATTACTTGTTGTTTGTTATATTTTTAATCAAATGAACCACATGATTGCAAATGAGGATTATTTCTAGCTACATTTTGGTAAACGTTACTTAAAGTCGAAAATATTTTAATTATAAAATTAAATTTTTCGTTATTTCCCTTAATATATTTTTTTATCACGATTTTTAATTTTTTACTTAAATATGATACAAATACAAAAAATGTCGACCAACAACAGGTCCGAGGCCCAGCAAGGGGTTGGTCCAAATATATCTTATTCCTTCATCATCATCAGCATTGGCACGACAGCCCATTGTGGGCCTTGGCCTTCTTCAGAAGACTCTGCCATTCCGCCCTCTTTTTAGAAATCGACCTCCAGTTCCTGACTTTAAGTACACCGAAGTCTTCCTCCAGGCAGTCTTTCCATCTCTTTTTTGGTCTTCCTCTTGGTCTACTTCCAAAGGGAGTGGTGTTGAAAACCTTAAGAGGTGTTCTCTCTGCATTCATTCTCAGAAGGTGGCCTGCCCATCTCATTCTAGACAGTTTTATCGATTTAATAATGTCGTCCTCTCTATAAATTTTGTACAGTTCAAAGTTATATCTTTTTCGCCAGGTATTATTTTCCAGTACAGCACCAAAAATAGCTCTCAGGACCTTTCTCTCAAAAATTGCTAATGTCCTCTCTTCCTTCATTGTCAAGGTCCATGTCTCTGAGGCGTATGTTAAAACTGGTTTAATTAATGTTTTGTATAACATAATCTTTGTCCTTCTCTTGATTAGGTGGGATTTCAGAAGAGGTCTTAATCCAAAGAAACAGCGATTTGCAGCAATGATCCTCCTTCTGATTTCAGGATTGATGTCATTTTGGTGGTCAATCTCTGAGCCCAAATAGCTGAAGTTCTTCACCGACTGAAATTGAAATGTTCCGATCTCAAAAGTTTCAGACTGGTGTTCTTTTTTACCACAAAACATATGTTTTGTTTTTTCCATGTTTACCCTGAGCTTCATCTTCCTAGCTGCTTCTTCTAATGCCAAAAAAGCTGCCCTCAGGTCAGTTTCAGATCTTGAAATTATGTCAATGTCATCGGCATATGCTAAAATTTGTACCGATTTATTGAATATAGTGCCTCTTGTATTAATGCCAGCGTCTTTTATCACTTTCTCAAGAGCTATATTAAAAAGGAGGCAAGCCAATGAATCCCCTTGCCTAACTCCATTGTAGACCTCAAAGGGAGTAGATATTTCTCCCTGGACTCGTACCGCAGAATAAGTTCTTGTGAGAGTGAGCTTTATGAGCCTAATTAGCTTTGTAGGAACTTTAAATTCAAAAAGTGCATTTAGTAGCTCAGTTCTATCGATACTGTCATAAGCTGCTTTGAAGTCTACAAATAGATGATGGGTGTCAATTCCATATTCTTTACATTTCTCCAAAGTTTGTCTCAAAGTGAAGATTTGGTCAGTGGATCTTATTCCTTACCAGTTTCCAATAGCTATCGAGATTCTTCTTAAAATCTTCCACTCTCTTCGAATACGCAACATATTCTGGTAAAGCATTCCCCTTATTGACGATTCTTTTGTAAAAAATATTGTTTTCTTACCTCCCTTCTAAAGCATGATTTATTCAATTTCTTTTCATGTCCTCTGGTCCGGCTTTTTAAGGTAAAATCTAAGCCCTCCATGTCTCCATGTTTTATGAACTTGAATGGTTTGCAAAAAAATATTTGAAGGATTTGATGCCATTTTCATTTTTATATAAATAATGACGCTCTTTTTTTTAGATACCAGTACAAGAACAGTCAAAATCAAGCTATTCGCGACGAAAGGCTAAATCAGATTTGAGCCTTTCAAACATTGAAGTAAAGTTTCTGGAAAAATTATCTTCGATGGATTCTCATTTACAAATACAATCTTCTCACAAACATGACACGCACCAGCTACCAATACAACAGCCGAATGCTCGTCAAATAGATGCAAAACAGCAGAATTCTGCAAATACTGTTCAAGATACGAGAAATGAAAATTTTTTTCATGAGACTCATTCTTCAAATACACAAAAATCTACAGAAACACAATTACCGGGCAGTAAAGATGACGCTAAAGAAAATTCAGAAACTGACGGCTCAGGCAAAAACAGCCTAAAATTAGTCTTCAGAACGTCCAACAACACTATCTTTGAAGACTGTTCCACGTATAATATTAACTGCAACGAGGTTTTTGGGCCTAAAACAAGCAACGGTTTTAGGAAAGGATACAATTCACCCGATTCCGGTTCACAGATCCCATTCTATGACCGCGAAAAACTCTTGGGCGACGGTTTTTTCATTGTCGAACCCGACCGGTCTCCCGATCGACAAATCGAAGTTTCCGAGGACGTGCCGTCCCTGTGTGACACCTTCTTTTCCAAAGTGAACAGCGGAGATTATGTCCCTATAACAAACAATTCGATGCAGAAGACTACAAATAAGAAACTAAACACCGCAATAAAGCCACCAGAAAATAAAGAAATCGCTGCTGCTAAAGATGAAGAAGTGAAACAGCAGGAAGACGCTGTCGATGGCGGGAGGAATGTGATTTCGAAAATTAGCAGGAGGATACGAAAAAGGAACAGGAAGAGCCAATCGAACGAGCCCCATGTGTACGAGTGTCCACAGTGCGGGGTCTCGTACACTATCTCCACGGACGTGGTGAATGATGCGGCTTGCTGCTTGCATTGCGATCTGTGGACTTCTGTGGAGCCTGAATTTCTGAAACGCGAAAAGCAACCGTGGAACACTTGTCGCATTTGTTGATTTCTAAAATGATAGTATTGATTTCAGTCGTTTGCTACACCTGAGAATGAAGAACATCTTCAATTTCTGAAGAACTTTTTGAAATGTCATGTTTTTTAAAAAAAATTTACTAATTAGGTTTAAAAATATATTCCAAGCTTTCAAATTATGTTTTAAAAAAGCAGGTGCGATGAAGAACATTTATTCACATTTCCCGAAAATGAATATATATGCCGTGTGGACTTTGTAAATTCGTTGAAAGAAATAATAGTTTATATTTATTTTATAAATGAAGTAGAAACTAAAGAAATATAAATTTTTCTATTTTAGTAAAATAAAAACTTTTCTGATGAAACCAAATGTTTTGGAGCATTCCAAGGAAAGTGGTCCTGGAGGGCCAAAAAATTAAAGTGCAAATAAAATTATGAAAAAACTTTCCCGTGTAGTTAAAGGTTTATATTTCAAATAAATCACACTGATTTTCAAATCTGATTTCAATTTTAGGGTAAAAAATTGCAATAAACTGGGCTGATTTAGAAATAGATCTTTTAAGTGAAATAATTGCCAGATTTATGATAAACTTTTAAGGGATAAAAAAATTTAACATGATTTTTTTTACTCACATTGTTGCGAATGCATCTTTTTTTAATATCTTAGGCATATATTTTATACAAAGCTTTATTTAAAAAAAATTACTCGGTCAAATATGAATTACTTGATGCTCAATGTAACACACGGAACGAAAACATATAACTTTTTTTATAAAAACTGTAAAAAACGAGTAACAAAGCTTATTTTATTAACTATAAGCTAGTTACACATGAGGAACATATAAAAAAAAATTTCAAAACATATTTTCAAAAATTAAGCAAGAATTGGGCAATTTATTTCTTGAAACACACGGAACTATTTTGGCAATTCAGCAAATTCCATTCGTGACAGACATGACGTAAGACAACTTTCTTGGCTCTTAAAAAGTACTAAATGTTAATTGACTGTCAAAAAATTACCATGGGGTGATGCAAATAAAGGTCTTAATTATAAGAAACGCTGAAATTTTCATTCAAGAGAAAATACTTAAAATTAATTGGGTTAAAACATGCCGTGACTCACATGACAAAATTGAGACACAGATTTTGAGTGACCTTATATTATTACCATTTGCTCTTAACTGGTATGCATTTCAAGTCCAGAATTTTTTTGGAATCATTATAAGATTCTAATGTGCCAATCAGAAAGAAAAAAATTAAGAAATTTATAAATAGTAAAATATTATAAATATTTATTAGCGTGACTGACATGACAAATGTGACAGACATAACAAAGTTTTAATGTTCTATATTTAGCCCAAATTTAAAATTTAATGTTCGAATTTTTTACGAACTGTTTATTTTGAGGTATAACAAGAGAAAATAAAGTGTCAAGAATTTTTGCCGAGTAGATTTTGTTTAAAATAAAAAAGTTGAAATTTAAAAAATGATGTCCATGGCGCATTTTCGTGGAATCAACCAATGAAGGAAACTGGAGTGGGAGTTGACGTGTAATATAAAAAAAGGACGATTTATCCTGAGAAATACATTTATTAAAATGCGTGCTCATAGAGGCATGCATGTATATATGTAAAAAAAAACATAAAACAAATAAATCCTTTACAAAAAAATTAAAAGCAATCGCAAAACTTAGACCTTGAATAGAAATTTATCATGTAACTTATTATTTTTGTTTTCAGTTTTATAAGTTTATTCTTTGTAGCCGAGTTTTTTCAACGGTCTTGGTCTTTTACGCAATGAAAGTTTCAACCACCTGCTCTGACAGAAGTAAACATTTGAGGATGAGTTAGATGCTTACATTGGAGATCATTAGTAGCTGAATTATAGAGTGCTTCAGACGTTATTTTGTATTTCCTAGTGACCATCGTCTTATACAGGGTGAGGCAAACAAAACCGGCCCCGATCTAGAGATGGGAATACGTTGAAATGCTTGGCGAGAAAAACTATTGAAGCCGCCTGAAACCTGTTTTTGCATTGGTTGGATCGGATTCGCTTCACATTAGAGCTACTCTTAGACTAGTGACGAGTTCAGATCTTAGTTCGCATTGTATGAAGACGTCCCATAATGCAAATTTTGTGTCTTGCAATCAATTTAGAATGTTTTGTATTACCAAAAACAAAAAGGTCCGATTCTCTAGGATAAATAACAGCCGAAACAATCAAATAATCACTAAATCTTGATCAGCTCTACTAACCTTATTTATATTCCATTTCAACTATCTTCTAAAAGCGTAGCGTAGTTGCTGGCAAATAAGTCGCCAAGCGTTTGTTTGGGCTTAATATTGAAGCGATCAATAGCTTCAGTAAGCAAACCTTTTTTTGTATTGGTCTTGGCAACATTTCTGTCGTATTCTTATTTCCACCTCGGGGCCGGTTTTGTTTGCCTCACCCTGTAGAAAAGGTATGTGTCGGCCATCGTCCAGTCTTCAAAGAACCTTGCGGATATTGTCCGAAACTTAATGCCAAATACCAAAATCCTTCATATTTCGCAACCGGACATACCATCCAAAATAACGGATATGAACCCACGGGTGACATCGGTCCCGGTACCAGGAATACGAAAAATTCACCAAGTTAAATGTGACTCTGGCAGTAGCATTGAACTGTTCAATACAGCTATATAAAAATTGTGCTTGTTATTGTTGTGTAACTTGCAATGTGGTAGGAATTATTTTTCACCAGTTAAAAATTTATGAGTAATATTTAAAATTATTAATTGAACTTTTATATTCATTATAAAAAAACGCTGTAACACACGGAAAACACACGCTGTAACACACGGAACGTTGAGTGCAACACACGTGACGGCGCTATTTATTTTATTGTAGTCTGACTATTTGTAACTCAGATTTCCAACGCCACTTTTTTAAAAGCTTGTTTACTTAGCTTGCTATTGATATTTTTTATTTTCATGAGTATTTGCATAATTCGCAGAATTATGCAAATAATAGAAGAAGAAAAGAAAATAACCCTGTTAAATGGAAACACACGTGACGCGAAATGAAAAAATTATATCTGCGTAACTTTTTAGTTTAAAAAGATTCCGATTAGCTTAATAAGATCATTAAACATCTGAGAAAAGATATAAGTTGTCATCTTATTTGTTTTATACTGCTTTCAAAGCGAAAATTTAACAAATCTACTGGAAATGTGGTCCGAATGTAACACACGGAACGCTGGAATGCTCCTTTGATGTTCTGTAAAAGTTGTTTTGTTTTTGTGATACCCTCCAAGCAGAAAAGACAACATACAGGGGACACATTTCTTGATCTCAATTATGATGGACTATTGATCACTTTTGGGGGGAGCCGTTTTCTTCAGAAACTAAATTCTTTTAAATTTTTGAGTTCTGAATACTCTTAAAGATCGAATAACAAGAAAAAAAATATAAAAAAGGTTTTAAGTGTAATCTTTAGTTTACCATCCTTGAGAATTGAGAAGTTAGAAAGTGTTTTTTCCTTGAATGTTATCTTCTTGAGTGATATCTTCCAAGAAAAGTTAACTTCATTTTCATGCCAAAGATATTTTAGAAAATAGACTACATATTTAAAAAAACCTTTTTATCTCTCCTTTAAAATAAACGAAGTTAATCTTATGTATCTAAATTATAAAGTAAAAATATTCTTTATCGTGTGCTTAGTTTAGTATTTATAATCATAGTTATGCACTTTTAAGGTTACACAAAAGATAACAGTGATAATGAAACTACGTAGTATAAAGGAGTTAATTTACTTTTACACAATTATTAGAAATTTACAAGTTAAAAAAAAATCATTCCTAAAATTCCACTACACTTTTATTTTAGAAAAGTCAACTTAGAGATGATAATAATAGTAGAATAATAGAACATTTAAGCAAAGGAATATTGTCCTTTACTATTAAATTCAGGCTCCTTTAAAATTTGATTTGGTTAAGTATTTTACATAATAGTTTTTTTTTCATTTAGTAAATTAATTTCTAATAAAAACATTGCACATGACATGTTCTTGTGGGCATGTTCTGAAAGGTACAATGATGAATTTAATTTATTAAGTTTAAAAAAATCATTACTTTTTTATAACACAAATTAAAAAAAAAAAATCCTCCAACATAATACAATTTAAGTTCATTCCCAAACCAAAACTCCATTGCATCTTGCATTCATAGCTAAGCCTAACCATACCACCACTTTATCCCACTACCTGAAATTAATTATTTAAAATTTAAAAATTGGAATTTTCCTTTGCTGCTTTTGCATAAATACTCGAGAATGTGGCTATTGCATGTAACAATGCTTAAAAGGCACGACATGTTTTATAAAAAGAATAAAGTTTTTATGAGTGAATTATAACAGCTGAAACAAAAATTTCTAAATAACAAGGATCTTTATAAATTAATGGTGTTATCATATTCTAAAGATAGGCCCCAAACAAACATAACCCAAACAAACATACCCAATACAAAGATAGCCCAATACAAAAAATAGGGGAGATCATCTAAAAATAATATTTCAAACAAAAAGTATGAAAACCTTTAAATTCATGGTGGGAAAATTGTTTATTATTAAAATACCTTCATATTCCCCGTCCCCCCCCCCCTACACCCCACCCTACAGAACATTTTGCACTCGAAGAATAAACAAGAGTGAAAGCTGGAATTACGTCACTTGAAACAATCCAATGCTGGGGCTGTTTCGCCAGCAAACAAAAAAGTGTTGCCAGGTTTTCTATTATATTTTTCAAAAACCGCTCATTTTGCCAAGCTGCGTAAAAAACAAACACCACACCGGCTACTAAATCATTGTTTATATAAGTCATAAATTCATTTTTTAAAAGATATATTGACATAAAAAAGAATTGCAGTTGAATAATTTGTTGTTATTACTGATTACCACAACTTCTGATGTACAATGTCTCTCACTTGTGCACGTAAGTACTTTTATACACTACATCTTTGGAGCGGGTTTAAATTTTCGAACTACTGATAATTTCCCCTTTAATTGTTCATGGTGTTTCACAGATATTTTGTTGAATTTTACAGCATTCATTAATGATTCTATCCATGATTGATTTGTTAGTGACAATACATTAACTAAACTATTTTGAGGAATTGTCTGATTGGTTTGCTGCAATGCAAAATCGCAATCGCTGGCCCGCCGATTTTTCGAATTAAGCGACATCTCGAAAATCGTAGAATTCCAAAGCTGCCTTTGCTTTTTGGCTTACCCTAAAATTTTTCTCGAGCTGTGTCTGGATGCGTGTAACGTAAGTTAAACATCTACTCATCATTTGACTAGTGTACATGGTTGCCAGACAGTTATTTATCAATCTTTAAAACTCGCCAAAATTTGAAATTCGCCAAGTGACCTTCGACTAGGATTTGGTGCATAAAAAATTAAAAGTGATATCTTCGAGAAGAACTGCAATCCAGATTTATTCGACTTAACCTTATAAGCATGTACAATTTTGTTGCTTAGGCGTCATTTAAATGTTAGGAACTTCTATGATTTAATGGCCGGTGCCAACATGTCAATTTGCTTTACGTTGCCAAACTACAAAAATGTCTAAATCTAGACGTATATATTTCACTGTATCAAGAATGCCTACAATCTGACCTTAAAAAGAAAAAAAAAGTAGAAATAAAGACATTGTAATTACATCTATGATGTAATGGCAGGTCTTGATTTGAAATAGGTTGCCAAACAACAAAAATGCTCAGATGTGGTAAACGTTCCATTTCATGTTTCATACAATTCAATAGGTATTTATAGCAACCCTTATTTTTCAGCTCACTAAGCCGACTTCTTATAGTTGCCTCAAACTCGTTTTTTAAAGTGGTTCTACACAAACACATTACTCCATCGATTTAAAAATCCTCCATTTCGGCACTGTCGATTTCCAGTATTTGTGGACAATTAATAAAATAACCTTATGTTAGTAAAGGGTCATTCCGCGTCAAAACACCCAAAAATATGGTATTTTGTCACCCACCGACTCGGATTTCCTTGAAACTTTGTACATTTGTTCTCCCATATGATTTAAGAATCTATGCCAAATTTTTTTGGTTTCTTATTGTAACTTTTTTTATATTAAATTTTAAAAATTGGGATTTTTCAGAATTCGTTCTCGCCCCGATCGCTGGTCTGAATTGCATCAATTTACATAAATGCTTATAACTTCAGTATTTATGGAGCAATTGGATTCAATTTTTTTTAAAACATTAATGGAAACTTGTAGTTAATTCATCTATAGAAAGTTAAGGGGTAAATTAATATAAAAAAATTACAAAAATGTTGAAAATGCAACTTTTTTCAATTTTTTGAAAAATACGTGACGATAGAAATATTCTAATAACTTTTTTCTCACTCCTCTCAGGAAATCGATTTTGGTGTCTATAGATTCCTTAGGTTTTGAGCTTTAAAATAATAAAAAATCAGAATGGTGTTTTGGCTTAATGGATAGATAATCAAGTTTAAAAACAGAAAATCTATTTTTTACACATCGACATTCAACCAATGTTTCTAAATCAAATTCTTGATATTTTTGTAAAAACTCCTTTTCATTACTTTTAATATATTAATTGTACTAAAGTTCTTGGATTATATATTTATTTTTTACAATTATTTTAAGGAAAAAAACATTGCCATTTTAAGGAAACTTAAAACTTCTACATACCGATACAAGGTTGCTGAAAGGTTCCATTTAAATTTTGTGGGTGAATTACATAATTAAGATATATTTAGAAGAAAAAGCCTTTAAATTTGCCTTACTTAAATTAAATAAAACTAATATTTTAAGATATATTATATTATTTTGGTATGCATTAATTTACTACCTAGAAGATAAAAAAAAATAATCCATTATTGAAATCATTGAGACTATAAATAACTATTATAGAACTACATTTAAAATTAAGTATTTCAGGCTTCTGACTGTAATCCAAAAAAAATAAGCATTCTGCATACAGCAAATAATTATGGAAAATGTTAGTCAACACAGTATAAAATCGATTAATTTTTTCAAAAAATTCTGCCAATATTTGTGTAACAAAATCACTCACCTTTTTGTAACTAAATTTGAACTTATTTTTCAAACAAGGTGAGATTTATAGTAGTCTCGTAAACACTTCATTATTTTAAATATAAGGTAATCATTGGCTCCCTGAGAATTTAACTTTATAAAAGGTGAAAAGGTTTTTAGATAAATTTCTTTATAGTACTTTGGTTTTCATTCCATTTTACGTGAGAGGACTGTTTATTTAATATCCTCTTTCTTAAAGTAAAATCTTCGTCCTAAAGTAGTTGATTCTGGTAACACACAAAATATTTCACAAAATATGTCCCTACCCTATATGCGCTATAATCCCTACCTTAGCAACTTTTTCCTTTAACGATAGCATTATCTCATCAAAATCCCTTGCTTTGTTAACAATTTCATCACTATTTTCACCACTGCAGCTGGAATCTTCATCAATATCTAATGCTTAGTAAATTTTTTTCTCTAACCATTAATAACTTTTTCTAATTTTTGTTTTCCATATGATGCCTTTTTGAATAGCATGTTGTTTAATTGGAGAGCATCCTAAGGAATCTAAACTTTTATTCACATCCTCTATACTTGTCCTTTTTATCACATTCATTATAAGCTTCAGTGCCAATTTCAACAATTTTGCGACAGGTTATGCATAACTTTTTTTCTGGATTTTCTTATCTCTTAACAATTTAGATGAAGCATATTGACCGCAAAGATTTCTTTTGTAGGCTGCTTATATGCGTTTGTAGGATCACAACACACTTTTTGATGAGTTTCATATGCTTTTAAATAGTAGTTCTTATGCTGTTTACATATAGTTGAAATGTTTTTGCTTTCTGAACAATTTGTACCAGACATTAGTAATATTATTTCTTGTTGTCCTTCATTCAATGTTGATTAACTCTTCAGAGTTTTTACTAAGGTGTACGTTTCCAAATGACATTGTGCTTCACCCAATTTTCCAATGCTGCTTAAATCCATGTTTTTAAAGCAAATTTCATGAAGAAAATTACAAATTATATAGATGCTTTAAAAATCTTAAATAACTAGAGAACAGCTGACTTTCCTATTCAGTTAGGAATGATCAAGTGAGTGCAGATGAGCAAAAAGGAAATTAAGTTAAGTGGTTGTAGATGGTATGCCATATTCCTAGCATCTTGCACTTCAAAGAGGTGTCCCCTTTAAGGGCCTCTTTGAAGTGCTGATTTGAAATAAACAAATGAGCTCCTTTAGTTACATCTTTTATGCTCCTGCTTGTGCTACCAACCTCCTTATTCAGTACCTAGTTCAAGTAAACATGTGAGGCCAGATAAGTTTTTGAAACTTTTATATTTTAACTATTTGAAGAATTCCAAAAATCCTACATGTTGAATTGTGTGAACAGTTTTGGTGTTTTATTACATCCACACTTTTAGTACACAATGCTAGCTTATTTAAAGCTTCTAATTTTTAATTAAAACAATTTAAATCATAAATTAGATATGACAAAATATGTCAACAAAATAAATTAAACTTAAGTATGTTATTTTTTCTGCAAGCTTGTACAGGTACATGGAGCGTTTGAAAGTTTCATAGTTGGTTATATATATATTCAAAATTGTAAAATACATATAATCTAAGAGGTTTATAGTACATTCATACATTAAAACTAAAGTAATGAAAAGAAGTTTTACAACAATATCAAGAAATTGGTTTAGAAACATTGGTTGAATGTCGATGTGTAAAAAATAGATTTTCTGTTTTTAAACTTGATTATCTATCCATTAAGCCAAAACACCATTCTGATTTTTTATTATTTTAAAGCTCAAAACCTAATGAATCTACAGACACCAAAATCAATTTCCTGAGAGGAGTGAGAAAAAAGTTATTAGAATATTTCTATCGTCACATATTTTTCAAAAAATTGAAAAAAGTTGCATTTTCAACATTTTTGTAATTTTTTTATATTAATTTACCCCTTAACTTTCTATAGATGAATTAACTACAAGTTTCCATTAATGTTTTAAAAAAAATTGAATCCAATTGCTCCATAAATACTGAAGTTATAAGCATTTATGTAAATTGATGCAATTCAGACCAGCGATCGGGGCGAGAACGAATTCTGAAAAATCCCAATTTTTAAAATTTAATATAAAAAAAAGTTACAATAAGAAACCAAAAAAATTTGGCATATATTCTTAAATCATATGGGAGAACAAATGTACAAAGTTTCAAGGAAATCTGAGTCGGTGGGTTACATGGCCTGGGTGTTTTGACATGGAATGACCCTAAAAAAAATATTTCTTTCATAAATGCTCCCTGTCATTGAGCATTTTCTCCTAGTTTTTTTTTAAAGTTAGAAACGCAGATTGTACCTAAATTACTTCAGCCAATCTACACTCCTTGCCAACCTAAATGGGTAAATAGAAATATGCTATGGAGAAGATCCTTCTGCGGATGTAAAGAGTTCCATAAATTATTTGTGAATCCATCCAGAAAACATGTTTAAAAAAACATTAATTTCGTTTAAGGTCTAACAGATTTAAATGTTATTTGAGAAAATTTGCCAATTTTATCAGAATGAAAAGTGTATTTTGGTTAAATTGTATTCAGTTGTTTTTGTAAGTAAATATTACCTTACAAGAGTTTCTGATTAACTGACCAACCACGCTTTTCCCTCTGCCTTTTTTACCCTTTATTTTTACCCAAGTTAGGTTGGCAAGGACTGTAATACTAGTCACCAATTGCACTTGTGGGCTATAGCTCTAGTGGGATGCTTAATTCAACCAAAACCAAATCAACCTTTAACCCTTTCAGTCCCAGTGATGCCATTTGGCATCATCACTTTCAATATTTTTTTCTAAATGTTTATGCCCCGTTATGGCATCCAAACACACATCATTCGATTCTTCACACTTTGTTCTATTGGACAATATTTTACATTAATCTCAATAGAAGTCAGAACTACTATTTTTTTTATTTAGAAAATAGCCAACAAGCGTTTCACCTGATTTTTTATAAGTTCACGTCAGTTCCACATATTTAAAACACAATTTAAACTATTTCGTTTAAAATAATTACTAATTTGTTTTAATAATATGGTCAGATACCTTAAAATATATGTCTCGAAGTGTTTTTAGGTAATATATATATATTTTTTATTTTGTTGTTTTCCACAGTTAAAGAATTTTGGCATTATTTCAAAAACCATATAAAAAATTGTAATGAATTTTTTTCTTATGGAACTCGTATATGTGACCTAAAATAAGCTTATTGTGTGAATATCAGATGTTTCTGTAGTGTAGTAAATTTTTGGGACTGAAAGGGTTAATTATGGACTTTCTTTTCTAGTGAGTAATGAAGTCCCAGAGACACCCGTTGTCTCTCCTGTGTCCGGAAGTATTTTCGAAAAGAGGTTAATTCTCAAGTTCATTCAAGAGAATGGAACCGACCCCATCAATGGAAAAGACTTGAGTGAAGACAGCCTCATTGAAATTAAGAGTGAGTAATTTTCAGCATGCTTATTTCTCTGAATTGTATAATTTCGTTGAATTCTGTCTTCAAATTTTGTTTGTTCTAATTACAACTTGATAGACCTAGCTAAATGAAGCATGTATTATGTTTTCATGCTTTGAAAATAATGTGTGCAAACAGCAAAATAAAACCATTAAAAACCTTGATTTACAACTTGGTAGAAATTTAATTTTGTTTAGTACCAATCGTATCGACTGAGATGCATAACATGTCCGTCTCATAAGCCCAAGATTGTGGGTTTGAGCCCCGGCTGAGTCCTCAGATTTTCTGGATGAGATAATCTTGGGCACTCTTGTCATATGATTGTGTGGCATGTAAAAGATCCCTCGGGTTCCCATTTAGCTTGAGTAGTCTTGGAAAAATTAAATCTCTGCATGCTTCAACATCCACAGAGAGCTCGGATTCATTGTAATCTGAGCATCAAAAATTGGTTGCGAGAGTCGCCTAGATGGTGCCACAGAAAAATTGGCTCTCAATTCTGGGCAATATAAGAGTCTGCCCCATTAGAGAAAAAAATACCAATCATTTAAGAAAAAAACGCTTTATGTTTACCATGGACTTGTAAACATACACATACACAAGTAAAACCATACATTTGTTGCTTGCATCCCCAAAAATTCTGAGAAATGGAAAATTACCTCAAATTTTTATTCGCATATCAATGTTGCCATAATTACTTCTTACTTTGTTTTTTTCCAATCACTTATTACAATTTATTTTCCTCTATCAGCCCCTTCTGCAGTCAAGCCTAGGCCCCCCTCTGCAACGAGTATTCCAGCTATTCTAAAAACACTTCAGGATGAATGGGTAAGTAATTTAAAGTTCTTAGTTCACATTCATTAAATTACCTTAGCACAAATTGTCATGTAATGTCCTATTAAATTCCAAATATTTGTATTATTTTTACTTTTGCAGGATGCTGTTATGTTGCATAGTTTTACTTTGAGGCAACAGTTGCAAACTGCTCGACAAGGTAAGCATTAAGTGTTCTTAGGCTTTTTTGAAATTCCTTTAAATTTGACTCATGAGTGAAAATATCGTTTGACCTCTTGCAACCTGTCGGCCCCATTTGGGGACATTTTCCAAAATCTCCCTCCTCGAAAAAACAGTTAATCATTATCAAATGAATAATATGCTCCAAAGTCCCAAAGCTGCTTACTATGTCGCCCTTAACGGTTGCGTTGAGTGCGTACTCAAGTGGGAAAATCAGCAAAATCATGGAAATATATCAGGGAAATTTTTTTCCAAGGATTTTGCAGGGTGGTAACAGAACCTGGAAATCAGGGAACTTTTTAATTCTGGAAATATCAGGGAATTTTCATGGAATTTTTCAAATTTTGCAAAATATCAGGGAATTTTTTTCCATTTTGGATTATTTAATCAGCAGGTTTATGTTCTTGTGATCACTACTAACTTACACTTGATAAAAAATATGTATATTCTGGTTGATCCGATTTGCTTGAAGGACCCATCTTGGAGGAAGGATCAATCTCTCTCACGAATCATGTTATAAAATGATTTTCCGATCACATGATTCCTCTAAATTTATTCATATTTTCGGAAATGTAGAGAAGTTAGGTAGGCTAACCCATAATCCAGAAAGTCTTGATTCCTGCTATGTTTTAATTAAATTTTCTGTACCTCATTGAATGGTGTGTATTGCATGTTTTCTAGGTAATTGTAAAATCAGGGAAATTTTTCTGAAAGTATCAGGGAAATCATGGAAATATCAGGGAACTTTTTTTCTAGAATTTTGTAACCACCCTGTATTGTTACCCCATCCTGTTAATCTTTTCAGAACTTTCCCATGCCTTGTATCAGCACGACGCAGCCTGTCGTGTGATTGCCAGATTGACAAAGGAAGTCACTGCTGCTCGAGAAGGTAAATATATCGAATTATTTTTTGTAATTCCTAAAACATATTCCTAATTGAATCTAAGCATACTTTAATTTAGAATAACACAAGTGTATTTTTAGCAGAAGTCAATTTTGTAACCCACCTTTAAAATTGTAACAAAAACATTAATGCTTGAATAAAAAACACAATTTTTTTTCATTCTATCCATTTAAACAATAGAGCAAGAATTGTGCTTTATTATTTGGAAGAATTATTAATAAACTTTCTGAAGCATTTCATTTATGAGAAATGCTTATCAGTAACCAAATTACTTGCTATTTATTAATTGTAAATTATTGAAAATTAAAGATTTTTATTTATTAAAATTTTTATTAACTAAATTATCTTAATTTATCGAAATACCAACATAAAGTAAACTTTTTTAGCGTTTTTTGTACTAACTTGCAATGAAACATAACATATTAGATTTAAAAATAATTTTTTAGAGATGAAAAAGAATGTCGAGGATTAACCAAATTTTAACTGTTTTTCCCGATATTTTTCAGCCTTGGCCACACTAAAACCACAGGCTGGTTTGCAGGCTCAACCAGTTGGAGCCCAGCAACCGGTAAGTACCAGTAATGTATGCATATTTTGTTAGAAATGCATCAAATGATAAATTTTATATAATAATAAATAGTAAGCTAATTAGCTAATTTGCCTAGATTAGTCAAATATTTGGTATTTGGTCTAATGTTATGGCATACATCTGCATAAGTTTGTTGACAGCTAAGTGTTTATTTCCTGTATTATCAAATGTTTTGCAATTCCGTACAAAAAGAAACCTTTTATTACCAAATATCTAATTTTATCTGGACTACAAATAATAACCCATCTATCCATGAATTTTTCCTTCAAAAGAGCTTTTTATGTAAAAATATTAAAGGATCTTGTTTTCTTTGGTAAATAAAAGTTTGCTATTTAATTTTCTCTTCTACTTATTTTCCGATAAGAAAATGGCCTTCTGTTGAATGTGTTTTTGACTGTATGGCTGCTTAATACAGAAATAGAAACCGAAGACTAAATGTATCTCTAATTTTATTATTACAGTCAAACCTCGATAACTTGACTTTCTATAAGTCGAATAATCCGCTAACTTGAACTTTTAATCAAGTCCCGAATCATTTATATACTTTTCTATAAGAAACTGTCTTGGTAACTTGAAGTGAACATGTTCTAAGTCGAAGATTTTGTGATAAATTTTTCCCGGTAAAATAGCTATATGACGAACATTTGATGTGAAATTAACGTCAATCAGTTCAGTTTGATCAGTTTTCGACCCATAACACTTCTTATACATAATGTCATTTGGATGACAAAAAAATGACGTCATTCAAAGTTTCGTGAGTTTTAATACACCTTTTGACACCATTCTTCTCTTGTTGTTTACAAAGGTGCTGGTAAAATTGAAATGCCTAAAACTATAGTATTAGGGCACATATCATACCAGTAGAGAAGAATGGGAGGTATAATCGATAAGTCGAATTTGTTTGGGGCTCCCCTGGGACTTCGAGTTATAGAGTATTGACTATACAATTTTTTGCATGCATTTTTCATATTTCTTGACATATTTTTTCCACCATTTCAGCAATATGGTGTGGAGGCTGCTGGTGTTCCTGAATTGCCAATTGAAGAAGCCGGCATGACGCCTGAAGTTATTCAAAAAGTAAGGCTCTGTTTCTACCATTTTGTGTTTTAGTATTGTAATTTTAATTGAACAAGAATTGCTAAATTTTTTTACTTTTTATATGTATATATGTTTTTTTATAGTATTTAAGAAGATATTATGCAGTACCTTTTTGTAATGCTCTAGACTGGGAATTTTTAATAGTAGCCAGTGGCTACCAGAGTGAAAAAAAATGGTAGCCACATTTCGATTTTTAGTAGCCTATTTTAAATTTCAGCATATACGACTAAAAGAAAGTGCGATTTTCCACAAAAGAAAATTTTATTAATGACATTTTTGATATGATAAGATTGACAGTAAAAAAAGTATCCTACAAAATATGTAGTATTATGTGATTGGCCATTATCGTTAGGAGAAAATTATTTTATGTACAATCAGTTCAACTACTATTAGTTTCGGAGAATTCTTGACGTCTCCCACGACCCACGATTGTTCATGAAATTTTCTCATATCAAAATTGTTTAAATGAATAGTTGATCTTAATCAGATGTAAATCAATCACCTGTAGATTGCCGAAATCGTAAAGCAAAATTTAAAAATCAAATTTGCATTTAAGATTTTCATCTCCCAGCTCCATTTACATCACACGGAGGAGGATGGAAAATTTCACCGATGAGCAACAACTGTCATCAAGTCTTTCTTCCCGACAGAATCCAATCGGAGCGTTTTATTATTTTAGAAATGCAGCTTCAGTATTAATTATTGGTTGAACAAAAAAGAAAAATTATGATCGCCACATTTGGCGACTGGGGTTCGATTTTTAGGTAGCCACTTTCGATGTAATAGTCTCCAGTTGGCGACTGGCGACCGCTAATCTAGAGCTTTACCTTTTTGTCAATTTTAAATTTTCTGTTATGAATATATGATTTACCATCAAATATTACCAAAAAGGTTATCTTTTACATTATTTTGAGTCAAGTGGCATTAAGCATGAAAAAAGTCTTTACATTTACTTATTTTGTTGTTTTTTGATTTTATTATTTTGTTGTTTATTCTTATTTTGTGATAGTTATTTATTTTGACTCAGCAATTTAAAAAAAAAAAATCTTACATTTCTGGCATAGTTTTAAAAGAAAATAAATATTAAAAATATATTATTGGCTTTTGCTTTATAATTTAAATGTTAAATACTTTTTTTCTTGCATAGTATCCTCAGAATGACACAATTTATTTAAAACTCTTGTATATATATATATGACATGTTATAACTTAAACCCCCTCAAAATCTTATATTTTTAACCCCAATTGAATTTGATAACTTAAATTACCTTTTTCACCCTTATTATTTAATATCACTTAGTATTTTAACAT
Source organism: Hylyphantes graminicola (assembly GCA_023701765.1). NCBI lineage: Eukaryota > Metazoa > Arthropoda > Arachnida > Araneae > Linyphiidae > Hylyphantes > Hylyphantes graminicola. The sequence goes on along the minus strand of CM043117.1, from coordinate 6,116,407 downwards.
CCCAACCGCATACTGTCGGTGACAAATAGTTGCCTAAATCCTTGTTCCCACAGAATTGTCCTACACATTGACCTTTTAATACCTTTCTTATTACAAAATTTTAACTTATGATTGGTCAGTCCAGGAACGCTGCACATTCCTTGCCATTTTTGTGGCATTCCGTCCTCATTTATTATCGACTTCAGACGATACCTCTATCATCACTTGATGCGTAACTAATTCAATAAAATACTAAATTTTATCTAAGTTTTCCTGTCAACTTATTTTACCAACATATATTTGTGACTTGTATAATTCTAATTAAATCATGTTTTATGTGTAACCAGCTCCAAGACAAAGCTACTTTGTTGACTACCGAGAGAAAGAAGAGAGGCAAATCGGTTCCAGAAGACTTAGTGAAGCCCGAACAAATACGACAATTTCAGACTCTGGCTTCTCATCCAGTAAGAAAACTGATAAATTTTTTTTCATCCTGCAAAAAATACAAAAAGTTGAACTATTGTATGCTAGAGTGAATGATAAAAATAAGGAATCAATTTATTATTATTTAACTTTATTGTAAAGTTAAATTATTTGGTGTTCAGTCTGAACTTGAATGTGATTGTAAATGTATTTTAATTAAATTAATTAAAGTTATTTAAAAAGTAATGTGTTTTTCGAGCAATAGACGACTTGCTTTAAATTTATGTTGTTTCAAACTTAAATCATTTTTTTAAATACTGAAATGTAAAAAGCAAACTTTATGTTGGTTTTTAACTCCATTCATTAATATTTTTAAAAGTTTGGAATAAGACTTGGACTATTATGAAATTTATACAGATTTTATCTTTTTTTATAGCCTACTTTTTTTGTGAAAGAATTAAAAGCAATATAAAGAAGGTATTGACATTATGGAGTTTTTCCTCTGTCTGTACCTTCCTTGTTACCAAATTCCATTCTAATTGTCCGATTTAAGATTTTCTTTTGTTGGAAAGGTACCTATCAAAGGTACAAAGATATCGAAAGGTATAATCATCATAATAATAATAATATATATCATAAGATACCTATCTTTTGTACTTTATGTCCCTCTGTGCATATCTGCCCATCTGTCAAGGACCTGCTATTTGATGGTCTGTTTTAACTTAAAACGTTATATTTAGCCTGACCTGATTTACTTCAGTGATTCAGTTTTTGATTCATTAAATTTCATGAATTGTATTTATTTACCTACATTGTTTTTGTATGAAAAAATAAAAATAAAGACTATTGGCACAATTTTTATAACTAGATATTTAAATATGAAACAGAACTGCACTGAAAAATGCAGTCCATCTGGCCACAGTGTTTATATGTATGTGGCGGTGTGCCTTGTGCTGAACTAGATCTGTGGTTTTTGCCAGCACAGCTAATCAAGTTTCAACTAATTATGTCAGGTGGTGCTGCACTTCCAGCCACAGGCTATGTAAGCTAGGTCGCCAACCAAAACATTATTTTTTACATCTTAATTTTCACATGGCACATCTGTTAATTCGTCACCATGCAATTTCAATCGAGTTTTTTACGTTCATACAATTGTTAACTATTTATATTTAAATTTATTTTTAGTTAATTTGTGGTTGTTAGAATAAGAATAAATGTTGATTTTTTATTAAACCTGTAGTATTCTTCAACATCCCACTTCTGACACCACATGTACATATTTTAGAAAGCAATTTGTAATCTATCTTCCAGGGTTTGCACAGTGCCAGTGTCCCTGGCATTCTGGCCATGGACGTCTGTCCGACAGACACGAGCAAAATCCTGACCGGTGGCAACGACAAAAACGCCACCATCTTCAACAAGGACACGGAACAAGTCATCACCATCCTTAAAGGTCACACTAAGAAGGTCACTTCTGTCATCTTCCATCCTGAAGAGGTAAGAACTTATTTGAGTTAATATTTTAACAATTCTAAAATGTTTTTTTTTATTGCCTATATGCTTTCAAAGGTCTGATACAAACAAGATCAACTGCAGGGTATTGTTGACCACCAGAACTGCAACATTGGCGGTCAAGCCTATGCAGACATGGCACATTCCCCAGAAATGAAGGTTTCAAATTTGTTGGTATGATTTGGGATAAGCCCTACGTTTGTGTGTTAATTTATGTCTCCTCTAATAATTATTGATATTATTTATGAAAATTATTTTATTTTGATATAAAGCATTGTTTTGCTTCTAAGTTTATACAAAATTTTCAAATTAACTTCGCACAAGAGTGGGGCTTTTCAATATGCAAGCATACCAACAAGTTAACAAGCAATAAAAAAGTAAATAAATAAAAAAATTCTATGCTAGTTATGACAAAATCTCTCATATTTCTACACGACTTAGCATTTGGGGAAGTTAGTTTCATTATCTGAAAATGTCCCCTTAAATTCCCCCTTTGAAAAGTCTGACGCAACTCAGTATGTTCTAGAGGCTGGTTGAGTCTTGAAAAGGGATTTTGAAGCTTGCATTGTAATCAAAAGGAGTATAATCTATAGTTGAATAAACAATTTACCATCTTAAAACCTTCTTCGACTAAACCTTTAACCCCCTATTCCAGGACACCGTCATCACAGCTTCTCCAGACAGCATGATCCGCGTATGGCACGTACCAACCTCCCAGACCATACAAGCCATACGCGCCCATGACGGCCCGGTTACCGGCCTCAGTCTCCATGCGACTGGTGACTACTTGCTCAGTACTTCCACCGACGAACACTGGGCTTTTTCCGACTTGCGTACTGGTCGGGTGTTGACCAAAGTGGGGGATACAGCTTCCCAGCATTGTGAGTATTAGTAAAAACTTGGTATTTACCGGTATAAACCAGGTTTTTACCGGGAAAATCCATTTTACTTCCTATGCTTGAAAACAAATATTTCACAATTTGTATATAATTTACACTTATTATATGTAGACACAGATGTGAGTATAATTAGACAGGTGTTGTTCTTGATATTTATAATTTTTTTCTTCCTATTGTGGTATGAATATTTTTGAAACAAAAAAAGTTATTTGTATGGAATATTTGTTCTCCAAACACATCAATGCCATAATTAAAAGAAAACTAAAATTCATCATCATAAACAAGGACTTAAATTATTGATTTATCTGTTTTATTTGGTAATAAATATGTTATTTCAGAAAAGGTGGGAAAACATGTTTTTTTTTACCAAGGAGTGGTATTTACCTCCTCCAAGAGTGGTAAATACTATAGGAAAAACATGTTTTTACTAAGGCGGTAAGAACCATGGTAAATACCGGTAAAAACCTTATATGGTAAATACCGTGCCAACACTGATTTTTTTAAATCTTGACTATTGCCTAACTTTGCCTTTTCATAACAATTAGTTAGTTTTATTTTCAGTTTTAAAAACTTTACAAGAGGATTATTGAAAAAATTGTTATGAAAATGACCTTTTCATCCTCTATTTTCCCTCATTCAATAAGGAAGGGTTAGAAAAAGAGCCTAATTTGGAATTTATTATTGATAAGCCTATTGATTATTAAGTGAGGTTTGTGGCATAAAGTTAAATAACGCTTCTTTTAGTTAGTAAATTGTTTTGTATTTATTTATCTCTGTGAAAATTTCAAGATATAAAATTTCTTTAGATCTATGAAGGTATTAAAATGTGAATATATTATTATTTTTTGAAAATTTAGTAAAATACATAATTTTAAAACTCAGTTTAAGATAAGTTTTATAAGCAACCCATTTCACTTTAAACTTTTTCCTAAAATTGTTTCAATTCTCTTAAATTTGAAAAACATAAAAAATTAGTTGTATGATAATCTGTATCATTTTCTTAGATTTTTTATGTGTTTAATTTTTTATAATAGTTATTATTAGTTGGTTATTAGCTCATATAAACAGCTAATTATACACATGTTTAAATAGTTGTTTACATTTAAAATGAAATGAATAGCATTATAAAACTTCTCAACAACCACTAATTGTTACTCAATTTACCACAGCTCTGACCACCGCACAATTCCATCCTGACGGCTTGATTTTTGGTATCGGCACTTCAGACTCGGTGATCAAAATCTGGGATCTGAAAGAGCGTGCCAACGTAGCCAATTTCCCTGGTCACTCTGGTCCTATATCGGCCATTGCATTCTCTGAAAATGGCTACTACTTGGCGACTTCGGCAGATGACTCAGTTGTGAAGCTCTGGGATTTGAGGAAACTGAAGAATTTCAAGACTATTGCTTTAGATGAGTCTTATGAGGTAACTTTTAAGACTTTGAATTATTATTTTTCTCTCTTTTAATTGTGAATATGTTGTTCTGAAGTAACTTGTTCTCAGTGAAAAAGTGTTAAATTAGGGTTGATTGAAGAGCACTTTGAAATGATAAAATAGCATTGTAATATTTTAAAAAAAGATTTAAGCTAGGGCTTTAAGTTTCGATAAGATCTTGCAGATCTGCCAATTCTCCAGATTTACCCTACCGACTCCACATTCTTATTTTGATACCACCATTAGCACTTTTAGTTTTTTTTTGTTTCTATGTTTCAGTTCAAGAAAAAAATCTTATCTTAATTAATTATTTGTTTATCCCAATAATTGTTTTTTTAAAAGTGAATAACCTTGATTGCCTATTAAGCAATCATCACTTTCTTATAAAATATAGCAAAAAAAAGTTTTGACCATTTTTATTTTTAATATTTGTGCGAAACTTCCTGCAAATCTATTGACATTTCTTATTACAGGTAAAATCTTTGTCCTTCGACCAAAGTGGAACCTATCTTGCTATTGCCGGATCTGACGTTAGGTAAATAGAATGTTTGGCAAATGTTACTTGTTTCATGTAAAGTGCTAATTCTGCATTTATAAAAAAAAATCTGTTTAAGTTTCCCAATTGGTTGCACTGCCTTTCAATTATTTTTTTTAACCCCTTCAGTCCCAATGACAATTTGGCATCATCATTTTAGAAATTTTTTTCTGATCGTTTATAGTCATTGATGATATCAAAAAGCACATTATTTGATTCTTCAAACTTTTTCTATTGGAAAATATGTTTTTATTAATCCCAATAGATATAACCCCTATTATTTTTTTAAAATTATGATTAGAAACATGATGATGCCAAATGGCATCACTGGGACTGAAAGGGTTAAGGGGACGCATTACCTAAAATTTAGAGCTGCCCAGAAAATGATTAAACATGCTAGAACTCTGTGATATAAATATATTGCAAAAAAAGAAGGTATCATTTATAATGATAGAGGTTTATTGAAAATAATATGGTGGTTTTGCAAAAAAAATTGAAATTTTCTGTTGATTTTTTAAATATTAATTTTTTTAGCTTATGAATGGTTAAAAGCCTAAGGCTTTTAAGTTAATAAATTTAGAGCTCCAATTTTTTTTCTCCTGTATTAAGGCTTATACCATAAACAAAAGTTGGTATGGGATAAGGTCTAGTGTGATTATAATTTTTTTTAAATCGTTATAAAGTTGAAAATTCAGAAAAAAATATTATTTTTGGCTATTTTTATACATAAATCTGCATAACTATTTTTGTTTAACTAGTAGCTCAATATCCATACCAACTTTTATTAACAGATGTTGTGGGAACATTTTGAAAAATAATCCATTAAAAAATTCCTTAAATTGTAGAAGGAGTAGTATTTTGAAAAATCGTTATTATTTTTCATATTTTTAATATTTTGAAAAAACTAACGTTTCAATACTAATAATTTTTTTGTATATGCTTATTGAATGTTAGTTCTCTATAAAAATAGTTTAATTTGAACGCTAGCGATCAAAATACTGGATTTAAATTTTTAGGTAATGCGTCCCCTTAAGACTTTAATATGGTTTTAATTTTTTTTTATTACTTATTGAAAAAATTCTTAATTTTCATGGCCTTTAAAAAGAATTGCTATTTAATTTTAGAAAAGTTGTCTGTTTTAAAAGTGTATTTTCCTGTCATTGAATCATGGTCGATGGTGTTGTTTACTTTGTAAATTAAGTTTGGAAAATTGAATAAAATGACCAAATCATAAAAAATAACAAATCTTTATTATGGTACCATTAAAGAATCTTTAAAAATTGCTTGTGATTCAAAGTTGTGCAACAAATTAAATGTCAAATTTATTCACTAATGTGAGAGGAACATATTATTTGCCTTTGAAAATCCTTTATTATTAACAATAACTATTTTTAAACTAAAACTATTTGAAATAATTTCAATAGGGTGTACAAAATTACCTTTAAATATATGTAGGGATTTGTTTAGCAACGAATGTTGTGTTATACATTTCAGCTAAATATAAAGTTCTATATATTTCCTTTCAAAGGTTGCTACTCAGAAAGCTTGAACACAACCAAAACATCCTTTTAATTCATGTACATTTTTCTAGGATTTACCTATGCAAGCAGTGGGAAAACCTCAAAACCTTCAGCGACCACACAGCTACTGCTACAGGAGTTCGTTTCGGCCAACATGCCCAGTTCCTTGCGTCAGTCAGTATGGACCGAACCTTGAAAATTTACGAAAATATAATTTAGAGACTGCCGACATCATTGAATCTTGTGAAAGACCAAGTTCCCAGTAATGGTCCTATTTTTAGGATGCTCTTATGAATTCATTTCTGTTGAACGCTTTTTTTTCTCATTGTAAAATGTTTTTGTGGTCATTAAAGATTTCTTTTTATGTAAGAAAATTGGTTTGTGGAGTATTTTAAAACCTGAGTGTTAACCATAGTTTATATAGTTTAACTACTTATTATTTTTTTTAAAATATATTAACTTCTAAAAGTATTATTATAGATCCTTGTAGCCAGCTACATTTATCATATATTACTATTGTTTATATCTTTAACTAGCAGCTTACAAAAAGTCTACAGTCATTGAAATGTTGTTTTAGACAAAGAAATGATTTAATATATATTTTGTAATTTGAAAAGTCAAAGAATGTTTGATGACAATATCTGGTTTGAATTGATCACATAATCAATGCAATTGCCTTTTGTTTTTTGATATTAGTTTGGAAATATTTTTAGTATTTTTGTTAAAATATTAATATGCCCTCTAAATATTGAGATTAAGGTAATGTATTTAGTTTAAGGATAAATATACTTAAATAAGAGTTATTCCAATAATTTGAGTTGGAATTCTGTAGGAAATTTATAAGTTAATATATATTTTTATTTCACAAACACCTTGCATGTCATGAAGATAATTTAACAGGTTTTTGTGTGTTGTTTTTTGCTTTTATTTTAATGCATATAGTTTATGGATAAATATACTAAAATAAGAGTTTATTCCAATAATTTGAGTTGGAATTCTGTAGGAAATTTATAAGTTATATCTTTTTATTTCAAAAACTTCTTCCATGTCACGAAGATTTATACAAGTATAAGTTTAGTAAGTTTTAGACACAATAAATGGGGGATGATTTGATGTAATGTAGGACACTTTAACCCTATAAGGGGCAAGTTGGTTAAACAGTGCAGACATAACATTTAAATTTTTAACTAAACATTTAATTTCTTAAATTTTTTTGAATATAATATTTTTGTAGCACATAATCATAAATGACTTCTTCATACTTTGAATTTTAAAATTTAGTGAAATTATTGAATGTTACAAAAATTGTGCGTTGTTAGGAAACCTGACAGTCAGGTGACAGGTTTATACGTTTTTATCCCTCAGAAGGTTAATAATACAATAAAATTGTTAAGATAAAGTTGTGAGAATTAAAAAATACTAAAAGATGACATAGAAATACAAGCTGAGAGACTCTCTGATCAACTACATGGTTTAATAATAATGTGACATAAGTAAAATAGACATGACTAGAAAAAATGAAGTAAACATTTTTTGGTTTCTTTGTATAAATGGGATTATTTTTTATCTCATTCAATTCAATTAACCAAAATGAAACAAAGATAGGTGAATTTTTGATTCATTAGTATACTAAACTAAAGGCATTGCTTTAAAATATCAAAACTAGGATAAGCCATTGAGATATAGCACCCATAGCAAAAAAAGTCAGCAGGAAAATGATTAAACATTATGTGGTTAAATATAAACTAGTATTTATATTTTAACGATGAAGATTTTTTTCTTAGTTTGGGGCATAATTTCTTTTAAATGCCAAAACTTTTTAGTATAGGCTGATTCCATGGAACTGAAGATTTTTGTAGTGTAAGTCACAGTTAAAAAAGCTTTTTTAATTAAATAAGTCGTTTCATTAATTAGTTGCAGTAAGTATAGATCAACTGTTCTGTTATTTTTTTTGCATTAAATTTTAAAAGTTGTAGTGATAATTATTTTTCAACACAAATGACTTTTACACTACAGAACGGATAATTCTATATGGGATTAGCCTATACTTATCTTTGATTAATATAACCATATATTTAAGTATTTAATTAAATTAAAAAATTAAAATATTTACAAGGAACTTATCATATATGCACAAATTCTAATTCTGAGGTAGGCATATTTCAAATTATCTCTGTATATGTTTTGCTGTCAATGTCCCATTTTTTACATTGTGCGTCATCAATGTGCCATTTTTCGACATTCTTCAAAACTGATGCACTTTCAGACGAATGCAGCTTGTTGCATAGCCTGCAGGGCCACGGGTCCAAATAAGCCCTGTATGCCGATTCCTTTTTTAGAATGTCTATGAACAGTTCTTCGTTGCTGGCTATCTCCAAAAGTCGTTCGGCCATCTTACGTGGCTGAGGATATTCGCCAGCGTGCACGTAAGTGCCTCCCGGAGCATACTTAGAATAGTCGGCCACCCCGAAAACAACCGGGATGATGTCGCTGTTGAAAACGTTGAAGAACTTTTCCGTGACATAGTCTTTGCAGATGGCATTCTCGAACGACAAATAGAACTTGTACTTGAACTTGTCAAATTATCTCTGTATATGTTTTGCTGTCAATGTCCCACTTTTTACATTGTGCGTCATCAATGTGCCATTTTTCGACATTCTTCAAAACTGATGCACTTTCAGACGAATGCAGCTTGTTGCATAGCCTGCAGGGCCACGGGTCCAAATAAGCCCTGTATGCCGATTCCTTTTTTAGAATGTCTATGAACAGTTCTTCGTTGCTGGCTATCTCCAAAAGTCGTTCGGCCATCTTACGTGGCTGAGGATATTCGCCAGCGTGCACGTAAGTGCCTCCCGGAGCATACTTAGAATAGTCGGCCACCCCGAAAACAACCGGGATGATGTCGCTGTTGAAAACGTTGAAGAACTTTTCCGTGACATAGTCTTTGCAGATGGCATTCTCGAACGACAAATAGAACTTGTACTTGAACTTGTCAAATTATCTCTGTATATGTTTTGCTGTCAATGTCCCACTTTTTACATTGTGCATCATCAATGTGCCATTTTTCGACATTCTTCAAAACTGTTGCACTCTCAGACGAATGCAGCTTGTTACATAACCTGCATGGCCACGGGTCCAAATAAGCCCTGTACGCAGATTTCTTTTTCAGAATGTCTATGAACAGTTCTTCGTTGCTGGCTATCTCCAAAAGTTTTTCGGCCATCTCACGTGGTTGAGGATATTCGCCAGCGTGCACGTAAGAACCTTCCGGGGCATACTTAGAATAGTCGGCTGTCCCGAAAACAACCGGGATGATGTCGCTGTTAAAAACGTTGAAGAACTTTTCTGTGACATAGTCTTTGCAGATGGCGTTCTCGAACGATAAATAGAACTTGTACTTCTTGAAGAGGGTGTTGTAGCAGCTGATCGATTGAGAAGGATAGCATGTGTAGTTCCCGCAACTGCCGTATACGTCGACGTCAATGTATTTCTGGAGTTCCCTTACGTAGTCCTCACGCCTGCTGTCTGTACCACAGTCACTAGCGAGCCAGACAGCGTTCCTCTTCTTGTTCTCGAAAACGCCATCGTAGTTTCGCGGTTGAGGAGATCTGGATTTCGTGGTGAATCCGTACCTAAAGGAGCATATAAATAGTCCATTAAAATTAATTTAAATCGCGCTTGAGGAGTTCTGGATTTCGTAGTAAATCCGTACCTAAAGGAGCATATAAATAGTCCATTAAAATTAATTTAAATCGCGCTTGAGGAGTTCTGGATTTCGTAGTAAATCCGTACCTAAAGGAGCATATAAATAGTCCATTAAAATTAATTTAAATCGCGCTTCAGGAGTTCTGGATTTCGTAGTAAATCCGTACCTAAAGGAGCATATAAATAGTCCATTAAAATTAATTTAAATCGCGCTTGAGGAGTTCTGGATTTCGTAGTAAATCCGTACCTAAAGGAGCATATAAATAGTCCATTAAAATTAATTTAAGTCGCTGTTGAGGAGATCTGGATTTCGTGGTGAATTCGTACCTAAAGGAGCATATAAATAGTCCATTAAAATTAATTTAAATCGCGCTTGAGGAGTTCTGGATTTCGTAGTAAATCCGTACCTAAAGGAGCATATAAATAGTCCATTAAAATTAATTTAAATCGCGCTTGAGGAGTTCTGGATTTCGTAGTAAATCCGTACCTAAAGGAGCATATAAATAGTCCATTAAGATTAATATAAGTTCATTAATGAGCAACTACAATTAGATAATTTACTAATTATCCATTTTAATAACTAAAATCTAATTCTTATCTACAAATTCATTGAAATTTATTTATCTATGCAAGAAAATTGTTAATATCTTGCATGGCGATAATGGGAGTAATGGGTATAAATCACACTTGCTTTACAATTCTTTATTATTGGATATTGGATCTGAACAATTAACACCTAATTAAGCCGGCAAAAGGTTGATATTTTATAAAGCATTATTTTAGAACTAACATTCTTATATTATACTTAATCCCCCCCCCCCAAGTTTTCCAAAAGCTTAGAGTCGGTTAGAAAGTCACTCGATTAACTTATGCCCTAAATTTATCTACGGCAGAGATACCCTTAAAAAAGAATCGCCATCAAAATGTGTCGTCAATAGCCCGCGACTGCTCCCGGGTTAAGATTTCATTTAATTATCAACAAATACAAAGTGGTTATAAAATAACGCTCTCTATTCGGAGAGGTCTGTAGCTTCCATGAATAATACGAATGCAACAAACTTTGAGATAGTTACTAATCACGAAGGGGGAAAAAGCATGGAATCATAAAAAATATACTCGTCTTTTCACCAAGGTTCTAAATTACGAGGCGTAATTGGATGTGTTGGCCGTAATTAGCCATTATTGGGTACGCCTCGTATTTTGAAAACTGGTCAAGATACGAGTTTCTGTTTTATGATTTCATTCTTTTTGCGAAATAAAGAAACTCGTCCCTTTTTGTTTTTCTTAATACAAAACATTATAAATTGATTGCAAGACGCAAAATTTGCATTATGGAACGTCTTCATACAAAACAAATTAAGGTCTGAAATCGCCACTAATCTATGAGTAGTTCTAATGTGAAGCTAATCCGATCCAACCGAAGCAAAAACAGGTTTCAGGCGGCTTCAAGAGTTTTTCTCGCCAAGCATTTCAACGTAATCTTATCTCTAGACCGGGTCCTTTATTCTTTTTTATGATTATTTTTTATGATTCCATTCTTTTCCCCTCTTCTTGATTAGTAAGTGTCAATGTTTGTTGCACTCGGATTATTCATTCAGGCTACAGACCGCTCCGAATAGCAAGCGTTATTTTATAACCACCCTGTATTTCGTGGTGAATCCGTATACATACCTGGCCGGGACATCCGAATCTTCCCTGTAGCCCATGGTCCAGTTGAAAAGATGATCAAATCGGTACAGGTCAGTCGGATGGTGCCTGGTTATCAGCCAAGGAGGTTCCATGTTGTACACAATCCATCGTTGCCGATGGTCCCTTTCTCGGGGCAGGTCTTCGTATTTGGTGTCTAGCAAGTGGAAGACCACAGCGGACGCTTTACCAAGATGCTTTCTTCTGTTGGTGATGACGCAGTTCGAGTTCGGGCAGTCCGCGAACTGCTTTCGCCCGTTCTGCAGCGAATAGTAGTTGATCGTGTTCCACAAATGGTTCCATTTCGTCCACATCAGGATTACCTTGACTTCCCTGGCAGGGACGAATGTCTTCAAGTCCGGAGGAAATCCGACCACGCGAGATTCATACACATGGTCAAACGTCAGTTTTTTGTTTAACAGGCTGTCCGGTAACGGTTCGTGCGTTCCGAGGATGTCGGATGGATAGCTTGCGTTGACGTTTATAACGATTTCAGTGCTTGGGTCTGGAGTTTCCACGAAGATGCATATGAAATAGGTCGCAAATAATATGCTCAAGAACACTGAACAAAATAATATTTTATTCTTCTTAAGGGGTCGGCATGACTTGAACATCATCAGTTTCAACCTAAATACACACATAATTTAATATTAATTAAAAACAAATATATAAAAAGATTTTATTTTAGAGTTGGTTGTGGGATATGACTTATGATTTTCTTGGTGGGGGGCAAGTTCGCCGAACACTGCGACCTTAGGTCTATTGTATTCAACCCCAGAAATGACACAAGCACAAGAGACACACAAAGAAAGAGTGTGGGATAAGTAATACTATACTAAATATGCAACTACGATTTTCATTTTAGCTCTAGTGCGATGATATTCAAACTAAACTAAGCACTTTTCTCAAAGTGTGAGTAGTTGTAAAGAAAACTTTCATTGGGTTCGATCACGGCCTGGTTCGATCCATGCCATATCACACCTATGTAACTGCTGCAGACAATTCACCCAGTGATATGTGCCGCATAGAATTGAAATATACTAAATCTAAACTCTAAAAAATCAACCGAAATCTTCTGCATTCATTTGAGTTTCCCCTTAAAGCAACTAAATTGTAGTTTTTACCCCCGAAACAACTAAATCGTAGTTTCTAATTGTTGTAGTATGCACCACACGATTATTAAGTAATGATTTTCATGCTTTAACAAAGCAATACTAAAAAAGTTTTGAATGAAATTAGGAGTTTTTTTACGATGATCCTCCACAAATAATAGGTTATTTTGTTATCAATGTTTTTATATTCGTGCTGAAAAGTAAGATAATGATTTTTTATAACGTGCAACAATTCCTTGTTTTATTGCGAAGTTTCTAAAATAACCGGTGCTTTACTGATAAAAATTACCAGTTTTAGCCAGTTTGTTTTATTATATAAGATATGTAGAAACAAAATTTTATAATTTATTTCAAAGAAGTTAGGTCATTTTTATTAGAATTATGGTTAGGGGTAGGACGTGGTAATTTTTACTTCACTAAGTGATATGTTTGTTTTCTATTCATGTCAAAAAATAAGTTATCCTTGTCATGGAACAGTACTGATCATCAAAAGAAGCTAAATGATATGGATAATGATCATCGCAGGAACTAACAGATTTTAAGTGCTCCAATTGTTATGTAAGGATCTCTGAACCATTTTGAAAAAAAAAAGCGTACATTAAATACAAAATGATTCTATGTTGTAAAGAGAGATGTCCAATCGTTGGATGGTCACATAGAGCTTAATGCATTAGTTTTGAAATCGCTAATCAATAGCACTCGTGTAGCCTTAGTGTGACGGTTATTCAGCTCAACTTTTGTAAAAGTATTGTTTTGCCACATGAGAATTTCTTATAAGAATCATCATAACATCAAAATTTAAAGAGAAATGCCTATCGGTTATTTAACAATTGATAAAATGTGAAAATAATGTCGACTTTTTCAGAATATTTTGGGGCATTTTGAAGCTTAATAACTAATAATAACCGAAAGACGCCTTTTATTTAAAATTTGATTTTTATTTAGGAACATTTAGACTCAATATAACTACCCCAAAACTTAATTTTTATAAAATGAAGTATGGAAAAAAAATAATCCATGAATAGTAGGTTATGAGATTGTATTTAAACTCGGAATGAGTCAATTCACAAAGAAAAAAAATCCCAAATAAAATAAAAAATATAATAATTTTAGGGGGATTCATCATGCATTTCAAGTTATTTACTGCTGATATTCTTATTGTACATTACAATTTAGAAACTTGCACACGAATATTTTATCGATTTATGATGCCTTCCCCCCAAAAAAGCAGCTGTAAGTCGGGCCCTGATGGCACAAATCTCACTTTTTGGTGAAATAACCCTTGCGGAATAACCCTTGCGAATGCACGGAGAAGCAATACTTTCACAGAAGTTTGTATTTCAAAACTACTAATGCATTTTTGTGGTTCTAAAAATACGACGCCCGTCGCCAATAGCCCTCGTGTAGCTCTAGTGCGACGATTATTCAAACTAAACTAATTTATTAATTCTACACTGCTCAAAACAATTAGGGGAGCACATGTTTTAAACCCTTTCGCTCCCAATGATTCCATTAGGAATCATCAGCTTGTGATTTTTTTCTGACTAAGTTAAATCCGCAACTTATGAATCGTTAGATACATCATAGTACGAGAGCTAGCAACGTCGGAAAAACAAGCATTTCAGGTGGGCCAGTTTTAAGATAGGCTATCTCTCTCACTCTCCCGGACATCATACGGGCTATCTGGCTGGCGGTAGTGGTTGCGTTCCTCAGTGCGCATCCTACTAATACAAGTAAAAAATTGATTTTTCAAATCATTTTAGGACGTTTTATTTTTTTATTATTATTTTTAGTGAACTTTTTGCAACATAAATCTATTATTGCCAGACATTTTTATTGTTGTTTAAGCTGTGCCAGACGATAATTTTGATTTTAAAAGCTCAAGTGTTGCCCAAATTACCAGCTCATTACAAATATTGCCACATGGTATTGCGCAATGAAGATGACGATGAATGACGATGACGTATTACAATGATTGGTGAATTCACACCTGAGCTGGTAATTTGGGCAACACTTGAGCTTTTAAAATCAAAATTAGGGTCTGGCACAGCTTAAACAACAATAAAAATGTCTGGCAATAATAGATTTATGTTGCAAAAAGTTCGCTAAAAATAACAATAAAAAAATAAAACGTCCTAAAATGATTTGAAAAATCAATTTTTTACTTGTATTAGTAGGATGCGCACTGATGAACGCAACCACTACCGCTTGCCAGATAGCCCGTATGATGTCCGGGAGAGTGAGAGATATAGCATATCTTAAAACTGGCCCACCTGAAATTCTCTCTCAAAAACGTTGCTAGCTCTTAGACTATCATTATATGGAAGAATAACGTATTTTGAAGAATTTAATATATTTTTATAATAAAAATATGAAAAATATGGTAAAATAAATTTCACTTTAAAACAGTTTTAGAAAATAAATTGACTCTAAATTTTTCATGCTTGCATTTTTTAGATGTTTGTTTAAAAATATATTTCAACTATTTTTAACAAAAAAAGTTTTGAAAAAATTATTGTTATAATTTATTAAAAAGTTATTATTCCATTTCCCCCCTTTAAATTTAAGTATTAAAAACTTAAGATTTTTTTCTCCTGTTTTTTACTATTTCATTTCGAATGCATAGTGAACCTATTTAACAAATTTCAGATTTATAGGACAAAAATTAAAAAGTTGGGAGTAAAGTTAAAGTTGGAATTAAAAAGTGCTCCCCTAATTGTTTTGAGCAGTGTATATAGGAGTAACGATTCCTTTCCACAGAAAGCTGCAATACTTCATTTATAGTTTAGTTTGAATTATCGTCGCATTAGAGCTACACGAGGGCTATTGGCGACGGGCGTCGTATTTTTAGAACCACAACCAAGTGACGAGCCGATACCTGAGTAGGCACATAACGCAATCGTTAAGGGCGTATGCAGCGTTAGGATTTTGAAGGATATTTAGATATTTAACGTGCACTTCCTTTACACGGAGGATTAGTCGTTAGACATTTTGGCTGCACGGGCCGTTTTTAGGTCGGCAGTTATTTTGCGATGCTCGGACCAGAACCTGGGACCTTTCGCATGCTAGGCGGATGCCTATGCGACTGGACTCCCCAATACTCCATTCATATAATCGAACAACGTCATCAAATTCGTACTTTTAAGTACTGTACTTCATAATTTTAGAAATTTCTTCGAATACTTTGTATTTGATGACTAGTAACTTCGAGGGAAGCATTACGGATTCATGACTCACTAGAGCTACACATACATGGATCATTGGAGAAGCGTCCTCAGCGACGGTTCTTTGGCTGGTTTTTTACTTTGGCGATGGTTTTTAGAACTTTATAGACATTATTTAGCGATAAATTTCTAAATGTGTCTCTAAGTGACTTAAATTTGTGCTATTACGCATGCCTGCGAGACAAAATCGGTCGTGCTTTTTGAGGTACGTTAGCACTGGAAGCAGTTGATCCAGAATATATTATCGATTGTTGGACCCCTAAAGGTTTAATGAGCACGTCTAAAAAGACTTATTACCTAAAAAAAGTTACATAAACAAAAAAGAAAGATGCAAGTTGAAGTTAGAGAAATCGGTAAGTTAAATACTTTAAAAAGTTAATTGTGTAGTCGAAGTTATCCCAAATGCAACCTTTGCATTATGTTGTGCGAAAAAGAACAAAATGCTAAGTTTAAGGAAATTTGAAAATAAATTATAGAGAACACAGCCTTTTACTGGTTTGGTTGTTTTGTTTAAAATCGTACAAGAGCGCACCGCAGATGTTTCAGAACTAGTTTGTGATGTCTTCATTATGCTCTAGATGTCTCTATATAATGTAAAATTCTAATTGTCGGACGCTTGAAAGCCACGTGACTTACGCGGTTTCAGCCAATCAGAAACGTCCAGAAACGCTGAAAGTAAGTGCGGCGGTGTGCTTGTTTTGTGCCGGGGCTGCTTCAGGTTGCGTCCCGTGGCTTGGATAGAGATCGTTGCTTAGCGCTAGAGCTACGTGCTGCCCTGGAGCAGTCCCATGGAACCTATCCAGATTGTATAGATGAGCATTCCTGCATTGGCAATATCCTCATATTAGTCTTGCATGTTTGTTTGCGGAGGAAACAAATAGTAATTGCGTAGCAATTC
This sequence comes from Hylyphantes graminicola, assembly GCA_023701765.1. Classification (NCBI taxonomy): domain Eukaryota; kingdom Metazoa; phylum Arthropoda; class Arachnida; order Araneae; family Linyphiidae; genus Hylyphantes; species Hylyphantes graminicola. The sequence goes on along the minus strand of CM043117.1, from coordinate 6,099,479 downwards.
CCGGGGGTTGGCGAGCGGTAGCTAGCAGGGGGCTTTGCCCCCAAGTATTGATATAAAATAAGTATTAACCTACGATTATTGAATAAAAATTTAATGTTATCATTGTAAATATTTGTTGAGGATCAAAGAAAATCTTAACCAGGGAGCACTCGCGGGCTATTGACGGCATATTTTGAGGGCGACTCTCTTTTTTTTAAGGGTATCTCTGCCGTATATAATTTTATTATATAAGTTGTTCGAGTGACTTTCTAACCAACTCTAAGTGTTTGGAAAACGATAAAATTAAATAACACAAAATTAAGTAAATTTCTTGCACAGATAAAATTTCAATGAATATGTAGATAATAATTAAATTTTAGTTATTAAAATGGAAAATTAGTAAATTTTAACAAATTAAAATTGATAATTGATAAATTTTAACTAATTGTAATTGCTCATCAATGAATTTAAAATATTTTAATGGACGATTTATATGTTAATTTAATTAAAAAAAAGATGAAAATAAGTCATTGACCCCTTCCCCAACCCTTAAAAAAACATATATATGGATCCGCTATTGGTTACAACCTCTCCACTAAAATAGCTTTTCGACCTTTGTAAAAAATGCCTATTTCCTTTTTTCTGTGGCTGTGGGTGGGGCGGTTCGCCGCGCACGCACACCCTCAAATAACATGCAACGTTAAAAGGCGCTCATTTTTCTATCGATTATTAACGGTCATCTAGATCCTAATAAACATCGTATTTATAGAATCCCAAGCTACTCAGAAGTTCAACCGTTATGACAGTTAAGATTTTCCTTTTGCTATTACTATTTTTACCCTGGACGACAGGTTGCACTTTGTCCAGTCTTTAAGGGGGAATGGACGTGCAGGACCGGGGGTCTCCAAACTCAAGTGCCTCAATGTTAATCCAATGGTAAAAAAATATTTTTTTTTGCCACATTTCTCCGGCTGTATTGAATATTTTTACAAGCGGATTTTTTTATGTGATAAATGTAGCTGACTTACAGGTCCCAACAATCCCACTTTTTGAAATTAGTACGAATATTTTTTTTTAATATTCAATAAGTTATTTTACACAAAATATTCGAAGCAATTTCAAAAAGTGGGAAGATAGAGACCTGTAAGTCAGCTACATTTATCACATAAAAAATCCGCTTGTAAAAATATTCAATACAGCCTGAGAAATGTGGCAAAGAAAATAGTTTTTTCCCCTTTGGATTAACATTGAGGCACTTGAGTTTGGAGACCCCCGGTCCTGCGCGCCCATTCCCCCTTAACGACATGTGTTCATTGTTCTTTTTTTTTAAAGTTAATTTTCATCATTGTTTTATATTAGACAAGCTTATCGCTTTACCCTAGGGTCTCTTCTACGGGTTTTCCTCACGAATTTTATACTTAAACTTTTAAGTTTATTTTTAGAATTCACAAACGCTCTCCTATTTTGAGTAAAGACGCACCGCGTCGATGTTTCGTATTGTTACTGGTGGTGGGTATTGGTACTATGAGTTTAAAAGTTTCTAAAAAGTCCAGGGGGCTGGGGAGACCAGTCGGTTAGGCACTCGCCTAGCATGCCATGCGAAAGGTCCCAGGTTCATGTCTGGGCATCGCCAAAATAACTGCCGACCTATAAACGGCCCGTGCAGCCAAAAATATCCGACGAATAATATCCCGTGTAAGGGAGTGCACGTTAAATATCCTTCAAAGTCCTAACGCTGCGTACGATGTCGCCCTTAACGGTTGCTTTAGGTGGACTATTCAGGTGTCGGCTCGTCACTTGACTGGGTTTCTAAAATGCGATGTCTGTCGCCAATGGCCCTCGTGTAGCTCTAGTGTGACCATAATTCAAATATAACCTAACCAAAAAGTCAAAAAGCAGGTGTGGGTTTTTCACAGCCTCTTTGCGTGAAAACCCCAGTCATTGCAAAACGTATTGTTACTTCTATCTTCGATCTCCCTACTCAGAAGTTCAATTCTTTAAAATAATAGAACATTTGGGCCGTATATTAATATCATTATACAATCACTTTAACTATAGTTTTTTTTTAAATTTTGATAACTTTCTGTAGAAAAGTTAAGACTCGTTTCTATAGTATAATATGCTAAAAAAACCTCAATTATTAATAATATGACTATTATTTACCCTCTACTACTTCATACTCTTAAATGTTTCACGAACGAGTCTGCTGCTATTCTTTCTGGCAAAAGAAGCAGAAAAACTCAACAATGACATTCGTTCCCAAATCACTCTTAATAGTCTTAATGACGTCAACTCAGTGGCCAAAGCAAAATTAACCCTTTCAGTCCCAGTGATGCCATTTGGCATCATCACTTTCAATATTTTTTTCAAAATGTTTATGTCCCGTTATGACATCCAAACACACGTCATTCGATTCTTCACACTTAGTTCTATCTGACAAAATTTTACTTTAATCTCAATAGAAGTCAGAACTACTATTTTTTTTATTTAGAAAATAGTCAACAAGCGTTTCTCCTGATTTTTTATAAGTTCACTTCAGTTCCACATATTTAAAACGCAATTTAAACTATTTCGGTTAAAATAATTACTACATTTTTTTTAATAATATGGTCAGATACCTTAAAATATATAACTCGAAGTGTTTTTAGGTAATAGATATATTTTTATTTTTTTTGTTTTCCACAGCTAAAGAATTTTGGCATTGTTTCAAAAACCATATAAAAAATTTAAATGAATTTTTTTCCTTATGGAATTCGCATATTTGACCTAAAATAAGCTTATTTTGTGAATATCAGATGTTTCTGTAGTGTAGTAAATTTTTGGGACTGAAAGGGTTAAACACCAAAGCTGCGAATTAAACACCAATAGTGTAACTGCGACCACCCTAACTAGATTAAGGTCAGGTCACTTCAAAGGGATGGAAATCCATAAAGATGGAATCCATAAAGAACTATGAAATACTCCAGTTGAAGAAGCTGCCCAGTCTCTGAACTGGATCCAAACTATCTTTTCTCTTGTCCAGCCATCCTGGCAAAATTGCAGCAAATCACCAACTCGCCCTACGAAGACCTTTAAGAAGGACCCCTATGTGCAGATCGCTGAAGCAGTCTATGACCCCTTCGGTCCCATATAATCTTCATCCATGGACACGGCATCATCATCATCAAATGTTTTCACTTAAATAAAAGCCATATACACTTTGCGCATTTTAACTAAATCGTCATTTAAAATAGGGGGAATAACACGTGCGATTCGATTCATTTATAAATTATGATATTTGATTGCGTAAATATTTATATTTAATTGATAAGAATGATTATTATTCAAGTGTAAGGAAATGAGGTCAAACATAAACTTGCCCTTTAAAGCAGATATGTTGGTCTGGATATTTTAACCTACTTTCTTTTTACTTAATTAGAAATAATAAAATAAAAAGGTTATTGAAGTGGTGGAAATTTCGGTCTATCTGTTTGTACACATCTTCTATTAAATTCCTTGCTCACCATTCTATTTCTATTTATTTTTGTCTGAAAGGTATGACAACAGAGACCCATCTTTTATACATTTTGTCTGTCCGTCCATCTCTCTGTATGTTCGTCATTTCGTCCGTCCATCGGTCATTGCCTACCGTTAATTGTTTGTGGGGAGGTTTTAAAAAATGTCACTAAATGGGGACGCCAGGTCCCAAGAGGATATGAAGCACAAGATATATTAATAAGTTTAACTACCTATTTCCAGAAAAGATGGTCAGTGTAATTTATTAATTATATAAATATAGATAGGAGGAAAAAGAAAAAAAATCTCATAAAGTACATTTTATAATTTTAATATTTTTTTACAGCGATATTATATGTTATTAATAGTTGCACAGCAACTTTAAAATATGCAATAGCAACCAATTAAAATTAAATCCTAATTCAGTGCGTAAAATTTTTCAGATTTAATTTTTAGGATAAATTTCATTTTTTAACTATTATTTTTTGCAGTAACATATTATTATTTACTGCACAGCTAACGTTAACCCTTTCAGTCCCAGTGATGCCATTTGTCCTCATCATGTTTCAGATTATAATTTAAAAAATAATATTGCTGACACCTATTGGAATTAATAAAAAATATTTTTTTATAGAAAATAGTTTGAAAAATCAAATGTTGAGCTTTTTGATATAATAGACGATCAGAATTTTTTTCTAAAATGATGATGTCAAATTTTCATTGGCACAGAAAGGGTTAAAATAGGCAACTAATTAAACGTAATTCAGTGCATAAATTTCCAAACTGTACTCACTTCATCACATTTTACACTAATAAAGTAACCGAAAAATGCCGGTAAAATTCACCCCTCACATTTCGAACGTGTCCAGTCGAAAACTGGATAGAATATGTCGTTTGCTTTCCGCTCCACTGGTTCTTCTGACGAGAGAGCGTGAGAGACTGAGCTGAATCGAGGTCATTTAAAAGCTCGAAAGAAGTTATCACGCTTTTTTTATGACGTAATAATCACGTGCAGAAAGATTACCATATTTCCATCCCCCATCCCCCGAAATGATTGCTTTTTTGTGTGTGGTGGTTAACCCTTTCAGTCTCAGTGATGCCATTTGGCATCATCCCTTTCAATACTTTTTTTTCCCAAATGTTTATGTATGTTTGACATCCAAACACATATAATTCGATTCTTCACACTTAGTTCTATTCGACAATATTTTACATTAATCTTAATAGAAGTCAGAACTACTGTTTTTTTATTAAGAAAATAGCTAACAAGCATTTCACCTGATTTTTGAAAGTTCACTTCAGTTCATATTATTTAAAACACAATTTAAACTATTTCGGTTGAAATAATTACTAATATTTTTAGAATATGGTCAGATATCTTTAAATATATAACTCGAAGTGTTTTTAGGTAATATATATTATTTTATTTTGTTGTTTTCCACAGTTAAAAAATTTTGGCAATATTTCAAAAAGCATATAAAAAATTTTAATAAATTTTTTTTTCTTATGGAATTCGAATATTTGACCTAAAATAAGCTTATTTTGTGAATATCAGATGTTTCTGTAGTGTAGTAAATGTTTGGGACTGAAATTGTGGCTTTGGCAATGGTGTGACCATTGCCTTGCAACTGGATACCAAATACTAAATTAAACTTTAGGGGCCCGGGTGGCCTAGTGGTTAAGATGAGCAGACCATTACGCTAACAGCCTGCGCACTGTCCCGGGTGAGGGCCCGATTTCCGGATCTCTCTCTCTACCCCACTTTGTCTCTCTGTCCTCTCTCTCGGTGACGGAATGACATTTTTGCAACCATGACTGCATCCTGGTACTTAAGGGGGAATGGGCGTGCAGGACCGGGGGTCTCCAAACTCAAGTGCCTCAATGTTAATCCAATGGGGAAAAAACTATTTTCTTTGCCACATTTCTCTGGCTGTATTGAATATTTTTACAAACGGATTTTTTTATGTGATAAATGTAGCTGACTTACAGGTCTCTATCTTCCCACTTTTTGAAATTGCTTCGAATATTTTGTGTAAAATAATTTATTGAATATTAAAAAAATATTCGTACTAATTTCAAAAAGTGTTAAGATAGAGACCTGTAAGTCAGCTACATTTATCACATAAAAAAATCCGTTTGTAAAAATATTCAATACAGCCAGAGAAATGTGGCAAAGAAAATAGTTTTTTCCCATTGGATTAACATTGAGGCACTTGAGTTTGGAGACCCCCGGTCCTGCACGCCCATTCCCCCTTAAAAAAGAAATTTTCTGTTAATAATCAATGCATTGAGTTTGTAAACTAATGCATATCTTAAATATGATATATATGCTGACTCTTAAAACAAAAGAGTGAAAACCTCTCCAGTAGGAGAAGTGCATTTTCGACACTGGAAAGGAGTGAATATTAACTCAGACTGAGTTAAAATCACTCGTTTGGAGTGATCCTGTCGGAGGTTTAACACACAAAGGATCCACTCCTTTCGGAGAAGTGCATTTCAACACTGGAGGAGTGAAAATTAACTCAGACTGATTTAAAATCGCTCGTTTGTTTTAAGAGTGTAGGTAAAATTATAATTTAGAGCAACCTGCCACATGTTTTAAGTTATTCACTGCCATTTGGCTTGACGGAATGACTAAAAGTTTCATAAACGTATATTAAAATAAGTGTTAAAGTTAAGTAATTAATTCTTTTATTATCTATAATACTCATCAGATATGCAATATTACATTATTTACATGTGAATGGTTTTTCAAACACTTATCGAGGTCGATTTTCAAGTACACTGCTCACAACAATTAAGGGAGCGCATGGTTTCTTTCAACCCCAATGTTTCCATTTGGAATCACGAGTAAGCGATTTTTTCTCGCTAAGTTGAGCTTGCACTAATTTATCGTTAGATGGAAGAATCATGAGGATGTAAATAATGTTTGTTTTAATCCAATGAAAATATGAAAAATTGTAAAATAAAATTCACTCCCAAAAATTTTTATGAAATAAATTGACCCTAAATTCCTCACGCGCTTGCATTCTCAAATGTTTAAAAAATGATTTTACTCCTTTTTTGCAAATAAAAAAAAATAGTGTGTAAATTTATTCTAAATTTTTTTATTCCAATTCCCCCCCTTAAATTTTAGTTAAAAAAATTAATATTTTTCCACCGGTTTTTTACCATTTCATTCTGGATGCATAATGAATCTATTTAACAATTTTTAGATTTTTAGAATGAAAAACAAAACGCTGAAACGGAAAGGGTTGACCAAAGGACACAAAGTGCTCCCCTAATTGTTTTGAGCAGTGCAGTTGAAATGCTGCAAAATAAATCGTTTTTTGTCCACAAGGCATCGATCTTCTTTTTCGGGAAATGTGACTACATGTCCTTTATCACCCTGCTTTCTTAAAACATAATTTGAAAGCTTGGAATATTTTTTAAAACTTAATTAGTAAATATTTTTAAAAAATGACATTTTTATGGAATTGCCCATTAAGGTATGGTATGGTATGGTATGATACATATATCTTCCAGCTTGTGTGCTTGCTCAGAGAGCCAGTTATAAGCTTTCGTCAAGTGGGACAGACACAGAAAGAAATTTTACAGTCACAAAGAAATGAATAACACATAGACAAATAACAACATTTATTGACTGTCACAAACATCCATGCCTGACCGGGACTCGAACCCGACCTCAGCAGCTCCAAAGGCTAGTACACTAACCATTCAGCCACCGAGGTGGTCCCATTAAGGTTGGCGAGTACCAAAAATTCTAAAATTTTTACTATTACTTTAATCAGTTCCAAATTTAGCATAGTGATTTCAAATATATTGAACCATGCTTTTTGGGCAATTTTTTTTATTTAAATAAAATTGATTTATTTTTAGCGGTGTTTTTCAACTAAAAAAAGGGGTTTACGCTAACACTTCTAGCATAAAAAGTTTTACATTAATTTACCTGAAATTTTTTACAGATGCTATTTCAATATATATCTGTGCCGTGAACCTCTAACATCTGGTGTAAATATATAAGTTTTTTTTTAAATGTCCAAGTGTAAGTTAATCGAAAAAATCTTTTTTTTTGTTGTTGTTAATTTATAAAATTTTTCTAAATAACTTCTTTTCTTGTAATTTATCTGTAACTCTAGATGGTCATTGCATGTATCAGTTCAAAATGAAGAATTGAACACATAATTAATGTATATAGGATGAAAATTCAATGTGGTAGACTTGTTAGCGTAAACCTCTTTCTTTCGTAGAAAAACACCGTTTAAAATAAATAAATTATATTTAAATAAAAAAAAATACCGAAATAGTATTATTCATTATATTTGAAATCGCTATGCCAAATTTGGAAAAAATTAAAGTAATAGTAAAAATTTTAGAATTTAGGGTATTCGCCTACTTTAATAACCAGTTTATTTCGAGCTGTAGAGAGGTTTCAGGCAGACAGACGATTCAATGTTCACAAACCATTTTATCTGAACCATCAAAGTCCAAAACACAAAATTTTCATTTCGTATTTTCTACTCCGCCGCCACACTTTCACTGCCTTATAGTATTTCAAAATGGTAAATGAAAGTAAACATTGGTCAGAACGCATATCGATCATTTTCCTAATATTGACCCAAAAAGTACGAAATTTGTCATGTTGCATGCGAATACAATGCATTTGCTCTGCCTAAAAAGAGAAAAAAAAACGTCGAAAATAAACTTTATTTATCCAATTACATTGATCGACAAAGTGCCCAATCCCTTCCTGGCAACATGAAACACAATTACATATTGATCTTTAAGAGCGAATGGGACCGAATGGCCGAGGGTCTCCAAACCAAACTGTCTCTGCGTTACTCGAAAACAAAAAAATATTTTCCAAGCTACATTTTTCCGGCTGCATTGAATCAATACCATCTAGATTAGAAGGCCGGCGAACTAAATGCTTGACGTCATATAAGTGGACCGATTCTGTGGTTTTTACCAATGGTCATTCGTGACTAGATCTTGTATTTGAATACATTTGTAAGATAAGATGAATGAAGATCAACGTCATCTTAAGATACGACGTTATTGGTCAACAAATCGAAATTGGTCCACTAGTGTGACGTTGTGTTGCTTAGTTCTTCGGCCTTCTAATCTAGGTGGTATTGATTGAATACGATAAACGTAGCTGACTTACAGGTCTCTATATAAACTCATTTTTTTAAAAATTCGCTTGAATATTTTGTTGTAAAATTATTTATTAAATTTTTTAAAAATATTTGAGCCAATTTTAAAAAGTGGGATTATAGACATATGTAAGTCAGCTACATTTTTTTTTATCATATATACAATAAGAAAAAAAAAACTTTTATAAAAATATTCAATACAGACGTAGAAATGCGGTTTAGAAAAAATATTCTTTCCATTGGATTTATGGTGGAGACCCACGGCCAATCGGTCTCGTTTGCCGCTAACACGTACGCATAAAAGCCAAGGCACAAACATCGAACTGTTAAGGGGGTATAGGACACAAAATCTTCAAAAAATTTATTATTATCATAAAAAATAACACAAATATTTTAGAATAATTTAAAACAAAATTTTTATTTATATCTGCAGTAGAACGTGAGATGTGTAGTTTTTTGTGTCATGACATCTGTGTTGGCCAACCACGTTTATACTCTTTGCTTCCTCGTAATATTAGATAGGAATAACGTTATCGAATCCTTAGTTGTTCGGTCGGTTTGGAGCGCTTCAGTATGGAAAGGGATAAACTTCAAAGCTGTTTTTCTCTTTGATCGTGTTTTCGATGATTTTTTGACTTTAAATTGATATAACTCAAAATCTACTGCCCATAGAGTATCAAAATTTTCCACTCATATTTTTTAAACATATATCTTTAATTTGTCTTTAGGGATCAGTTATAAATGGCTTATTTTTTTATTTAATAATTTTTATAAAAAAAGTGAACCTGTGAAATTATTAAAAAAAACTTCAAATATTTAAAAAAAAAAACTATGGCAAATAAGAAAAATCGGTAAAGACAGTTTGTTAAATACATTTTTCTGTTTATAAAAATGCTAAATTTTTGTTTGTCAATAAATAAGTTTTTGACTTATAACAAAAATAAGAAACAGCACTTTTTGACACATTTTATTTTTAAAAAAATAAATAATGATAATTTAAAACCTTTGACTATATAAAAGTGTAAGTATATTTAGTATACATTTATAGAAAAAAAATTATGTTGATATCTGCAATATTAAAAAAAAGTTAAAAGTGTCCCATACCCCCTTAAACTTATTGATTAAAGGTTGGGATTTCTTATTCATACATTAACAAAAACAATAGTATTGCACTGGGGTATAATTAAATATAATAATAATTTAAAATGTTTTTAGAACACAAAGTTTACAAAAACAAAGACGTGATTTGAAGTAAAATATGTGCGATTTCTTTAATTAATTCTTACATTAATAAATATTCCTCGTATACATTTTGAATGTAATTTTTTAAGATATATACTTCAAACTCTTTTGAAAAAACAAACAAATTATTTGCTTAAGGCACTTTTTTAACTGATTATTTCTTAATGGAGTTTTTAATCGAAAAGTTTACTGTTTTCATATAATTAGAGGATTGTATTATGCAGATAAATTTTACAGTTACATATTTTTATTTGTTTCAATCTCGAAATTCATTCATTTAATGAATCTTTTTTGACTAAAGTCTGATATGTTACTTACGTAATCACGGATTATCAAGGATTAAATCCAAGAGAAAAAAAAGTTGTTTGATAAAAGATTAACTTTTAACCTTTTTTCAAGTGATAAATATAAATAGTATAATATGAAAGTAATCTATTCATAAATAATAAAGACGCAACTTTTTATTTACTTTTTGAACATGAAAATCCCATTTAAATGATTTCTGAACACGCAAACCAAGATATTTAATTATTTACTAACATTTCTATTTCAGGACATTGTGTTTTGTCATTTCAATATCTATTTTTTAATCAGGTTCTAAAAATCATTGTTTATTTTCAATTATCTATAAATTTTTATTTCGTTTTACAACTCATATGTTTATGCGGAATATATTAAAACAGCTATCATCCGCGTAAGTAATTATTTTACGAAACATATTAAAATTATAAAAAGTTAATAATAAAGATTATGACAACAAGATAGCCATGAGGGAAATTATTGAACAATCGAATAGTTTGGTGTTAGAACTTTCTAAGTGAAATTTTTGAAAAAATAGAGATTTTCGTGTCAACGAATATATTACTAACTTTTTGTAAACGATAACAATTTCTCCTTTTTCACAAACTTTTAGTTTTTTTGAATATGGATTGATTGTTCTTCTTATCACTTCAAACGCATCCCACACTAAAACACAGGGTGGTTATAAAATAACGATCGCTATTCAGAGTGGTCTGTAGCTTTAATGACTAATCCAAATGCAAAAAACTTTGAGACACTTACTAATCAAGAAGGGGGGAAAAGAATGGAATCATAAAAAACAAACTCGTTACTTGACCAGGGTTCTAAATTACGAGGCGTAATTGGATGTGTTGGCCGTAATTATCCATAATTGACCTCGTAATTTAGAACCTTGGTTAAGAGACGAGTTTCTTTTTTGTGATTCCATTCTCTTTCGAAAAAAAGAAACTTGTCTCTTGACCAGGGTTCTAAATTACGAGGCGTAATTAGCTGTGTTGGCCGCAATTGGCCATAATTGACTACACCTCGTAATTTAGAACCCTGGTCAAGAGACGAGTTTGATTTTTATGATCATAACTTTTTTATGATTCTATCTTTTTTTTATGATTCTATTCTTTTCCCCCCTTCTTGATCAGTAAGTGTCTCAATGTTTGTTGCATTCGGATTATTCATTCAGGCTACAGACCACTCCGAATAGCGATCGTTATTTTATAACCACCATGTGTACACTCTTAAAACAAAAGAGTGAAATCCACTCCAGTTGGAGAAGTGCATTTTTGACACCCTAAAGGCATGCATATTTTCTCAGACTGAGTTAAAATCACTCGTTTGGAGTGATCCTGTCGTAGGTTTAACACACAAAGGATCCACTCCAAAAGGAGAAGTGCATTTTCCGGTCTGGAGGAGTGAAATCCACTCAGACTGAGTTAAATTAGGAGTGTTTGTTTTAAGAGTGTATTTACAACAATTTTCATATTGTTTGATAGATAAATGCCTGAGAGGAAGCGTTCCATCTGTTACACTGACTATCTTGATCGAGCCATCTACTTACGTTCTTCAATGTCGAGTTCTCTCGATAAGAATGGAGCTTGCTGCACAGTTTACACATCCATGGATCTAAATAAGCTTTGAATGACATTTTCTTGGTCAGGTATTCCGTATAGATCGTTTCGTTATTCGCTATTTCGATCAGAACTTCGGCCAACACTTTCGGTTGGGGATACTTGGTCGCGTCGATGAAGGAACCCTCCGGCGCCAGAACCGAATAATTCGCGCCTCCAAAGACAACCGGAACAATGTTGTAGTTGAAAACGTTGAAAAACTTCTCCGTCACGTAGTCTCTGCAGATGGCGTTCTCGAACGACAAGTAGAATTTGTAACTCTGCAAGACGCCTTCGTAACAACTCGATGACTGGGACGGGTAACACTTACAGTGTCCACATTTGCCGAAAATATCGATGTCGATGAACTTCCGCAGTTCTTTGACGTAGTCTTCCCTTCTGCTGTCTGTGGAACAGTCGCTGACGAACCATACCACATCCTTCGTCTTCTCTGTGAAAGCATAGTCCAACGACACGGCAGCACTGGATTTTTCGATGAAACCATACCTCGCCACGATGTCGGAGTTCCCCCCGTAGCCCATGGTCCAGTTGAAAAGATTGTCGAGCGAGCTCAGTTCCGATGACTTGTGCTTCTGCACCTGCCAAGGAGGTTCCATGTTGTACAGGATCCACACTTGATGAGGACTTCTGAAAGACGGTATTTCGTCTGTCTTGGTGTCGATCAAATGGAACAACACGGCATCCACCCTGTGGATGAGCTTCCTGTTGAAAGTGGCCCTACAATGTGGGTTCGGACAGTTGTGCTTGACGAAGCTCCGGTTTCCTGGTTGGAGGAAGTAGTAGTTTATCGTTTTCCGCAACGAATTCCACTTTGTCCAGAGAAGTATTGTTTTCGTAGTGAGGTTTGATGGGACCGGCTTCAACTCCGGTAGAAAGCCTACTTGCCTTGGTTCATACACGCGGTCAAATGTGAGTTTTTTGCCCTTAAAGTGAGGTGGCAAAGCGGCGTGGGTTGCGAAAACCTCGGAAGTGTTGACAATTTCGAAGGTTGGAATCTTTTGTTGATGACGTTCGGGTAGAAACCCTATTTCGCTGGATTCATACACTTGGTCAGATGTCAGTTTTTCGCCTTTAAAGTCAGGAGGCATGGAGACATGGGTTGTGAAAACCTCTGACGTGTTGACCACTTCGACGGTTGGAAGCTTTTGTTGATGATGCTGTTTCGACGCGGATGGAAACTCTATTTGACTGGGTTCATACACTTGGTCAGATGTCAGTTTTTTGCCATCAAAGTGAGGTGGCAAAGCGGCGTGAGTTGCGAAAACTTCTGAAGTGTTGACAATTTCGATGGTTGGAATCTTTTGTTGATGACGCTGTTTCAACTCGGGTAGAAACCCTATTTGACTGGGTTCATACACTAGGTTAGATGTCAGTTTTTTGCCTTTGAAGTGAGGAGGCAAAGCGGTGTGAGTTGCGAAAACCTCTGAAGTGTTGACAACTTCGACGGTTGGAAACTTTTGTTGAGGACGCTGTTTCAACTCGGGTAGAAACCCTATTTGACTGGGTTCATACACTTGGTCAGATGGCAGTTTTTTGTCCTTTAAGTGAAGTGGCATAGAGACATGGGTTGTGGAAACCTCGGAACTGTTGACTACTTCAGTGGTTGGAATGTTTTGGATTGTGTGTTTTCTTAAATGGGCTGCCCATTGATGAGTGCTCGTTACGAAAAGGTTGTAGAGCAATCCTAGTAGTAGTATAAGGAGGAAAATTCTTTTGACTTTTTTGCTCTGCATCATGAATCTCATTCATAACTTTCATAAAAACTGAAAAAGAAAAGTCCTTTTTTTGTTACAATTAAAAAAAAAATAACAAAATTTTATTTATTTGTCATGTTACTATTTATTGACATTAAACTCCTTTGTTTTGTTGATATTGTAATGTCTTTTAAATTGAAACAAAGTAAACTATTAATATAACCTACGTTTTAGTTGACATATTTTGAAGTAGTACAGAGCTATTTTTCAAGAATAGTTAATTTTTCTTCAATTCAGAGTTACATTCGATTTTAAAAGGAATTGATAGATATTCTTTTAATGTTGAATGACCATTAAAATTAGCATCAATTGAAGTCAGCCATTAAAAATAGCTTTAATGGTTATTTAATTTTTGAATTTAAAATTTTGTTTTAATGTTTTAAACAATTCCTTCACATAAAAATTACTATAGTTTTGAATAGGAATAATTTTAGCCCATTAACTACTTAACATGAATAATTTGCAAGCTAAAATGGGTTTTCTGTTACAGTTTAATCAAAATAATAAAAATATAAAACAAATGAAAAACACAATTCTGAATTTTTATTAATTTAAGCAGTACAAATTCAGTTACAAAAAAAAACCCGAATTTTGAAAACTTTATAAGTGAATAATTATTTTCGAAACATGCTGCACTTATAAATATTTCCCATTAAACTATTCATTATTAATTAATAAATAAAAATGTTGGGTTTACCTTTTAAATAGTGCTAATTTTAATCCAAAAAATTTTATAATTTTTTATAGATTAGAAAAAATCATAACATTGCAAGGAAATAATATTAGTTTTATATTTTCAGTTCATATATTCTTGGAGTTTTAAAATATCGCACGAAACAACAAAAAATAAGAGTTTATTAAATGTGTTTTTAGTAAAGAAAATATCTAAGAAGTTATTGAAAATTATGCAAATAAAAGTATTATAATTTTAAATTTCGTTTATTTTTCAAAGATATAAGTATAACCAATTAAAATATTTTATAAAAAAGTTGCTGTTGATATTTTCCAACCTAGTCTGACGAAGCAGACCAGGTTAGGAATACGCCGATAAAAATAAAAATAAATGTATAATGACCCTTTTTAAAAAATAACTTTCCTTCTCTGAAGTTTCAACATTTTTATTTGCAATTTTGTTGCATTTTGCTTATGTTGCTTCGCAGCAATTAGTACTGTATTTATATAAAAATATATCTTACAAATGTTTTAACAATGAAATTCTTTTAAATACGTTATTTAGCAAACAAATTTGTAGTCAATTCATATTGTGATATTTGGATGTTATAATAGAGACTCAACATTATTTTTATAATTGCGTGAAAAAAAGCCGACTTTTACATTATAATTTCAATATCAGACGCGTGCACAAAGCTAGACTTTTTGAAACAGTGAAAAAAAGTACTTTTTTTCACCCAAAAGCAGTGAAAAAAAGACTTTGTCGCACTCTTTTTATAAGATGCCAACATTTCAAGTAAAATTTCGATTTGATAATACTCATAAAATCCAAAGATTTATCGATCTGCTGTATTTAAAAATATTATGCGCTTGAATTATTTTTGAATCAATGAATTTTTTTTCTCGCGATGGGAATATTTCTTAAGTCACGCCTTTCGAACTGCGAGTTCATTGGTTGCTTTCTTTGACAAAATGTTGAAACACGCTTATTGGTTTTTTATAGCGTCACGCGCTCCGAACTGCGAGTTCATTGGTTGTTTTCCTTGACATCTCTTAGTCTATTTTAGTCTAATTAGCACGTGAATTATTTTTGAACCAATGAGATTTGATTTTTTTCACGCAATTATAAAAAATAGTGTATGAAACACGTGCGAAAAGTAAACTTTTTAAAACGCGTGTCTTTATTTCACTCGCTCGTACCTCGCTCGTGAAATAAAATCCACTTGTTTTAAAAAGCATTACTTTTCGCACTAGTTGCATAAATATCTATTAAACAAGATTTTTCAATTGATTGTAATATTAAAGGTTAACGCATTAAAAAACAGTTTAAACATTAAAAGGATTCGTTGAATAAAATGTATTGCCGAAATTTCATGTTTGTTAAATATTTAAAGAATTTTTTGATAAATATGAAAATTAAACATAGCATCTGATCACAAAATTTTTGATATAAAAATATTATAGAAGAAAATGTACACATGCACTTTATAGAAATCTATAGTTTCATTTCAAACTGAGCTAATTTTTTGTAGCACATTATTAAATTAAAACCTGCTGTCTAAGTTTTATATTCACTAAAACAATAAAAACAAACAAAATAATTGTTGCAAATGTATATAACACAAAATCAGTCAATCTAAAAATTTAAGTGATTTACTAACTAAATATATAAGTAATAATAACTGTGCAGACGTAATTTATAAAAACATATTAATAATTAAAAATTAATTATTAAATTTCATGTTCACTAGAAGTGTCATTATATAAAAAAATTCAGAATAAATAACACAAATGGTTGTATAGTTGCAGTTGGATGAAAATTATTATATTTTCATTTTTATAGCTTTAATTTAGGAAAAAAGCTGTAGTTATATTTGTAAAAACAATAAAAAAATGTATTGAATCTAAAATTTTTGCAATAATATATACAAAAATGTGTTGAGATTTTGCATATTAATAAATACAAATAAAACTAAAAATAAAACGATAAAAAACTTAATTTATTGTAGTCAAGTTAAGAGAATGTTAAGAAATATAATTTTTTTTGCCTATAATCTATATATTAAATATCCATAAATAAATGTCCGTAATTTTCTCTACAAAACTAAGTAAAATATTCTGCATATTAGTAAACAAGTACTTACCTTTCTAAAATTCATGTCTCTAGACAAATAAGCGAAATGTCATTCTAAATTTGACCGGTGTAGCGACATAGGTTCACAACTCTAATTCTATGAAAGACAACCACAAAGTACCAAGAGTTCGCTCATGCAAAACTAACTTTCCACCGGACGTTTTTACATCAATAAAAATTTGTCGGAAGCTTATTTATAAAGCAAAATAAAAGTAGAGATTATTTTTCATTTTATAACTTTTTTTACAATAGGAATAGCGAACAATTCGAACTATTTCACGCAGATAGGAAGTATTGTAAATGGATTCAATGTACTTTGAATTTGAAGTGGGATCTGTTACTGCCGTGGGTTGGTAAACTGAGTTAACTACAACAATTAGTTGCACCATTTTTTCTTGGAAGTTGTAAGTCCTTCAGTGTACATATTTTATACAGGGAGAGGCAAATAAAAGTGGCTCCGGTCTAGAGATTGGAATGCGTTGAAATGCTTGTCGAGAAAAACTCTTGAAGCCGCCTGAAACCTTTTTTTGCATTGGTTGGATCGGAATAGCTTCACATTAGATCTACTCATAGACTAGTGGCGAGATCAGATCTTTGTTTTTATTGTATGAAGACGTCCCATAATGCGAATTTTGTGTTTTGTAATAAATTTAGAATTTTTTTATAAATTAAACAAAAATGTCCGATTCTCTAGCATAAATAACGACCAAACTAATTACTGGTGGGAACTTTTCTTGATCAGCTCTACAAACCTTGTTTTTATTTCATTTCAACTAAGCTTCTCAAACCATAGCGTATTGCCGGCAAATAAGCCGCCAAGCGTTTGTTTGGGCTTAATATTGAAGCGATCAATAGCTTCAGTTAGCAAACCTGTTTTTGTATTGGTTTTTTTACTTGGAGACATTTCTGTCGTATTCTTATCTCCACTTTAGGGCCACTTTTGTTTGCTTCACCCTGTAGGTTAGAGTAATTTGAGGGTTTACAACAATGGTCTAAGTCACTAGTTTAGTTGCAGCTTTTTTTATTTGCCGATGGTTGTGTATCATTCTATTGCGGGAGAGGGTTGTTTTGGAGATTAGTTGTTATTAAAAACGGGATGGTAAAATGAATTTTTTTGGGGTTAAGAGCATTAGTTGTAATTGTGTTATTTTGAGTGTGGAGCTTGGTGGGAAATAAATCTGGATTAAGTTTTAATTTTTCCCTTTTAAAATAGGGATTCATAGTATAGCCCGCTTCAGATGTAACGGTTAAAGTAATTTTTGCCTTACTTACGTTGTGTAATGATCACATCAATGATAATGTTGAACCAACTAGGGCTATCATACGCAATGGGAAAAATATAGTTTCGTACTTATGATTTTGTTAACGATATAAAAAGAGAGACAGAGGCTAGTTTTCCATGATTTTTTTATTGGTTTCTTTTTTTTTTACATTTATGTATTTCGAAGAAAACATGATATCATTGGCTTCCTTACACTTTTAGCTACAAAACATCATTGCTGTACTTTTCCAAAAATTGAATATATATTTTTCGAAAGTCTGCCAAAATGAATGCAGTAAATTTTCCAACTATTCTTAAATCGATTCGAGAATCGATATCAAAGCAAAATAATGCGATTTTGAACGGAAAATATTATTTGGCTGTCGAATTATTAAGTTTTGAAATGCCCCTAAATTTTTGGGAGATATCGACACCATTTTTTAAATTTGTTTTATTTTTGCTGTTATGTGGATTTTCAAATTTGGTGAAAAATTATTACATGATAAAAAGCAATACTTTAGAAAAACTGTGGATTTCAAAACTATTGCATTTGCTCGCTGACACTGAATAACAAATTATCAAAACTCTTAAACGAATTATTAAGCAAAATAAGTGTATGAACTATTAAGGTATTTTATTCAACTTTTAGAATGAAAGAAAATGTTTTCATCAAATAATTAATATTTAAATAATTAATATTTAAAAAGGAAGAGATCGTACGAATTCTACTTATGTTTCTATCATATTACTTTTATCTTTTAAATTAAAAAAAAATCAGTTAACTTATTATACATGCATTTATGAATTTTGATTAGTAATACAATTAATCTTTTCGACTACTTTCGTTAATAACCCCTTAATAATTCATTTTTATAAAGTAAATTTCATTATTGAGAGTGCTTGAAATTGTTTTTATAACGTTATAAGTCTCCCATGTATTGTAGGGAAAATATTCTTTAATAGTTTTTAAAATTATCGAATTCATGATTTATTTCATTGCTCTAAATTGTTTTGATGTCACGACAATACAACTTTAAGACATTTTGAATATTATCTGATCTTGTTCTTTTATATTCTATTTAATCTTTAATGAGTTTTGTGGTCTTATTGATAAATTCCAGACAGCGCAATTCCTTGAATCATTTTCCACTAGATGGCACTGCAAGACCATAAATCTACCATTTTCTTCTGGATGTGCTTCCGAAAAAAATGTATTTTACTTCGACCGAACTGTAACTGATGTTATAGAATTATTTCTTCTATATGAAGTTTTTTTTATCAAACATACTTTTACACAATGCCGTTAGAAAAATCTAGTTATCTTCTTCATCAAATTTGAATCAAAATTCTGAGACCAGACAATTAAGAGCATTTATGCAAAAATAAACTTGGACCTCTTTGTTTCAAGTTTTTTTTCTTTTCCTATTGATAAAAAATAATTGATCAAGTTCTAAATAAACTGCACAGATACAAAAATTTTAGAAATAATTGATTTCTTTGCCTAAAAATTGCTTTATAGACATCTATACTTCTTTATTGGTTAATAAATTCCATCATGGAATAATGTATTGCTGGCACCATTTTCGTTTTTGACAAATTAATATCCTGCGCTCGATAAAAAAAAAGAACAACTCGTCAATTAACGGAAATATTTCAGAACAAAATGTCCGTTCATTTGGAGGAAGAATTTTTGAGTCGCTAATGTGACCAGATTTTCAACATCAAAAATCAAAAAGACATTCCCTCTCTAACTCCCCTCCCACTCACCCATAATTTTTATTTTCCATACCCTCTCCTCCTAATTCAAAACATTGGCATAATAAGCAACTAACTAGTAGATAGTTACCAATATCCTGAGTGACAAATGACAGTGAATGCGCTCTCTACAAGGAAGGAGCATAGGCTTTATAGCCCGTTACTCTACTCGCCAGAAGTGACAGTCACACCGATATCTTGAGTAATCAAATATATAATTTTAATGTTTTTGAGAAAGAGTGTAATACTCTTTCTTAATAACATTAAAATTATATATTATAAAACTTTTATAAAGTTAAACGATTATAAAGTTAAAAATTAAAAACGATTTTAAAACTTTTGTAAATAAATACCCGAGTATTCACAAAAATTTTGTAAAATCGATATTTAATTTATATTGCCCCCATTTTTCGAGACTTTGGAGGACTAAAACAAAAAAGTGGGACGTTTTGGAGGGACATCCAGTCCGTGGAACAGTGAGACAAAATGCGGGATTGTCCTGCCTGAAACGGGAAGTGTGGTGTGGTTATATTACATTACATTTGGTCAATGTTGGAACGACTCTGGTCTACCATAATATATTGGTAATACTAGTAACTCTAGTAACAGCGTTGTCAAACAACCCCCAGCCACAGGCAAGGCATGCAATCGGTTGGCGACGTCCACAAATCATCGGCGGCAAAAAGACATGGTGCTCGCGAATGCCTCCGAGTATGACGCTGCTGTTATTTAGTGCCGGCGACGCACAATGCCGTTGGCGAAATTTATGGGCGGCCATTACGACTTCGACGCCAAGATGCACATAAAGACATTCATTCACGGCGTTTTTCTTCTAATAGAACGAGAAATGGAATTAGTAGTTCCCTTCCACGTCAAAAATACATCCTGTTCTGTGTGAGGTCTTGAGTATTTTGGGTCTTTTTTGGCTTAAGCCTACCAAAAAGCTGTATGAAATAATAAAAAAAAGAAAAATAAGGCTTTGGGCACGCTTAAGGCTTTTGTTAGTGATGCATTAATTCGAATGTTATTAATACTAATAATGTCATCAAGTTTTTTTTATTGCTCAATGCCAAATTTCTAAAAGCATTTCGCTCTTTGGAATCATTATTAGGTATTTCATTTCAATTTTGAGTCTTTTAAAATTACCTTTTTAAATCAATGACAAATATTGTAATAAGTTTTTTTGAAAATTTTGGTTTGATGGTGTTGGCCAACTTTTATGTGACTTACATCAACCGAAAATACTTTGGTTCATTCACGGAAAACTTGTGACCACTTTGTATTACACTGGGTAAAACAAAAATCTATTATATCACAAAAAAATTATGTCAACTTTGCTATGTGTCTTTTGACAAGTTGAGACGCAATTTTTCATCACATTAAACGTTCCTAGTAGCTACAACGGATGTGTTGTGAAACCTTTCACCATTTTTTTTGGTATTCGGTTGAACCATTTCCACGTTTTGAAAGCAAGAACCTGAGAAATGGTTCAACTGAATACCGAAAATATGGTGGAATATTTCACCACACAGCCGTTGCAGATACTAGAAACCATATTTTTGGTGAAACCAAGCACTACATTTTTGAACAGTGTAGTACATTTCCGTAGTTTTAGAAAATAGAAATTTTCCATAGGAAAATAATAGAAACATTCTGTTTTCTAATTTAATTTTTTCTAAACTGAAAAGTTCTCCATTGACGTTCTAGAAGAAGTAAATAATTACATTATGTTGGCTTGATTTCATTATCTACTATGACTTGGTTAATGTTTTAGATTATTAGGGTTAGCATGGCAAGCATTTCTAAATCTGGATATTTGTAGACTTCCATTCGACCAAAAAAATGGGTGATTTTGTTATTTGAGTAGCTCTTACAACGTTCTTAAAAACAAATGTCTCAAAAGTAAGTTGAAAATAAGGACTTTATGGATAAATAAATCCTTTCTATACACCGTTTTTGAAGCTTGAAATTCTATTAATACTATCATTTTTCGAGGAAGATACGTAATGTTACGAAACAAGGAAATGGGCAAATATCATGAAGCGAACAGCGAAACTTCGGAAATATAAGACGGGACAACAAAAGAATACTCATAAAACGTAAAACATTGGAATGGATATCCATGAAAATAAAAGGACAAAATAATAACAATAACAATAATAACAACATTTTAAAAAGGAAAAAATTGCAGGGCAGTATACTCAGATTTCCTTGTACTTGTTTGGGAAAGTTGGGGCCATTCCAGCTCTACTTAAACTTTCTCAAGGAGGTAAGAATAAGACGGAGAGGCTCTTGGGGGAAAAATAATGCGAAATTCGGTTTGACAAGTGAGGCAATTGATCGCTTTGTAGGAAGCCAAAATAAACGTTTTTGGCGAGGTATTTGGCGATATTCTACAGAGAAGTTTGTATACTTTTGCGACCTGGCTTCCCCCTTTGGGGATATTTTTTTAAATATCCCCACAGACAATTAACACGTTAATTAATTTCCAGAATTGACCTGGACCAATAGAAGAAGATCCAAGTATCAGTTATCAGCCTTTGATTACAGGCATCAGTCATTTATTTCGGTAACAAAATGAAGTTGAACGAGGGTTAATACGATATTAGAGTTCTTAAAAAAAATTAATTTTTTAATTTTTTTTCAAAAAGTTATTTTAGTAGTTAACTTTAAAGGCATTTTGCAGGAAAAACAATGTTAAAATAATCAGTTAACTATAAATAAGTGATACGGCTTTTTTTGTTTCATTCATAGCACAAAAATGTGTATTTTTAGAGTTTAAGACGTGTCCCTAAGTAGCTATTAAACATAATTAAAAAAAAAAAGCCCAGACAGAACTGGAATTGCAGGGTTCATTGGGGGTTTCGCAAGCTCTCCAATGAAGGAGGGTTTGATGTTTCATTCCATGGATTCGGTCACAGACAATCATTTGGGTTAGAAATCCTGCTCGACCACTTTTTCCCCAAATGGATGGCTCATGTAAACGCGCCTTTTGAGAGTGAAACTGAAGCCCCATGGAATTGCAAAAAGCAAAAAAAAAAAAAAACATACCGTTGCATCATTTGGAACATTCTTATTACCGCAACCCTGTGTAAACTCAGATCTCGTTATGCAACCTAAACCGCGCAAACAGGCATTACTCTATATATACTTTTCAAAACAATTAGGGGAGCACTTTGCGTACTTTTGTTTACCCATCCAGTTCCAACGTCTTATTTTTTATTATAAAAATCTAAAATTTGTGAAATAGATTCCTTATGCACCGTGATTGAATTGGTAATAAACAGGAAAACAAATCTTAATTTTTTAAACTAAAATTTAAGGTGCAAAAAATTGGAATCATAACTTATGAATAAATTATAATAATCATTTTTCCAAAATTTTAATTGTAAAAAAAGATAAAATCAAATTTTAGACTTCTAAGAATGCAAGCGTGAAGAACTTAGGACCAATTTATTTAATAAAAGTTTTGGGAGTGAATTTTATTTTACCATGTTTTTCATATTTTCATTCAATTAAAACAAACATTATTTATTTCTTCAAAAGGTATGATTCTTCCATCTAATGATAAATAAGTACGAGTTCAACTTAGTGAGAAAAAAATCCGAAGCTGATGATACCAAATGGAATCATTGAGGGCGAAACGGTTTAAACCATGTCATTGACCTAATTGTTTTGAGCAGTGTATAATTAATGTTTTTTTAAAGGAAAAATAATGACGCTTTTCAGCATGAACTAACAATGGAGGAACCGTTTGTTTGGGCCTATTAGGTTTGCTTGGCGACATTCCGACGCCTTCATTTGTTTTCTCGCCAAACATCCCCTTCTCCTTCTTAACTTTCTCAGAGGATGGGTATAAAATATTGGATGTACCATTCTTATGGTACATTGATTCACTAATAGCGATGTTGGCTCAGAATTTTGAACATAGCTTGCCTTATTTGTCACGAAGAAAGTTGTGTTACTGGCGTGCGCGTAATAAAATAAACGGAAGTTGCTAGTATTTTAGGCATGCGATATTTTCGCATAGTTACATTTGAACGTTTGTTCCTATTTTTAAAGCAAAAGTTGATGACGGTGATTTGTAATAGTTTGGCCATATTTGTGATTTTCATACGAATTTAAATTAAATAACTTGTAAATACATTGGGCATGTTATGTGTGGCAACAGTTCCAGCGGTATTGTTTTCAGTCTTGGTTTTTCTGGAATAGCATTTGTTTTGGTGATAATTTGATTTAACTGTTTCCATTTAATATGGAAAATATTAGAATTGCTAATATATTTCGGACAGTGTATGTTTTCAAAGCGATTTCTTTTTCTTTTTTTTTTCTTTTATTGTTCGCTTTGTCTTGATGGTTCTCTCATTGTAAATTTTGCGTCGCGTAATTTGTTTTATTGCTTTTGGAGAATAGTTTCATCGAAATAATAAAAATAAGAATTAATATATAAGTTACACTGAAAGTTAAATATCCTAAACACATAAATATTCGTGGATTTTACAGAGCATTCAGATTGAAACCTTAATAAGCAATGGAAGAGCACGAATTAATACTGGAAACTTACACACTTAAAACAAACGCGTGATTTTAACCCAGTCTGAGTTAATTTTCACTTCTCCAGTGTCGAAAATGCACTTCCCCTTTAGGAGTGGATCCTTCGTATGTTAAACCTGGGACTGGATCACTCCAAACGAGTGATTTTAACTCAGTCCGAGTTAATATTCACTCCTTTCCAGTGTCGAAAATGCATTTCTCCTACATGAGTGGATTTCACTCTTTTGTTTTAAGAGTGTAGGGGAATCATTTCACCACTTTCCATTACCACTCTATAAATAAAGACATTTAAAAGTAATTATGTGCCATATATGACAATTTCAGTAACTTTAAAACCAAAAAAGTTCTAAGACATCTTCCCTTTGAGCATGTACGCTTTTTTTTTGAAAACCTGATTATGCCGTTTGACAGGTTTTAGGAGCTTGTATACCAAATTTGAAGTTCTTAGCTTTTTTAGTTCGATCTGTAGAGTGGTTTTAGACAGACAGACTGACTAAATCATTCAACTTTTATTGGATTTTATATTAATTTCATTTTTTCATCTATTTGAATTAACTTACCGCATTCTGTAACACTAGTACAAGAGATAAAAATTAGTTATAAACATAACTCTTTCGTTTGACATGCTTAATTCCTAACAGCTTATTTTAATTATGTCCCTTATTTAAAAATTACGAAAACGAGAAAGTTTTCACTATGTCGAGGGATTTACAGTTTGATCCTGAAGAATTATTATAATAAAAGTTTTCGAGTTTAGAGAGTGGCAACACATATTTTTCTGTCTGCAATTCTAGCTTAAAACTTGTCACTTAATTAGGAAAGTTTTAATAGAGGCAACTTGAAATTTTTTGGAAGTTTAAGTTTGTATTCAGGCAACACGTAATTTAATCAAATATATCTTCATTAAATTAAAGTACTAATAAGGTGATTAAAATTATAATTATTCTAAGAGGTTGAATAAAAAGATATAAAAGTATAATAAGATTTTGAGGACACTCATTAAATGCTAAAAATTGTATAAATTTGATTTGATTAATTTTGAATTTTTAAATTAATAAGTTGTTAATTGTCATTTTGAGTTAATTTTCTAAGGTTAAATAGTTTTAGAGGTACTTTCCATTTTGCATTTTGCAAGTGATAAAGTCGTTAAAAAGAACAACCATCGCCAAACATAATATTTCCAATGGTTGCCTTTAAGGGGTCATAGGAGTCTTAAAAATGTGCAAAGAAGGTACTACAAAGTATAGTTTGATCTTTCATGTAATTTTTTAACTACTCAATATATAAGTATAATTTTTTTATATGTAATTCTACAAGATTTATTTAGTATAAAAGAAATTTTAAAATTTATGAAACTTTAGCCAAAACTAAAATAAATGATATTAAACATAAAGCTACAGTGGTGGCCAAAAGTGTGGACACATTTTGAAATTTTTATACTTTTCAGCTTTGTGTGATTACGGAATATATTAATTGTATATCAAATTAAACAACTGTGTATCAAATTAAAAGTAATTTCATCTATATGAGGACCACTGTGTGCAGATCGCTGAAGCCGTCTATGAGACCTTTGGTCCCATATAATCTATATCCATGGACACACCATCATCATCATCAAAGTAATTTCATGTAGAATTAAAAATAAATACAGTATTACAATATATGTTTTACGAATAAGTTATGCAACTAATAGTATTGATCTGTCTTAGTTTTGCAAGTCATTCAACCACCAACTTGTATTGCAATTTCAGCATAAGAGAATCCATTGATTGTGCTTGTTTGTTCAACTAAAATGAGCATCACTTTATTTGTAATAAAGATACTTTAATTCTGTTTTTATAGTGAAATTCTACATTAAATTACCTTCAATTTAATATTTAAATGTGTGTATTTAAGCGAAATTTAATAGATGCAAGAACACAATTAACAGTTGAAACACATGAAACTTTCAAAATGTGTAAACACTTTTGGCCACCACTGTATTTGAACACATTGGGATTAGGCTTGCGCGGCAAATTTTGAGGTCAAAATTGAAAAAATGACCAAGAAAATGACTTTATATTGTACAAATATGTACAAACAAAGACTTATACCTAAATTCTCAGCTCAATTTTAATTAGAAATTATTTTTTAAAAAAAATTTAAAATCAAAAGTTTAAAAATTTTATTATTTTTTTAAGAAAAAATTTCTTAAAATAATTTCTAATAAAAATTGAGCTGAGAATTTAGGTATAAGTCTTTGTTTGTACATATTTGTACAATATAAAGTCATTTTCTTGGTCATTTTTTCAATTTTGACCTCAAAATTTGCCGCGCAAGCCTAATCCCAATGTGTTCAAATAGCTTTATGTTTAATATCATTTATTTTAGTTTTGGCTTAAGTTTCATAAATTTTTAAATTTGTTTTGTATTAAATCTTGTAGAATTACATATAAAAAAAATATACTTATATATTGAGTAGTTAAAAAATTACATGAAAGATCAATTTATGCTTTGTAGTACCTTCTTTGCACATTTTTAAGACTCCTATGACCCCTTAAGGGGGAATGGGTGCTCTGGACCACGGGTCTCCAAACTCAAGTGCCTCATTGTTAATCTAATGGCGAAAAACTATTTTCTCTACCACATTTCTCCGGCTGCATTGAATGTTTTTACAAACGTTTTTTTTTAAATAATAAATGTAGATAACTTACAGGTCTCTATCTTCCCACTTTTTGAAATTGCTTCGAATATTTTGTGTAAAATTATTTATTGAAAATTAAAAAAATATACATACGAACCCATTTCAAAAAGTGGGAAGGTCGAGACCTGTAAGTCAGCTAAATTTATCACATAAAGAATCCGCTTGTAAAAATATTCAATACAGGCGGAGAAATGTGGCGGAGAAAATATTTTTTCGCCATAGGATTAACACTGATGCACTTTGCTTTGGAGACCTGCTGTCCAGCACGCACATTCCCCCTTAACTGTGTATTTGAGGCCCTTTAACTGTGTATACTGTGTGCAAAATGGAAAAGTACCCAAAATCTTGATGAGTTTGAATCGTATTAACACAAGCTCCGAATGAATTTCTAAAGATGTGGCTTAAATATTATTGTTGTCAGAGAATTATAAAGTATTAATTCATAGTTATTTCGCCTGTTCATTTTTATTATATTTTAAAACAAACATCAGTTTTCTGCATAAAGTTTTCAACTTTCAGCTTAGAAATATCAACTTTGAGACTTTGAAAAAACCCGGTTGAAACAAGGTTATTAAAACTTTAACGTATTCTGCAAATTCTAAAAACTGTACACAAACATAAAAATAGTTGATGCTTTTCGTTGTATGAAAAGAGAAAAATTCACAAGTTCTAAGTTTGGCCATGAAAGCCAGGTAAAGTCGTTTTAATTATATTTTGTTGTAGGGGTCAGAACTTTGACAAAATTGGAACTGGCATTTAGATAGATATTTTATTTCTTCAATGTGGACTGGGGAAACATGAAATTTCTAGAAAATAAAGCGTACTATATGATCGGGTTTTTGTTTCGATGGTCTCATTCCAATGCGATAGTAGTGAAACTGCACTTACGGTATCTTCGGAAGTGATGAGTTTAAAACAGTTTCGTTTACTTAATGGACTTGAATCTTTCTCTTAAATTCGTATTCAGTTTACAACTATTTTCTCCAAACATTTGTTCGTAATGTCGTCATTTCGGGGGCGTGATAAACGCCAGCGAGAGTACTTCTTTTTTTAAGTTAAAGATTGCTGCTTACATAGCAAGTTTCCTTAATTGCTAATGCTTTTTTCTTCTGGCACCTATGTTTCAGGCTTAAAATAATCATAAATTCGACAGGGGCATTCAATGAGTATTAGTTGCATTTTTGTCAAAACAACGCAATGATTTCTTCAGAAGAAAAAAAACCCTACTTATTCTTTTGAATAAATCAGAGGCACAAAAATCAGCAAAAATATTGAAAAAGCAAAAATACCGTTCAATTATATTCCAGAGATCAGGTGCCAGCTTTCAGCGATCTTTTTTCATTATTTCTTTCAGGTTTAATGGAAAAATCTTAAGCGTTTTTGAAGTAATCGAATTTTCTTCACTTTGTGTCGAGTTGAAAAGGTAATCGGCGATTTTCCTTCTTTTACAGGTTGTTTCGCTACTTTTTTCTAAAAACGGTATTTTTGAAAATCTTGTATTTTTCATCTTTTGGTGTTTTTTTTATAAGATAAAGGGTTTTAATAAAGTAGTCATTATTTACATCGATAAAAAAATGGATGTGTTATGATAGAATTATTGGATCAAAGTTTAATTATTAATTTTCATTAACATGTTTTTGTTATTTCAGTTTGAGAGGATAGTTTGTATACAACGCAACAGCTAAGTAATTTTTTTAGTTACTAATGTTAGAAAAGATTTTATTGTAGCAATATATTTGACTTCACAGATATTAAAATTGTAAATTGTACTTTTATTTAAGAAAAAAAACCGATTTTTTTTGTCGCTTCTATGCACTCTTAAAACGAACGAGCGATTTTAATTCACTCTGATTGATTTTCACTCCTCCAGTCTGGAAAATGCACTTCTCCTTTTGGAGTGGATCCTTTGTGTGTAAAATCTCCGACAGGATCACTAAAAACGAGTGATTTTAACTCGGTCTGATATAATATTCACTCATTTCCAGTGTCGAAAGTGCACTTCTCCAACTGGAGTGTAATTATTTTTTTTGTTTTAAGAGTGTGACGTTGCCGAAATGTGAATGTTAATTTAAATGAAACCATGTGTTTTGATAACGGCGTTTGCAATTTTTTTTTATATTAATGTCATAAAGATCTATTAATGATTTCAGAACTCCAATGTCTATCAAATTGGCACTCTTTGCGGGCATTCAAAAATGTGGTTTGGTGTAAGCTGCGTATCTGGGTACATGTCACAGTTTCTAAACACCTTCCTGCCCTCTTTGTCTGTTTTCATGCCTCTGTGGTGATTGGTCCTTGACAATGACAAATGACATTGAATGCGCCCTCTAGAAGGGAGAGTGTATTCTTTATAGCCCATTACCCAGCTCGCCAGAATAGACAGTCACAAGCGACACACAGAGAAGGACGACACAGACACATAGACAAATAACAACATTTATTGACAAGCACAAACATCCATGCCTTTGCCGGGATTCGAACCCGAGCCCAGCAGCTCCAAATTCTAGTACACTAACCATTGTGCCAGTGGACCGGCGGTGATTGGTCCTTAGTCTGAGCTATTATTTGTTTTCTTTTTAAATAGTTTTAATGAAGTGACTTTGATAATTTCGCATAGTTTAGTGGAATAATATTAGCAGTTCTCAGTTATTAACGAACGCAGTTAAATTAACTCTAGTTCCCTGCGAGTAGAATTTCCGTTTTTACAACCCTGCTCCCCACCCCCCTCCACAAAAAAATGTTAATCTTTGATAGTTTTAGTTTTGACAGTTTCTCATAATTTTGTAATTATGTTTTAATTAAGAACGCAGTGTCACTTACTAGATTTGTACGTTTTGAAAATCAATTATCATGACGAAAAAGAAGATAATAAGATTCTTAGATAATTTCTCATAGTGTAATTATAATTAATTTCAGTTCAGTCATTACAAAACGCAGCCTCACTTACTCTAGTTTCATTTTTCGACTAGAAGTTCCATTTTTAACAAAAAAAATGAAGACAATGTGATTCTTTGAATCCAGTGGTCCACAGGAAGAAACGTCATCTGCGCCGACGTCATCCATCAGACTGCTGCCACCGGCGAAAAAGTAATTAATGATCGTCGCATCATTCAACCCTTTGTTGTCAAAAACTTGCTTTGGATTCCAGCCGAAATATTATCGATTCTCTACCGCCAGCCGACTTTGAAAATCTATCATCGGCCCATTCTTGAATAATGTCCCGTGATAGTTAAAGAAGCGAGGTTGGGGGTTCTTTTACCAGGTCCCGCGGAAAATGTCAACAGATGGAAGGGTATTTAATCTAGTTGGTGATTAATTGGTGGAAGCCCTGCTTCGAGTGGGAGTACGTGTAAGTGCTGTTGTTATACTGATTTATGGATTCGAAGATGATTTTTTTTATTCATAATGAAATGATTTTTTTTGTTAGAGATTCATGATTTGAGAGTTAGTCTTTTTTTCTTGGGTCTGACTGCCCGTTATGCTTGAAATTTTTTTTGTTTAAAATGTTTTAAAAGAGCAGTGCATGGTGAAATCCCAGTCGTTGTTCCGGCGACAAATTACGTAATTTGACGAGTTTTTAAGGAGGGATTGAAAACTTTTTCTGGCAACCATGTACACTAAACTAAAGAAAGGATGTTGCACTGCACATGTTGCTCCTATCCAGATGTAGATCAAGACATGACCAGGCTACATGTGAAAGTGTGTCTACAATGTACATTGCAACAATATATGTTGTTGTTTCCAATCCTTCCTGATCTAGCGACAACTAGACCATGAGCCCGCGTGTAGCCTTGCAAGGTCCAGCACCAGGAGAGGGCTATCACAAACATCCTCCAAGGTTGGCCCCAAGCAATCGAGGATATGTTCCGGAGAAGCCGGCATTAGATGGCATTTGTAACACATTGTTGTTGTTGTGGCTAATCCTCCTTGGTCTGATGAAGTCAGACCAAGTCCAAAAGGTCGTTGAATCGCAGAAAGTCTATGGCGAGCAGAGGAGGCGAGAAAACATCATCTTTGGATAGTCCGACGCAGTCCAGTAGGCCTGGTGAACTTGGCATTTAGGGCAGGTTGCAAAAGGAACACATTGGGAATACTTTACTGGCGATATCGAAGTCCTGCACATTAGGTGCCCACTGAAAAGTCTTGAAACTGCCGTTTGATTGGTCTGCCCGCCGTAAAATGCCATGATCTTCCTGGTCTTATCCTACTGTACCCAGGAATGTGCGGGAGGGGATAGCCAGACTGGTCGGTCTCTATTTTCCGGTCGCCATGTTATGTAACAAGATAATTAAGTTGGATGGAAAATGTTAACAGTTATTTTTTTATACAGGGTTGTAAAGATACTTAATTTACAATCACAATAATTGCCTCGGTATTACCCCTTGGTTTCTCCGACACGATTGATTTATAGGATGACTAAAAAAAGGCCAGAACTTTTCTTCTGTATCTTCCATGGCATTACGCCCTAACCCACTGCACTATACTGGAATCTAGAGGGAAAAGGCCTGGATGGACGAGTGGTTTGGACCATTAAGCCAGCTGTCTGCGTGCTGTAACGGGTGACGTTTCAATTCGCCTTGGGTGTACTTTCTTTTCTCTGTGACAGTAAAAATTCTTTCTGCGCCTGTCTTAATTGACGAAAACTTATATAAGCGGACCTCTGATCAAGCACACAAGCCGAAATATATACCTACCCCTAAAGCGAAAAGTTTGCCAATAACTAAATTTCAGTTTTTTAACGTTCCCTCAAATTTCATCAGTTGTCTTAGTACATCAGATGATTTTACAATCAAAATAAAATATTTACAAAATAATGAAGTTATTAAAATAATGCAAATAAAAATATTTAAATTGGGAAGTTGAAAGAAATAAAAATACTGAGTAGCAAAAGCTCAAATAACTACTATTGAAATTCTGAAGTTAACTATAATATTTTAATTAGCAACATGCCGTTTCTCTTTAATTACCATGCAAGATTTTTTTCTTAAAAAGTATTGTTTCGAAAAAATAACTCCAAAGAAAAAAAATATCTAAAGTTAATGGGTTTCCATTTTTTAGGTTATAAAAACCTCACAGACATAAATTAAAGCTGTAAAAACTGAATTTTCTTAAGGTAAACATTTGTTTTATAGCAAAGAAAAGATATTTAAGTTTCAAAAATTCTGTTTTTTATGAAAGTCTAAAACAGAATTTGTCTTTTTTTTCTTACTTCGATTTTTTTGGGGGTAACATTTCTTCCTGTTTTTTTTTAATATTTATATCGAGATGATCTTCATTTATAATACATAAGGCAGCTTTATCACGCTGCCCCATTGAGAGGTTAAAAAAAGCTCTTTTATAGCTTCTTGCGTTCTCGGGGATCTGCAAACCATGCTAATTCTGAGAAGAGATCAATCATGCTCTACCGTATTTATTACTTTTTTGTTGTGTTTACTGGGGAGGAAAAAATGTGAAATGTAACACTTGTCCTGACTTGATGTGGAAAGGTTTGTTTTTGGAAACAAACAAGGTGACATTGTATTTAGTTACAGTTTTAAAAAAGAAACTTATTTTAAACGCAAAGAAAAAGCTAAGGGGACAGGGAGCAAAATGACACCTCAAAATATCGAATTTTTAATTTAACTTTCGATTTCCAAAATGAATATTTACCAAAAAACTTCTATGATGCACATTTGAATATAGGACTGGAATTTGCAATTTGGTACACTCTTAAAACAAAAGAGTGAAATCCTACTCCTATAGGAGAAGTGCTTTTTCGACACTGGAAAGGAGAGAAAATTAATCCTAAACTTCTCGTAATCGCCTTAAATCGCTCCTAATTGACTTAAAATCGCTCTTTTGTTGTTAAGATTGTTGGAAGTTTAATAAAACAAAAGAGTGAAATCCAATCCTATAAGGGAAGTGCATTTTCGACACCGAAAGGAGTAAAATTAACTCAGACTGAGTTAAAATCACTCGTTTGTTTTAAGAGTGTAGTTAATTTCAATATAGCTTTGTTAACAAGCTTAAATGTCATTATTCCAAAGCACATATTTTCAGCCCTTAAGGTACAATTTCACTCTTTTTCTATTTTACTAGAAGGGTTGAAATTTTCTGTTATGTCGTATTCTTGTCTATTTAACACAGTGAACCGCAAGTTTGACGATAAAACATTAATAATTTTAAGATATTAACTAAAAAAGAAATTTTGCACATTTCTTAAGTGATAAAAATCGTCTTATTTTTACTCACTTATTTTTGTAGAATATTTTTGGTTACCCGTGTTAAATAGACATGTTTACGACACCACAGAAATTTTCAACCCTTCTAGTAAAATAGAAAAAGAGAAAAGTGTACCTTAATGTTGAAAATTGGTGTTTTGAAATAATGACATTTAAAACTGGAAACCAAGTTTTATTGAAATTAACTACAAAATTTGCAAACTCACCATAGAAGCATCGCTCTTCTAAACTTAACGCGTTTGAGATGTTGTGGGGTTAACAATCTAAACAGTTCAAACCAATGTAGGGAGGGGAAAAATACGCTCATGCCGTTTCGAAGATAACCACATGCGGGGATAAGGTAGGAAAATGCTTTCGAGGCTCGCATTCTGGATAGACTACACTATTAAAACGAACGAGCGATTTTAACTCAGTCTGAGTAATTTTCACTCCTCCAGTCTGGAAAATGCACTTCTCCTCTTGGAGTGGATCCTTTGTGTGTTGAACCTCCTACAGGATCACTCCAAACGAGTGATTTTAACTCAGTCTGATTTAATATTAACTCCTTTCCAGTGTCGAAAATGCACTTCTCCAACTGGAGTGGATTTCACTCGTTTGTTTTAAGAGTGTAGGTATAGCCAAATGAGACCATTATACGGATGGCTCATTAGTGTGTTACTTATGCTTGAAATTCACACTTGCGCTGCTTTCAACTCAAGAATGAAATTGTGAAGGGACCAAGCAATCCTTTTGTCACTCTTTTCAAAGCGAAGACATCCTCTAACATCTTGCTGGGTGATTAATCACCCAGCAAAAATAAACCTTGTAATTACATTTCCTTAGGCTCCTTCTGAACTCGTGAAAGCATAGATTGTATCACAGTGTTTTGAAAAGATTCTTCAGGGAAGTAAGAAAAGATACATATGCCGCCGGAGAAAGCTTCAGAAATGCTAAGGAAATTGAAGTTAGTTTTGAATTATTTGTTTCTGTTTTTGTTGTGGTTTCAATTGATAAGTTAAAAGCGACGAAAAATTTGTTGATCATATATTGTCAAGAGTCTGGATAACTGCAGCTGTTAGCCACACTCCTTTCCAACCTAAGTTGGGTAAATAGAAATATGCTATGGAGAAAATCCTTCCGCGGATGTAAAGAGTTCCATAAATTATTTGTGAATCCATCCGGAAAACATGTTTAAAACATTGATTTTATTTAAGGTCTAACAGATTTGAATTTAATTTGAGAAAATTTGGCAATTTTATCAGAATTAAAAGTGTATTTTGGTTAAATTATATTCAGATCATTTTGCATGTAAATATTACCTTACAAGAGTTTTCACCTAAGAGACCAATAGCGCTTTTCTCTCTTCCGTTTTACCCAAGTTTGTTTTTACCCAAGTTAGGTTGGCACGGAGTGTAGAGTGCTTCCGGGCTGTAATCCTGTAGTGTGTACTTTTGCCATTTGGCAACATAGTCTTTAATCTACTTTAATGAATTTAAAATATTGTTGATAGTAGGAAACTTTAGCATTTTTTATTGGAATCTATATTGATGTTTTAGAATGGAAAATGTCTTATTTAATGAAAAAATGATTTTATGTTGCATACAATAAAAATAAAACAGAATTTTCCCAAATTTAATGCAGCACTTACAATTCTTTTTTAGTTTGGCAGTTATTTTGACAATGACCCGATCCGAACGTGGGACCTTTGGCATGCAAGCAGCTTGCCGTCTGGAAACCTCAACCCGCAATTTTATAAGGAATAGAAATTTTATGAAAACAACCGAAAACTAAAACAATGATTACTTTCAAAGATTTTAAATATTTAGTCTTCTAAAAATAATTCACAATATTTTTCACGCGAAAAGTGCGAATGGAAGTGACAATGGCCACCATTAGGTTTCTAATTGTTTTTGAAGATGTATAACGTGTCTCATTGTGGACTCAGAAATATTGCAGGAAGGGCTGTGAGGCGCCCTGTGGTCAGTGTCTCGATCTACGGATCGGAAGGTTCCGCGATCGAGTCCTGGTCACTGAAGACTTACCGAGTATATGCGGAGTACGTGCTCGTTAAATCTGTTGGGTACGAAAGTCCTGTGGCGGTCATTGCACAGTTTCCCATGGGTACAGGTTCCTGGGGACTATTTCCCTCCCCTTCAGGGACATGTCTAAATTGCGGAGGGGGCGCGTGATAGATGGCAGCATCTGTTACGTATATGTGTGCATGTGAGTGTGTTTTGTGACTGTCTAACTTGACGAAGGTTTATAAGTTGCTCTCTGAGCAAGCACACAATCATGAAAATATATGTATACCAACCAAACAACCAACCAACATTGTAGGCTTCCGTGCTTCGATAT
Source organism: Hylyphantes graminicola (assembly GCA_023701765.1). Lineage (NCBI taxonomy): Eukaryota > Metazoa > Arthropoda > Arachnida > Araneae > Linyphiidae > Hylyphantes > Hylyphantes graminicola. The sequence continues at coordinate 6,064,317 of CM043117.1, read as the reverse complement.
CATCTTCACAAAAGGTAAATAGTGTTGAATATTCGTAGGTAGATTATCAGCAGGAAGTTGTGAATGATTTCTTTAGGCAGTCGGAATTTCGTGTAACACGAGGCTTTTGTTGTTTAGTTAGGTTTCCCAAATGCTAACATTTCTAGAGTGGTTAATTTTGAATAAAGTATGGAATTTGAAAGTTTTTAATTGATAACCCCTATCTGTTCAATTCCATGAATGAGTATTGCAAAACTAAGAAAAAATCCTTGAAAAACGATGTACCCACAACTATGTGCACTCTTAAAACAAAGCGATTTTAACTCAGTCTGAGTTAATTTTCACTCCTTACGGTGTCGAGAACGCACTTCTCCTATAAGAGTTTATTTCACTCTTTTCTTTTGTTAAAGCTCCAACAATTTTAGCAACAAACGAGCAATTTTAGGGCGAATGAGAGAGATTAGGGGCTATTACGAGAGATTTAGGAGTTAATTTTCATTCCTGTCCAGTGTCAAAAATGCACTTATCCTATAGGAGTGTATTTCACACTTTTGTAAGCCATTGAATTGGTGTTTTTTTAAACAACGCAAATTAACATAGTCGTTTTGGAATTATTAAGATAACTCTTGGTATTTAAAAATTAGAATTAAACAAGTCATTAGCTGAATATATGCAAAAGTTAAGAGCGAATAAAATAATTTTGAAAAAAAAAAGCAAAACAGTCATGCTTTATATTCGTCATAAGGACATAACTTACTGATATGAATTACACTCTTAAAACAAAAGAGTGAAATCCACTCCAGTTAGAGAAGTGCATTTTCGACACTGGAAAGGAATGAATATTAACTCAGACTGAATTAAAATCACTCGTTTGGAGTGATCCTGTCGGAGGTTTAACACACAAAGGATCCACTCCAGAGGAGAAGTGCATTTTCCAGACTGGAGGAGTGAAAATTAATCAGACTGAGTTCAAATCGCTCGTTCGTTTTAAGAGTGTATAAAAACCTGCAAAGGTAGTTTATACTTTTAACTACGAATAATTCTACAAAAAATACTAGAAACAACATTATTATTTTTTCCCGTCGTATTACACTAATTGCTACTATAACCCCAACAAAAAACGTCGTTTATGTTTTTGTTGCTTTTGAAAAAAAGCAATGTAAAATAATCCAAAAGTAGTCCCACTTAGAAATAATCAAATAAAAAAAGATGTTTAGACTGATTAACTTTTCTTTGTTCAAATAATATTTTAAGAAAACGAACAGCGGTTCTTTAAAGAACTTCTTATTTTTGTTAAACTCTATTACTGTGCAATATATTTAAATTTGGATTAATCATTCTTTTCTCTCGAATCCAAACTCAATTAGGGTTTTATTTTCTTCGAATTCGAACACTAATTATATAAGTCGAGAACATCCCATGCATAGTTAGCGTGAAGTCTCTCAAAATAAAGGTAAAAAAAAGTGACGAAGTAAAATCTATTTATGAATTTTCGAAGCATCAATTTGGGAAAGCAAAGAGTTTTCTTTTTATGTAGGTTAAGAGTTGCGAAAAAAATGCCAATTAAGACGTTTAAATATTTCGCACTTTATGACGACATGCCTTAAGTTAATTGAAAGTTGGTTTTTGTTTTAGAATTTTTTAATTGATGTAATTATTTTGCATTGTAAGGATGTTGACTGTTGATGAAATCTTATTTGATGAAAGATAACAAAATGTAAATTGTTTATTCTTTTATTATTATAGATTAATAGATAAAAAGAGTAAAGTTTAGAATTATCTGTTTTACATTTACAGTTTTTATCTTCTTAAAAACTTTAAGAAAATAAATTTTAAATAATTTTTAAGGGGGAGAAGTTCGCCGAACACCGTGACCTTAAGTCTATTGTACTCAGCCCCAGAAATGACACAAATACAAGAGACACACAAAGATACGACACAAACACATAGACAGATAACAGCATTTATTGACGGACACAAACATCCATGCCTTACCAGGATTCGAACCCGAACCCAGCAGCTCCAAAGGCTAGCTCCTAACCATTGCTCAGCCGGGGTGGCTCAGTACCATAACACTACCAGTATAGATAATTTTTTTAAACGAATTTTACTATATATAAATTTACTATACATAAATTTTGCATTTTACTACATGAACCCTACACAAAATGTATTATTTAAATTTGATCTTGAATTCCTTTTCAAAAACACTTTGTTCAAAACATCTGTAGAAATAAATTAAAATTGTATTTCTTTATATGGACTTAAATAGTTTACTTATAAAATCTTATCTTTAAAAAAAATGGGCTAAATTTATCTTTTTTTCTTCTTTATGCTTTAATAAGAAAATTACTTTCAACATTTGAGTAAATGTATCAACGTACTTCTATTGCCTGTTTTTTTAAACCCGAAACTTGTTTTTTAAACCAACAAATTTGTACTTTTTGCACTCTTGTATTGAAAAACTGATCGGAATAAAAAATAAGAACATGTAATTTCGGTTTTAAACAAACTTATCACATTAATTGTATATCTAAAGCAATATTTTTTACATCAATAACTCAAAACATTCACTGACATCGACAATGAAAACTAATTGTATTGAAGCTATTTTTTTTTCTAAACACACAAAAAACCTTCAATTAACATTAAACATTTCTTATGAAGAATTGAATATTTTATCATTTTAATTAGCTCATTTTTTGTCCATACTTTCTTCAAAAAAAGAAGAGAACTCTTTACTTTCACAAATTGATTCTTCAAAACTATACATAGATTCTTTATAACCATTATTTCGGAGTCAAAAGATTAAAAGTTTTTTTCTTTGACCACTCCTCAATCTATTTTCCGAGGATGAATAAAAAAAATAAGGCTTTTATTCAAACCCATGGATTTAGAAATGAAATGTCAAGTAATTAGTATGGTAAAAATGTTAAGTCACGTTTTGCCTTTCTTATGGGGGCGGTTTTACACTAACAATACACTACAAACCCAATTAGCAATCAAATTCAAAGAAATTGAGTTTGGTTTTGAGAGTTGTCTTTTAATTAAAATTTAAATGTATTACACAGTAATTGAGTTTATTAAATAAAAAAGTTTTTTTTTGTCATAAAGCGTCGTTTTTTTAATTACAAACGATCAAATAAAATTTGATCAAATAAAATTCTATATTCTTATTCTATTCTTATATTCTTCTTGAATTCTTCCATTATATTCTTCTTTAATTCTTCTTATTTGATCAATTCTGGATCAAATAAAAATTGATCAATTCTGGATCAAATAAAAATTGATCAAGGGAAAGTATATAGATATAAATATATGTAATTGTTTGAGAGCCATCTAAATGTATTATATATAATATGCAAATGACAGTATCAGAAAAAACACTAAATTATATTCATCTCAATTCTATCTAAAACAATCCTGCAAACAAACAATATTTTAAACCAAATTCTTAGAGAAAAAATCCGCCCAACTTTATATATTCTTTCATAAAATAGTGTGAAAACAAATTAATATAACATATAAATAAATATAATCTAATTAAATAACCGTATCAGAAGAAAACACGGAATTCTATGCATCTTAATTCGATTCAAATCAATGTTTCCATCATAAAATATTTTTATAATAGCAACACTTTATATGTTATTACATAAAATAATGACCAACATGATAATATAACATATAAATAAATATGATATAATTGAAAAACATAGTATCAGAAGAAAACTCTCAATTCTTTCTTAATACAACTACATTCTATTGAAACCAATCCTGCAATCAAACAATATTTTTAGCCCAACAGCTTGAACTAATATCTTACAGATGAACTCAGCATCCTTTTATATATTACAATAAATTATGATAAACATAATTATATAACATATATAATTAAATAGCAGTATCAGAAGAAAACTATCGATCCTGTTAATCTCAATTCTATTCAAAACAATCATGCATTAAAACAATATTTCAACCAATATCTTACTTATGAACTCAGCGCCGCATTATATATTATTGCATAAATTAATACGACAAACATTTTAATATAGCATACAAATAAATATAATATAATTAAATGACAGTATCTGAAAAAAAAACCATTCAACTTTTTTTTTAATTTTAACTTAATTCAAACCAATCCTGCAATCATACGATATTTTAACCAATATCTTCGAAATGAACTCATAAATACTATAAAACATTACAATATAACATATCTAACTAAATAACTCTATCAGAAGAAAACAATCAATTTTATTCAAACCTTCTTAATACAATTCATTTGTATTGAAACCAATCCTGCTATCAACCAATTTTTCTAACCAATGTCTTACATACGAACTCAGCACGAGCTTGAAAACAGCCGCATAATTGATGCATTGTCTCCCTGAAAAGCGCGGGAAATTGTCTCCCGCGGTTTCTAGAAACGTTCCCATCCCCACCGGAGTTCTCCCATCCCAATGCAATGTGTTAATTACTTCGATTATTATTCGTGTCCCCCCCGTCCTCCCGAGTATATTCGTGTGCCCGAGTATACTCGGGAAGGGGGATAACGAGTATTCTCGGGAAGTTCCCCCGGTGGAATATCCTCGGACCAGATTGGGTTAAGAAAAGAACGGTTTATTTCAGGGAAGGATAATTAATTCTGTTGTTCTTCGGGTTTGAAGTTGGATGAATTTAAGGGATATGAAAGATAACAACAATTTGTTGTGTTCACCTGTTGTTGGAAGATAGTAAAAGCTGTTTGTTATTCCCCCTTTAATGTATTAAAGAAACTGATTGAAAAGGCAGTAAGAAAAAAGCGCGGGAAATTGTCTCCCGCGATCTCCAGAAACGTTCTCATCCCCACCGGAGTTCTCCCATCCCAATGCAATTTGTTAATTACTTCGATTATTATTCGTGTCCCCCCGTACTCCCGAGTATATTCGTGTGCCCGAGTATACTCGGGAAGGGGGATAACGAGTATTCTCGGGAAGTTCCCCCGGTGGAATATCCTCGGACCAGATTGGGTTAAGAAAAGGACGGTTTATTTCAGGGTAAGGATAATTAATTCTGTTGTTCCTCGGGTTTGAAGTTGGATGAATTCGGGAGATGCGAAAGATAACAACGATTTGTTGCTATCACCTGTCGTTGGAAGATAGTAAAAGCTGTTTGTTATTCCAATTTCAACCTTTTCAGTCCCAATGACAATTTGGCATTGTCATTTTAGATTTTTTTTTCTGATCGTCTATAGCTATTTGTGATATCAAAAAGCGCATCATTCAGTTCTTCAAGTTTTTTTTCTATTAAAAAATATTTTAATTGATCCCAATATCAGAACTATTATTTTTTTAAAAGTTATGATCTATCAGAAACATGATGAGGCCAAATGGCATCACTGGGACTGAAAGGGTTAAGTAAGAAACTGATTGAAATGAGATTAGGAAGAAACGGCGTTCTGTATTATAGATAAGTTGGTTAATTAGAAAAATTATTTCGTGCATATTTAATAAAATATTTCTTAGTGTGTATTGATTTTCCAAATGATTTTCAAAGTAATCCACGGAAGGTAATATTAAGTCATTGAATTCAACTGCAGTAGTAAAATATATTATAAGGATGATACGAGTGGTCTTATTATTCTGATTAGCCTAATGAACACGGCGTTGCACGGGTGTAGCCTCAATAATGGCTACTTGTATATTATGCAAACTTTATTTTTTGCCATCGATATCCCTACTCACTGGTCAGCACTCTATCAGGAAATTATAATCACCCTTCCCCTTTGCTGATATCATTTTTATCGCATATTTAATTATGAAAAAGAATAAAGCTGATGAATATTCACTAGTCCATTGTTCATAAAGTCAATTGGTCGTTTCTTAATATTCCAAAATCACTTCTTAAATGACGCCTTCATCAGTACAAAAAGAACAAGCTTCTGAAATTTGGTATCTATAACTTCAATAGTCTTGGCTGGTCGTTGATACGTGAGTCGGTCAGGAGTCTTTCATATATTGATACATACATAGATATAAAGGTATAGATACTTATATTTTTAAGCAAAACTACGGCCTACTTAACTACGAAGGCCAAAGAAGCTTTCCCAAACAAGCTCGTGGACAGAAATTTTGACGTAATAGTTACGAGTGGCGTTGTTCCGAAGTTTAAAACAACCTGTCCTGAAATCTGCTCGGAACCACTCGTTCACGGCCGATCACATTTTTATGCGTTCGAACTAGTTTCTCGATCTTCGGCACTGGGAACAGTGAAGTCAAAATTTCTATCTACGCTCGTGTTTGGAAGAGATTCTTCTTTGTTATTGAAGTTGGTCGTGACAATACTTAAAAGAATGATAATTTTTAAATTTTTGAAGCATGCTTTCTTTGGGGAACACACAGAAAACAACAACACATGTCATTTAAAAATAACGTTTCCTCACCCCCATATATCCTCTAATAATTCCGCTTCGGTCGGTTTCAAGGAATCTTCTATTTTCGAGTAGAGGGAACCTAAGAGATAGATGTCTGAGTCATCTTGGTGGTTAGCGAACAATGGGACAGGTATTGTTCAGGGAAGTTTGAGAATGTTGAAAGAGTAAATTGCGTGCGTATGAGTAAGCGAAAAGCGTTGCTTTGTTTTGTTAATTAAGAAACGATTGGGATCTTTTTGTTGAAATAAGTTGAATTTTAGTGAAAGAATTTAATAGTTTTAAGTTAGAGATAATTTTTCTTGAAAAATTAAAAATGCTACTCAGATTTGTTTGAGTTTTTCTTAATTTGTGTACCTGGAACAAATCTGTACAAATAGTTATATTATGTCTAAAAATATCATTGAAAAACTAGTGTTATATTACTTTAATTATGAAAAAGTAATAAAGATGATGAATATTTTCTAGTCCATTGTTCATAAAGTCCATTGGTCGCTTCTTAATATTCCAAAATCGCTTCTGAAATGACGCATTCAGTACAAAAAGAATAATCCTATGAAATTTAAATCTTTACCTCCAATAATTTTGGCTGGTCATTTGTACGTGAGTCAGTCAGGATTTCTTCCTTTATAAATACATATACTAATATTTTCAAGCAATATTTAGAAGAACGATAAATTTAATTTTTTGAAACTTGCTTTCTTGGGGAAACACACAGAAAACAACAACACATGTCATTTAAAAGTAACGTGTCCTCACTCCCATACATCCTCTAATAATTCCGCTTCGGTCGGTTTCAAGGAATCTTCTATTTTCGAGTAGAGGAAACCTCAGAGATAGATGCCTGAGTCATTTTGGTGGTTAGCGAACAATGGGACAGGTATTGTACGGGGAAGTTTGTGAATGTTGAAAAGAGTAAATTGCGTGCGTTTGAGTAAGCGAAAAGTGTTGCTTTGTTTTGTTAATTAAGAAACGATAAGAATATTTTTGTTTGAATACGATGAATTTTAGTTAAAGAAAGCATATTTTTATTTGTTGAAGTCGTAAAAGTTTAAACTATTTAGATTTCTTAGATTTCTTTCTATTTTAGAAACGATAATTTTTTATAAATAGTTTTATTGAATTCAAAAATAACCATGGAAAATTAGTGTTATATTGGTTTAATTATGAAAAAGTAAAACAGCTGTTAAAAATTTACCAGGCATTTCCAGAAATAATACTTAGTTACTAATACTAAACGTTTAAAATATTAGTCCCGTTAGTGTTGTGATTTTGTTTAGCAGTATCAACCATGGACCAAGAACACCCTGGAAGTTTGCTTTTGTACTTTAAATCTCACATAAACAAGAAAACACTTCTACAGATCACGTCTTTTGATAAAACAAAAAAATGTTTGTGTATGCCATTTACCTTCTGATTGCTTAAAAACTAATTATTTTTACTAATTTCTTTTAATGATTTATTATATTACTTACGATAGTTGAAAACTAATTTTTATAAAAACAAAAGGTTTTAAATTTTTTTTCAAGAATCCCAATTTACTGTTACTTAAAAATTCATTGAAATTCTTATCGAAGTACAAGTATATTTCTAAGAGTAACTGTCACATATAACTGCATCTGCACAAGATTTATACATCTTGTAAAAAGTTGCCAAACACAGCATTTAGGTATAATTTTAACCTTTAAAAGTCAAAAACGATTATTTTCATCTAAGTATTTTAAAGTCTTATATTCATGATTTAAAACGCAGAAGATGAAATAGAATACTCTTTTTCACTTAGTGTTGAACTCATACTAACACATGCTCATATTTTAGAGTATGCAAATCATACTTCAGAAATAAAAAACTCTAATCCGAAGTATCTCTCCACATTTTGGAAAGAGCAATGTGTCTGATGTTAAAGTGTGCAACGTCATTCCAAGACAATCAAACTTACCTTTTCGAATTTTCGTCATTAGTTGTACTGGATTAAATAGATGATGCTGTACAATAATATTGGGATTTGGCATATTTTCATTTTTTTTAAACTTGAAAGCAAAAAAAAAAATAATAAATAAATGGAAAGCAGCCATTGACATGGAGATTTAGGTTTGTCTGCCCTACCTCTTTAGAAATTCTGTTCTAACCATTCAAATATTTAAAAATTCTCATATCACATAATACAAATTTGTATTATATTTTCTGTTCATGTGTCTGTAAGCTGTTCTGCTGTCTGTCCATTTGTGTTTTTTCGGATTTTTTCACTCTCTGTACTACCATCCAATGTTAATCCCTCTCAGGAATATAGACGCATAAACATTAAACCCTTCACCTAAGAGTAAGGTTTTCAGAAACACACATAATTAAAACAAGTTAAATTTTATGATTTAATCTACATTTTAAAATTTAATGTATGGAGGAATCAGTAATAATTATCTGCAACAGAAATATAAATTTGAAAATTTAAGAATCTAGAATTTCTATCAAAATTTTAAATTTTACTTCCATGCTGCGAAAACGTGCTTACACTTCAGCCAATTCGCTTATCCCTCACTGGTTAAAATTCCTTTTTTGAAAGATATATATTAAGACACCTATCATTAATACCTTTGCACGTCTATTCATTCAGATACCTATCATTTATACCTTTGTGCGTCTATTCATAAAATTAGAATTTCCGTATTTATTTCAAATAACGAGAAAATAGGTAATTTTACTTCCAGCAGGATTTCTCGTATCCTTCTAATTTTGATTTAAAAATTTCCCAAATTAACGGACACGCTTCAGGGTGTGCGGAGATTGAATTTCCATTCCATAATTTCAATTGAACCCCATCGAAAACGTTCGAAAAGGGAACACCCTAAAGGGCGGTGAGAGTTCCTCCCCCCCTTTCGAGAATTCGAAGAATTTCCCGGTAAATGAAGATGGCGTCGATCCAATTTTTCCTCCTCTAATTTCCGGATTCCGAGATTCAGGAACATTCTTCAAATAATCATGACCCGAGATTCTAATTAAATTATGTTCTAAATATTCGATTTCAACTCATTTGGGTATCCCGGAGAGGACTTATTTTCTAGATTTCGGAAAGGATTTCGTGGACTGAACCGGTAAATGCCAACTATTTTATGAAACTTCATTTAAATATTAATTGAATACTATGATAAAAAATATTTTTGCAATATAAGTCAGTTTTGCATGACGTCATAATGTGTTTTAGATTTATAGAAACATAAGAGGGATTTCGTGGACTGAACCGGTAAATGCCAACTATTTTATGAGTCTTCATTTAAATATTGATTAAATACTCTGATAAAATATATTTTTACAATATAAGTCAGTTTTGAATGACGTCATAATATGTAACAAAATAGAATTCTTTGATAATTTGTTTAGAGGCAGAAGACGTTCTTTTTCGTTTTATTTTTAAGAGCAACTGTAATTTTTCATTTGCACTTCAATGAATGATGACATTTTAATATTATGTTTTTATTTCATGAAATCTCTTTTGTTTGCTTTTTGTTTTAAAATGGTATTTAAAATAAATTCGGTTGAGTTGAATAATACTAATTTTTATTTAAATTGCTCTTTACTTTTAACTAAACAATCAATATCGTTGTTGCATATGAAACTTTTATGGAATTTAAATTGTCATAGGAAGCGCTTAAAGGGAAATGCTACAAATATGTAAATATGTTTAATTATTTTCTCTTTCATTTGCTTTCAATTTTTTTTTCCTAATGGGACTGTAATATTGGCGGTCAAGCCCTTGCAGACTCGACACATTCCCCACAACTGAGAGCCATTTTCTTGTTCGTCATCTAGGCGACTCTCGCTACCAATTTTGACGCATAGATAACAATGAATCTGAGTTCTCTGTGGATGTTAAAGTATGTCGGGAATTAATTTTGCTGAGAGAACCCCAGCCAAATAGGTCATCTAGGGATCTTTTACATGCTAAATAATCATATGAAATGTGTTCCCAAGATTTTCCCATCCAAAAAATTCGATGACTCAAACCCGTGATCTTGGACTTAGGAGGAGGGCGCATTTAACCTCTCAGGAACTGAGCCACCTTCAAGCAATAGTAAAACGTGTGTCAAAAAAAAGGTTTCAGTTCAGGAGCGTTCAGGTTACTTATATTTAACCTTTCAGCATAGCATACTTGCTCACTAGAACAGACTGAACAAAATATAACTGTGCAACTAAAAAAAAAAAACTTTTCGGAAAACTAAGATGAGGGAATAATTTTTTTACAAATTTCCAGTTAGCAGAATTGTGTAAAAATAAAAAAAATATTTAAAAAACACGCTAACTTTTAACGCTGCTTTCAACCTCAAAATTTAATCTGTATGCAGCATTCTTACAACACAAACAACAGTATTCTTTTTTCATTGTACCATTGCAATCACCGAGATTTGTTACTACAAGTCTTTATTAACCCAGCTGTTTGCAAAACGAATACTTTTTCGGCTTACTCGGCTTTCCCGTCTCTTGTTAACAATATTTAGGGAAGTTTCGCGCGAATGCTATTAATATTCAAAGAATATCCGATGCATAAAATTACGGGGACCTCGATATTTGCACTTGTGGGTTCAGGGTTTGGGATGCATTTAGTATTAGTGTTCGTTTCTAAGAACAGTTACGCTACCGCTGGTGTTCGCTAAGATTTGTAAGGTCGTTTACAAACTTAACATCAGTGCTGTATTCGTAAAATTTACACAGGGTATACTGCGGCGAAATAAAAAAAATGAGAGGGTATACTGTTAATAGGAGTTGGTACTTCGTAATAAAATTTACAAATGTGCCTAACAGTAATTCAAGATATAGAAAAAAAAAACTTGGTTTAAGCTGCACACAAAATAAACTTGTCTTTTAAAACTTGATCTTAACTATTTAGGGGAAAAGGAAAGGCAACTTCCATAGAAATGTGGAAAATAAGCAAATTATTTTTTTTGTCCTTAAAATATCCCAAACAACAGGGCAGAACGAGATTCCTTTTTTTCTCGCCTTCGTACTGCTTTTAATTGGACAGTCGTTGCCCGATGGTTTACCAACCATGATTTCACATATCTCTTTGGTGCAAACTGCAAACAGATCAACTGGTGGTGGTGGTGGTCCGTTAGCAATTATGGAAATTAAACTTAAAACATTAGAAATCAGTAAAGATGGCAGATGCCCTTAAATCAGTTATAATGATGTTCATTAAACTGAAGCCCCGTTCACATTCTGCCGTTAAGCAGGGCAAAGTTGATATTGTCATTAGCAGAGGTTTTAGAAACCGTTTGGCACAAATTTTGGATTTTCAGAGTACAAGTAGTCAAAGCTTATGCAGGTTGAATTTTTAAAAACTAAATAAAGTGCCAAACTCATAAAAAATTTACGGGTATACTATACGCTAATTTGGAAAATATTCACAGAGTATACTCTATTTTTTCAAACAAACCACAGGGTATACTCCGTATTGGGGGGGGGGGGGGGTATACCGCCGTATACCCCCCAATACAGCCCTGCTTAACATGCTGGTCTGTCATATCATGATGAACAAGATTTACATAGGAACTTGTGTCCGAAAATTCAAACTGAGACCGCAATATTGTAATAAGTGCAGGTTTAGATGAGGAGAAAAAAAATTGACATCGAAAGCGGTGCTAATATGTTTTTTATAACAAAACATCATTACATCACAGCAAATGATCAAAATTCAATTCAGTTGGGTTCAGAGAGTCGTCTCATGGATTCACGAACCCGTTCAAATTGGCTAGAAGTGTCATGGACACGTGCTGCCACGATCCTGGCGATAAGATCCATGTCCGATGTTACGGATGTCTCGTACTTAAGGGGGAATGGGCGTGCAGGACCGGGGGTCTCCAAACTCAAGTGCCTCAATGTTAGTCCAATGGGAAAAATTATTTTCTTTGCCACATTTCTCCGGCTGTATTGAATATTTTTACAAATGGATTTTTTATGTGATAAATGTAGCTGACTTACAGGTCCCGACAATCCCACTTTTTGAAATTAGTACGAATATTTTTTTTTAATATTCAATAAATTATTTTACACAAAATATTCGAAGCAATTTCAAAAAGTGGGAAGATAGAGACCTGTAAGTCAGCTACATTTATCACATAAAAAAATCCGCTTGTAAAAATATTCAATACAGCCGGAGAAATGTGGCAGAGAAAATAATTTTTTCCCATTGGATTAACATTGAGGCACTTGAGTTTGGAGACCCCCGGTCCTGCACGCCCATTCCCCCTTAATGGACTTCATGTGTCCCCACAGGTAGAAATCCAGGGGAGTCAGGTAGGGGGATCGGCCATTGGACTGGTCCGCCTCTACCGATGGACCAATGCAGTTTAATTTTCGGATACAAGTTCCTATGTAAATCTTGTTCATCATGATATGGCAGACCGGCATGTTATGTTTGTAAGCGATCTTTTGGGACACCCTGTATATTTTTCTAAAATTAACTATTGGGGCAGACGCGCATGAGGTGGCTTACAGTTGCGTGAAACATTGTCTTAAACTCCATTAACAAACCACATGACAGCTAATTTCTCTAAACTTGAGTGTTCATGCTTAGGTTGACGTAATAGCTACAACTTAGTCTTCTATCCCGCAAACAAACCACGCTCCACCCGTTCTAATCTTTCATGGGGAGCCCAGTTGGTTAGGCATTCGCCTAACATGCGCAAAGTTCCAGGTTCGGGTCCAGGCATCGCAAATATCTTCCGACATATAAAAGCCCGTGCAGCAAAAAAATGTCCGACGATTAATATCCCGTGTAGAAAGAGAGTGCACGCTAAATATTCTTCAAAGTCCTAACGATGCGTACGATGTCGTCCTTACCATTGCGTTGGGTGCCTACTCAGGTGTCGGCTCGTCACTTGACTGTGGTTCTGAATTAAAGCTCTAGATTAGCGGTCGCCAGTCGCCAACTGGAGACTATTACATCGAAAGTGGCTACCTAAAAATCGAACCCCAGTCGCCAAATGTGTCGATCATAATTTTTCCTTTTTGTTCAACAAATAATTAACACTGAAGCTGCATTTCTAAAATAATAAAGCGCTCTGATTCGATTCTGTCTGGAAGAAAGACTTAATGATAGTTGTTGCTCATCGGTGAAATTTTTCCATCATCATTTTTTTGTGGGACGTCACTGAGTCCACCGTGTGACGTAGATGGTTGGAGCTGGACGAAGAAAAATCTTAAATGCAAATTTGATTTTTAATTTTTGCTTTACGATTTCGGAAATCTGCAGGTGATCGATTTACAGCTGATAAAGATCTCAACTATTCATTTAAACAATTCTGATATGGGAAAATTTCATGAACAAGTGGGTCGTAGGCGACGTCAAGAATTCGCCGAAACTAATAGTAGTTGAACTGCATGTACATAAAATAAATTTCTCCTAACAATAATGGCCAATCACATAATACTACATATTCTGTATTATCATTTTTTTTACTGTCAATCTTTTTATATCAAAAATGTCTTTAATAAATTTTTCTTTTGTGGAAAATCGCACTTTTTTTTGTCGTATATACTTAAATTTAAAACTGGCTACTAAAATTTCAAATGTGGCTACCATTTTTTTCCACTCTGGTAGCCACTGGCTACTATTAAAAATTCCCAGTCTAGAGCATTATTCTGAATACGAAGCCCGTCGCCAATAGCCCTAGTGTAGCTCTAGTACGAAGATAATTTAGACTAAACTAAATTTTATCACAAACAAACCAAGATGATCCCTTGTTTAAACACACTATTTTCTAAAAATAGAATTTTAGTTTATTTAAAACAACATTTCAAAATAACGATATGGTAGTTGCCTTAACTTTCCAACATTTGCAAGCGCCGCGATAAAAGTGAACCAGCCTCGGGCAAAGAAATAGTTTATCCCAGGATCCAGCCTTCCCCGGTGTAATTTAATAGCATTTAGGAATAAATGCATATTAATTAGTTAAGTGCATGAAATACTATTATTTAATGTCACGTAGGTCTCTCTTTAACACAGGAATGGATTAATGGAGTTTCGGCGGGAAGAATAGAAATTATCATATTGATGTCCCATTTTATTATTTTACCCCATCCCCGGTAAATGGATATTTTGGTTTGTATCGGGAATATATATATAGAAATAGGTAGAAGTGAAATTAATTAGTGCTCGGGTAAAGCGTTAATGGTTTTCGAATTTTTGGGGGAGCTGGGAGATTTTGTATTGTAGCTGGGGTAATTGGTGGAGAAGTTGTTTTGTATATTTAGATAGCATTTACCTTTTATTATGTATATTTTTGGTTTTAGATATTAAATAAATGACACTGCGACAGTGTACAGTGGGCCTGTACATTTAGGTAGCACTTGCTTTTAATTAATTTATTTGTTTCGCTTATTAAATGAACAATGACAATCTTTTTTTGTTGAATGGATATAGTAATAAATTTACTCTATAGGCGCGTTTACATGAGCCATCGAATCCATGGAGTACCAAAATCCCAATTAGGGGAAAAAAAGGTCGAGCAGGATATCTAACCCGAATGATAGTCTGTGGCCGAATCCATGGTGTGAAACATCATACCCCCCTTCATTGGAGGGTTTGCGAAACCCCACAATGAACCCTGCAATTCCGATACTGTCTGGGAGAAAATACCCAAGAGGGAAAAATTGCTGAGTTTGCTTTTCAATCCAGGGATTCGATGGCTCATGTAAACGCGCCTTACATGGGATGGCATGTGGGACCCGAAGGCCCAGTGGTTTGGATAGCAGGCCATAACGTTAGCAGTCCGCTCTATGTAACGGGGGCGGGTTTGATTCCTGCCTTTTCCCTGTGTGTACTTCCTTTCTCAGTATCAAAATTATGAATTAACTGGCATTTTCTCTCACCTGACTGTGGTTCTAAAATACGACGCCCGTCGCCAATAGCCCTCGTGTAGCATCAAGTGCGACGATAATTCAAACCTAGCCTAGCCTAACTAGCACTTTTGCCACTCTATTTGGGCTCCGTAGTGAGCCATGACATCCAATGGTAGCTCAGTGCGAGTCGTTCCTCTACCCTACTATAGAACTCTTTGTGGTCAGCCAAATAACAAAGCTCTAACACAGTTTATTTTTGCACCACTCAACTATTTGTGAAATTCTTCTTTGTTTTTTTAAATATGTAAATTTTTAATGCTTCTCTACTATTGGTCGCATTTTGTTATTTCTTCATTAAAACTTGTATAAATATCCAGAAGGATTGTAGCCACGCTACTATATGGACGGGGCAAGTATTCTCGAGTTAGGAGTATTGCTCAAGTCTCAACGTATGGTTGTTTTGATGTAAGTATATTTAATGAACAAGTAAATATTCTCGATTATTAAATTAAACTTACTGTTATCCGTTTCAAAAAAATTTAATCTCTAAAATCTTCTGTTCAAGAATTTCCGTTGGTTTAACAAACTGACTTTTTCAATGCGTACCTTTTATTTCTGTAAATTGTAAATATTCCTTCAGTATATTTTTATAAAACTATTGGATAAAATGTTTAGTTTCGTGAATTTTGATTTTTGAATGAACTTGTGAACCTAGATTTTTGTTTTGTCACTTCAAAAGGTCGTGTTTTGTTGGTGTCTCAATATGGTGTACGCTTTCGGTTGGAAACTGAGGTTATGTCCTGACCATCAAAGGCTGTTCTTAAGGATTGCTTATAAGTAAATCTTTAGTACCGTGTCTTTTGAAGTTCATCAAAAGTGCAATAAAATTAAAAGCTCAGTTCGAGGCAAGTAAATATTTGGATTATAGGTTTTAGTTTAATATTTGTCTTAAGGTTTTAGTGAAACTTGAAATTTAGCTACAGCTACCATACAATTTCCTCTTTTCCCTCAAACATTGTTATGCTTGATTTGGTACTTTCGTAGCTGAGTTTGTTATATACTTAAAATGTGGGAAAAATCGGAGTGAAGGTCACTTGGTCAAATGATTGCATGTTCTTGTTGTAGGTTATTTGAAAGAGCATGCTGGATTGGAGTCTCAACATCGCGCAAACTTGTAGTGCGGAACTGAAGTTGAGATGTCCGGACCGTCAACTGCTCTTCGCTCCCTAGGAGATGCCAATCGCTTTGAATCTGTTCATCAACAGCTGCTCTAAAGACCGCTGGTAAGTTTGTTACTTGATACTTAGCACGAGTGCCCATGGATGGGCCTGTTGGCCCATCCATGGCCGAATGGTTGACGAAACCAACCTTCAGAGGTTGGTTTCGTCAACCATTTGGTCAAGCGCACTAGTTTTTAGTAGTAACATTTAGTATTGTTCTTGTGTGTATATTGTGTTTAGAATTGAAGTGGAAGAGCGTGCGTGGAGCGCTTCGTGGAAGAGCGTGCTGAGTGATATTTTTGAAAAAATTAATTTTTGTGTCGAACATGTAGCTAACTTAAAGATAACAAGTTTCCAATTTTTCATAAACTTTAAGTGTCGTCGAATTTTTTTACGGTTTGCAAGTGCCTTTTTTAACAGTTCTGTGTGCAAACAAAAATCTTTAAAGCTCATTTTCACTTTCTTTTGTCACTTAGCACATTCTTCTACTGACCTCTTTGAATTGTAATATGCGCTTGTGAACTACGAAGATCAGAGATTGTACTGCAAATATTCATAAAGCTTTTTGATGCTGTGCTATAGGTTTGGTTATCTAGTCGAAATCGTAGCTCATTAAGAATTGCAGTGTTGTACTCGAAAGCGAGCGTTTGTTTGAACTCTAACCATTGTACGGTTAAAGCCTAATTCGTGTGTTCACTTATTTACAAAAACAATTTAAAATGCAGTTCAATGTCTATAGAAGTATCGGATAACTATAATAAAAATCTTGATTCTCTTTTTTTTTTAGGGAACTTTCTAGTGCCAATTTGCTTTTTAATCGCTTGAGATGAATATTTCATTAAAAGTTTAAATAATCCACTAATGTTATTTGATCCTTTTTGAAAAGTTGTGTTTCGGTATATAATTGGCTGGCTTCTATACTTTTTTTCTGCTTAATTTTTATTTTTAAGAAATTTAGGCAATCTGGGCGGATGTTACTGGAATATGGAATTGATTCAACGAGCTGTCGTACTTTAAATAATGAATCGATATCCCAAGTGCAGTTCTAGTGCAGCGATAATTTAACCTAAACTTATTAAAATTAAATATTCTAAACGTTAATGTAACCCTTAAGCGGCTAATTTTTCTAAATGATAATATGCGCATACATTCACTGATAACTTCAAAATTAGTTTTGCATTGAATTATCTTATTTAAATAACCGATTCCTTTGCTTCAATGCAGAAAATAACTGCACGAGTTTGTCTTTAAAATTGAAATGAACACAAGTTTTGTTTAGATTGGACTGCGGATCGAAGGAAAACATCCCTTCCGGAACTTAACTACGGCAGAGAAGTCACTACCGCTATCACCAGACTGAGGACAATGCACCTCGGAGGAATGAAGATCTTCTCAGACGGATCCAGAATGCAGTCGCTATCCGGGCACGCAGTTAAATACCAAGCACATCTTCAACTGCCCTTCCGTCACTGCGGGCTGGGGAGCCCAGTCGGTTAAGCACTCGCTTAGCATGCGGAAGGTCCCATGTTCGGGTCTGGGTATCGCCAAAATAGCTGCTGACCTATAAACGGCCCGTGCAGCCAAAAATGTCCGACGGATAATACCCCGTGTAAGGGAGTGCACGTTAAATATCCTTCAAAGTCTCGACGCTGCGTACGATGTCGCCCTTAACGGTTGCGTTGGGTGCCTATTCAGATGTTGGCTCGTCACCTGACTGTGGTTCTAAAATACGACGCCCGTCGCTCGCCAATAGCTCGTGTGGCTCTAGTGTGACGATAACTAAAACCTAACCTAACCTGCCCAGCCCATCCATCACTGCAGCACTCTTCAAGATTGACTTGAATTGTTCCCGGGAAACCGTTTAAACGGACAAAGCTGCGGATGTGGCCAGTGTTGTGCTCCACGCTTTTAGAACTATTTAACTGTTCTATCCCACCTGTCTAATTGTTTTAGTCTTTTTATTTTTATTGCACGTGTCGCACAACAACAGATTGGGCTTGCATGAATTTCAATGTACATTTAAAAAAAATTTCAGCATATTACCTTGAAGGATTTTAGAATGATTTAATGACGTAAGAGCATCAAAGGCCATACCTGCCCAAACGAAAGTTTACAAAGGTGCTAACACTCCTTGACGGCAAGTATTCTGAAACCCCGAAGATTTATTCCGCAAGTGGAAAAGGAATTTTCCTGTTAACTTTAATGTATTTGTCACCTTGTGTATTTCGTTTCTAAATAAAAAAAATATATTAACTTTAATGCGTTTCTCAATTGTTGGTTTCTTGTTTAATTTCAAGGTAATTAATCATTTAATTCTTGATTAGATTATTGATCGTTATTTATTTTAAGCTAATTATTCATTTATAATTGTATGAGACTCGTGATAAATTTAGCTATTCCATTTAATTGAAAATGTAAAATTAAAATATCCTTCTAGAAAAGCTCTTTAAATACATTTAAATTTATACAAATGGGCATTTCCACGCGTGACTGACACTACATCAGAACGATTTAACCAATTTCGTTTGCATATTTCATAATTAATTTTTATTTATGAAAAAAAAAATATTGTATGTCAGTATACCCCTGAGCATATAGTATTTTTAGCAATCATTAAAAAAAAATTTAATTTAATATTTTACTAAGAAATAATAAAAATGTCCTGATGTGACTGACACTACACGAAAGTTCGTAGATTTTTGGCTATCAGAAAATTTCTAATTTCTTCTGATTGCGCAGTAAATCAGCATTCTACCACTGCTTATTTTAAGTATGAGGTTTCAGACTAAGTATATTAACTGCAAAAAAGTATTAAAATACCATGGGAAATAATTTATTAACGATTTTGTGCGTGACTGACACTACATTCATTTTGTGACTGACACTACATTGTGAATTGTATCACAGATATTTAATTTTAAGCAATAATAACACAACATTTGTAAATAATTTTGTAAAAAGGAGTGTTAAAAATTGCATAAATGGTAAAATTATGGTTAGAAAAAGTTACACAATGTCCTCTAGAGAAGGTTTCTGGTAATTTCTTGAACTCTAATTTTTTCTTCAAAATACAGTGAATCAACATTCTACCAGTGCTTATTTTAATTATAAGGTTTAAAGCTAAATCATTTAATTGCAAAAAATATTGAAATATCATAGGAAATACTTTATTAACACTTTTGTGCGTTACTTACACTACATTCAACTTGTGGGACACTACATCATGTGAATTGTATCACAGAAATGGAAAATTTAGGCAATAATAACATAACATATGTAAATAGTTTTGAATATAGTAAGTTAAAAATTGCGTACATGGTAAAAATATATTTAGACAAAGTTACACAACGTCCCCTAAAGTTGGTTTCTGGTCGTTTCTTACTTTTTTCTTCAATAGCATTTTCTGAAAAACCTTCCTTCTCAGGCCACGCAAAAAGACCTCCCGACCATTGCAGATGTTTTAGTTTTATTGAATAAGCAACTTTACTTAACATTTGCCCACAAAATATTTAACGATAATTTAACTACAAAAGGAAATAAAGCTCTTTTTCCAGCATCAAGTTCATTTTCAGAATTTTTTTGAGAGGTGTTTCTTTTTACAACATTTAAATTTGTTTAATTAACCGTGTAGTATTTTGAGGGATTTAATGAAACATTGGCAGTTGTTTTAAGTAGGCATTTGTTTAATTTTAAAAAACGAAGCAATTTTTGTGTGTCTAGGAATCGGAAGGTTTATCTTCCTTTAATGGGCATATATAATTTAATCTATCTATATTGCCCTTTACACAGTTGTCAGAAATGTATAATAGTTATATATTGGGCAGATTTCTTATGCAAAGTGAAAAAATCTTTAGCAAAATGTGGGTCAAATTTCATAGAAAATGTGACTTCTTTTATCCCCTCCTCACTGTATCACGAAGTCCATCAATTGGTCCTTTACCATGCTTGAATTCAAAGATGACCATGACTTTTGGAAGAGAATTACCAGACAAGGTTGTCATACGGTTGGAGGTTGCAATAGAAGTGGAATACTTTTAATTTAAGTGTTGTCCGTAAAGTGGTTTTTTGCTTTTATTTTCTTTAAATTTTTAAAATTTATCCCGTCTTAAAAACATCCCCTTTGCTCTTTTTTTTCTTTTAGCTGTTGATATAGCCATCTTAAATCAAAATTATCAAAATATAAGAAATCTACAAATATTTAGTTAGTCTAAAACATCTAGATCAAAAAGAAGTTGTGACTGACACTACATCGTGACTGACACTACAAATTTAAAATGTGTTATAAATAGAGAAAATGCCTTTTATTTTAAAATTAAAAAGGTTGTAATTACACAGAGGTTACTATAGTAAGAAAATATCGTAAAAAATTTGAAGTAAAGCCTTATTTTAAAAAGTTATGGGAACTTTTATATCTTTTCGTGACTGACACTACATTCAAAAAGGAGATTTTTATCTTCCTAATTAAATATCTTTTAGTTATAAATGCAAATTAATAATGTGGTTTTAACATAGTTCTGATAGTGTATTTTAATAATTTTACCAAAAAATCTGATAAAATGTATTTCTTACCTGAAAATTCAAGGATTCAAAATGATGCAAAAACACGAAATCCTGTTTTCAAAACAAAGCGGCCATTTTGATGCCGCTGTGTTGCCAAAGACGAAACAACAATAGTTGATTATACAAAAAAAATAAAATTCAAACCTTTCTAAAGCAAATATAAAAGATACAATTGTGGGAAAAAAATATTTTTTTTTCAGTCGTGGTCTCTTCTGACGTGGAATTACCCAAATATTTAATGAGGCAAGTTTTAGAATAAAACAATCTATTCCAAGTAATTGCTGAAACGAAAATATTTATTCATTACGATTACTAAAATATTCCATCCAGTTTAATTTTTCTTCTGATTTTCTCTTCGAAAACAGCTTTTAATTATACTTTGAAGATTGTTAATAAAACGAGGAGCTGGAAGTGATTAATTTTGCTAATTAACTGAAAATTCCCACCAAAAACACACTTCCGAAATACCTAATTTGCCGAAATGAGTCAAAGGGTTGAAAAAATAATCAAACCTGAACCTTTAGTTGGGGAAGTGTAGAGGAGTGTAGGGAAAACCATTTATTCTAGGGTTAAAAATAAAAACATTCTAGAGTTGAGTAATTTAATTAAAGTGTCATGGTATAGTTGAATATAAAGATTTGTTATTATTGGAAGTGTTAATTTAAGTTTGAATCCTTTCTAATTGTTTGAAGGATAAGCGTAATGAGTTTGTTTTAAACGGAATTCATTCTTTTAAAAATAAGTTAAACTTTCGCATTTATCTTCAAACTTTATAAAGACCCCACTAATATTGGAGGGTATTTATGGATGTCCAAGTGTAGACAATCATGCCTCTTAAATGCATTGGCGTTGTTTTTAACGTTGAGGGACACATTACACTCCTTGCCAACCTAAGTTGGCTAAATAGAAATATGCTATGGAGAAGATCCTTCCACGCATGTAAAAAGTTCTATAAAGTGTTTGTGAGTCCATCCAGAAAACGTGTTTAAAACAATAATTTCGTTTAAGGTCCAACAGATTTAAATATTTGAGGAAATTTGGCAATTTTATCAAAAGTATTTTGGTTAAATTGTATTCATATCATTTTGCATGTAAATATTACAAGAGTTTCCAACTAACGGACCAACCACTCTTTTCCCTCTGCCTTTTTACTATTTTTTTTATTTTACCCAAGTTCGGTTGGCACGGAGTGTAGTTGTAAGTTTAGAAGAAATATTTCTAATATGCTTGGTCGGTAAGATGCTGCCGACTTATAAACGGTTTATGCAGACATAAGTCCGAATAATAATACCCTTGAAGTGTAAGCTAAATGCGTGCCAAATTCTTAATGCTGCGTACGATGCACCCCTTAAAAGATGCGTTGGTTGCATACACAAGCTTCAGCTCGTCACTTGACTGCAGCTCCAATTTACGACGCAAGTCCTCAATAGCTCTCTTGGGCTGGGGAGCCCATTCAGTTAGGCACTCGCCTAGCATGCGAAAGGTCCCAGGTTCGGGTCCGGGCATCGTCAAAATTACTGCCGACCTATTAGCGGCCCGTGCAGCCAAAAATGTCTGAGGAATAATACCCCGTGTAAGGGAGTGCAAGTTAAATGACCTTCAAAGTCCTAACGCTGCGTATGATGTTGCCCTTAACGGTTGCGTTGGGTGCCTATTCAGGTGTCGGCTCTTCACTTGACTGTGGATCTAAAATACGACTCCCGTCGCCGATAGACCTCGTGTAGCTCTAGTGCGAAGATAATTCAAAACCTAACATAACCTCAATAGCTCTCGTGTAGATCTAGTGCAACGATAATTCAAAAGAACTGGGCTCTAATACTTTATATTACTGAAATTTAACTACAAAATTTAGTTTTGCATGATGCATTCGAAATGAAAAGTTATTTTTTTTAACGTTTTTTAGAAACGTCATTAAGATATGAATAAGTAATCCTATATGCTAATGTATAAAATGATAGGGGTAGGTATTGACCAACTTTATTTTAACGCTAAGAATAAAGGAACGAAGAATTTCCCAACTATTAATACTTGTTCGGGAATATAGTAAAACAGTTTTTGGTTTTTATTCTGTTCTTGCGTCATACATTCTTGATAGTTTCACGCAACCTATGACCAAAAACTCAGTGGGCGTTACCGCAATCTTCTTTCTTTGAGATAATATCTGGAAAGCTGTGAGGCGTCAAATTGTTCTTTCTCGAATAGAACATTTTTTGTTTTTAGTTTTTCTTATCAAGTTGTATATAAATTGCTTAATCCATATTTTATTATGAGAAAAAATTATATAAAAATTTATGTTATGATCAGGTGTTAATTTGAAGTTGATACCCATCATTAATGGGGTTTTGGGAGATTTGATTTCGATTTATTTTTATTTCGTATTATTTTTCATTTCTAAATAAACAAACTATATTCCACAGCCAAAAGACAAAAGCCTGTACTGTCCCTGCGAATGAATGTCTTTATTTTTAATTATTTATACGCAATCTCATTTCTGAAATACATCTTGACAATACACATGTGTATACTACAATATTCAATATAGGGTAGACTGACCAGTGAGTGAACAGGCCCCAGTGAATGAACATTTGGTAAATATAATTTTTAAAAAAATAAGGATTGAAAATCATTCCACTATATGGATTGGCATCACTGACTTCCTCCCATGTAGTAGGAAGCTATCTGACAATGGTTGGTAGTGTCCTGGTCATTATATCCTGGTGTTCATTCACTGGCGAACGTGACGTCTTAAACCTTCATTCACTGTTTAGTCCCTACATAAGGACAATTTGTGTATGTTTGAAAAGTTAAAGTTTCTTAAAATTACGATCATAGAAATTGGAGTTAAGAGAACTTATGATATATTTAATTTAAGTAATATTAATAGTACTTTGAAATCAAAATTATTTTATAAATATAACATCGAATACAAAGTGTGTCGACAAACACCGAGGAAGGCTGGTCAATTTCATTCCAAAGGCTGGAGCACCAGTTGGTTAGGCACTAAGCTTGCATGAGAAGTGTCCCAAGTTAAGGCCTGGTAATTGCATCAATACTTTTGGTAGGGTCAAGTGGGGTAAGTGTGATAGGGTTTCTGCATTTTTCATTAAGAAAATTCGTTCTCTGCTTCAAGTAAATTCCAAATCCTAAAATTGGTAGTGGATTATTATAAGAAACATACAAATGTAGAAAAAAAATTATGTTTGAATTCCAATTTTAAGTGTAAATAATTTGCATTTCTAAATCCATTGCTGTTTTATCACACTTACCCCACATAGGGGTAAGTGTGCAAAAAAGAAGACAGTTGCACTTAAATTCAAAAGCTCAAAACTTTCTTTAAACAAAAAATAAGGTCAATATTTCCTTTTAGTTTAATTATAAGTGGTCTAATGTTATATATTGCAAACTTTCAGATTTTTAGAATGATTTCCAAAGTTACAAGAGCTGTTTATCACACTTACCCCCAATCACACTTACCCCACTTGACCCTACGACACTTTTTTTGGTACAATGAATAAATCCTCTGATCGGTATTTTTGGAAATCTTGGACAATCTAGGTTGTAATATTAAATTTAGTGGGGGAACCAAGGACACATGACCTAACTTTATATGATGAATTGATCCTAAATTCGTCATGATTGCATTTTTAAATGTTTAAAAAGTGATTTGAACCATTTTTAGTAAATAAAGCTTTGAAAAAATTACTGTTAAAATTGATTCAAAAGTTACGAGTTAATTTTTTCCAGTAAATTTTAGTCAAAAATTAAGATTTTGTCAACTGTTTTTTACGATTTTATTTTGGATGCATAATTAATTTATTTCATAAATTTTAGAATAAAAAATAAAAAGTTGGGTCTGAAAGGGTTAACAAAAGCACTCAAAGGGCTTACTCAATTGTTTCGATCAGTGTATAACTGTATAATGCTTCGTCAGTTTTAGTAATCTGGTAGTGTTGTATTACGATAATTATCCCCATAGCCGAAAAAAAAGCGTTAATAATTTTGGCAGACAGTTTTGAAAAATATTAACCATTAAAGGTCCGACTTAAATAAATAAAACTTCCCTATCGCGTCGATAAACACTGTTCTAGAGTGTTATGTGCTATCTGTCCAATCTTAGTTCTCCGAGGCAGGTGTTTCAGAAACATTGGGAGTATAGTTTGACAAAAATTCAAGCGACACCTTTAGAAAAAATGTTTTTTTTGTTTAATATTTTTTACAATTTTATATTTTATCAGTTGATGTGAGAAAAAGACTAAAAAAATTGAAGGATTTTTTTAAAGAAAGCGAATTGGTATTTATCAATGAAAAAACTCTACAATTTAACGTACGAAACCATTAAATAATCTATTTTAAAAATCAGGAAGCCCACGTGTTAATACTTTTTTCAATATTTTTAAACAGAAATCTATTAAGGAGTCATAGAGTAAAATAATTTTGATGTATTTAAGATACAATATTTGTTTACTATAGTAGTTAATACATTTGTATTTTAACTAATTATAATTATTGACCCTGAATTACCTCGAGGATGGGGCAATTCCTGGCCACTTTCGAATAAGTTTTTGGTGACTCACTCATTTGATTAAATAGATAAATTTTTATGTATATTATCACCAAGGTTCGAAGAGTTGTAGACAATTAAAATCAATTAATTACGACACCAATAAACAAAACAAGCCAAATAAGCAAAACAGTAAAAGAAAATCCAAAAACGCTTTTTTTAGTTGACAAAGCAGTTCACAAAATCCACCAAAACGAAAATATTGAATGCTTAATTTGTGACCAGCGACTTTGCAAAATTTTTATGACCAAGCCCAATGTTACTTTACAGAAATTTAATAAGCCACTTTCTTAAGAATAAACATCAAATCCAGTCCTAAGTTTTAAACTAAAACGAATCAATAATTTTGAAAGTAATTATTAAATTAAATTTTGAAAATAATTATAATAATTACGCAAATTAAATATACAATTGTGGATCTGCTTAATTGTGCATAATAACGCAAATAATTCTAACAATTTGTTGCTGTTTCGATGCTCTACACTACAATCCTTACAGTACAGAAAAACCCATAAGTTTATATAATGCGTAATGCTACTGATCCTTTAAGTAGGCTTCTCTGCGATAAGACTACATCAAAGGAAAAACGAGTTGTACAGAAACGGAAAACGACATTAAAATGCAGCAACTGCTCATTGCGCAGTTGAATCAGGAAAGTTGTAAGGTTGGTTTAAAAAAAATCGCACTTCAGCTACAGTTAAGTACTGCTATGACTAATTACTACAATATTATCGTTAAGTTAGTTTTGAAATATTGTGGAAAACAAGTATTGTGTAACAAAGGTAACACAATTACAATATTTGTGTTGTTTGAATACAAGAACTGTGTTAGTCACACATGAACCCACCCATTTAAAAAGCTTAATGGAAGCACGTGTTAAGGGGGGATCATAGTAAACAAAAACCAAAAAATCGAATTTTTGAAACCAATATTTTCTGATAGATGGAAACCCAATCTATCGAATGAGACCAATTTTGTATAGATCGGTTAATTATTTCTTATAAAAAAATTAAAATTATAAAAATAAACAAATGTACCACGCCCCCTTTGAATTACTAATTGTATGCTTGTATTATTTATGTATTACATTATAAAATATGATTTTTTTGTGTTGATATTTGAAAACCAACCACTGGCTCAATGTAAAAAAAAATTCCCGACGATTTACATGAAATTCGGTTAACAAGAAATGTTTCGGTGGTCATTTCGAGTTCGTGTTAACGGGATCGACTGTATTTGTTTTTCGCGTTTTACTCAAAACTATAATTTTCAACACTTAGGTACACTTTTCTCCAAACCTATCGAATATTTTTTAATAATTTTTTTTGTGTGTTATAAAAACATTTTAGATCTATTTAAGTCACCTAATTTAGTCTTACAAATTAAAATAAATATTTTATTATTTTACACTTTTCTTCGTTGAAAATCAGAATTTTTATGAATGTTGAATATAATGTTTTAAAAATAGAATTTAAAAATTATTTTAGGCAAAAAAAATAGGTGACTTGATTAGATCTAAAATGGTTTTATAACACACAAAAGAAATTATTCAGAAATATTTAATAGATTTGGAGAAAAGTGTACCGAAAAAGTACTTGTATTTTTGAAAATTCGTAATTGTATGTTTCAAAAGATGTCTTTTTTCAAAAATAATAATTTTCGAAAATAAGATTCTTAGGAGTAAATATAATAATAAAAGTACAATTTATAATTTGATACAATTTTTTTTTATTGTACCATCATTTTTAAATGATTTAGAGCCTTTCGAAATCAATACTAAGAATTGGTCATTTTTGCTGTCGTTTACTATGATCCCCCCTTAAGGGGTCACAGGAGTCTTAAAAATGTGCAAAGAAGATACTACATAGCATAGTTTGATCTCTCTTGTAATTTTTTAACTACTCAATAAATGAGTATAATTTTTTTATATGTAATTCTACAAGATTTATTTATTATAAAACAAGTTTTAAAATTTATGAAACTTTAGCCAAAACTAAAATAAATGATATTAAACATGAAGGTACTTGAACACACTGTGATTAGGCTTGCGCGGCAAATTGTGAGGTCAAAATTGAACACATGACCAAGAAAATGACTTTATATTGTACAAATATGTACAAACTAGGACTTATACCTAAATTCTCAGCTCAATTTTAATTAGAAATTATTTTAAGAACTTTTTTCTAAAAAAATTAATAAAAATTTAAAAATTTTGATTTTAAATGTTTTTAAAAATAATTTCTAATTAAAATTGAGCTCAGAATTTAGGTATAAGTCTTTGTTTGTACATATTCGTACAATATAAAATCATTTTCTTATTCATTTTTCAATTTTGACCTCACAATTTGCCGCGCAAGCCTAATCACAGTGTGTTCAAGTACCTTCATGTTTAATATCATTTATTTTAGTTTTGGCTAAAGTTTCATAAATTTTAAAACTTGTTTTATAATAAATAAATCTTGTAGAATTACATATAAAAAAATTATACTTATACATTGAGTAGTTCAAAAATGACATGAAAGATCAGACAAGGCTTTGTAGTATCTTCTTTGCACATTTTTAAGACTCCTTAGACCCCTTAAGTAAATTTTTTTTAAAAATTAGATTCTCATGTTAATAAACAGATTTTTGAATGCTTTAAAGCGAACAAGATTCTCTCTTTTCATAAATTTTAATTTAAGATAGGCGAATACCCAAAATTCTAAAATTTTTACTATTACTTTAATCTTTTCCAAATTTGGCATAGTGATTTCAAATATAATGAACAATGCTGTTTGGGCATTTTTTTTATTTAAATATAATTGATTTATTTTAAACGGTGTTTTTCACCTAAAAAAAGGAGTTTACGCCAACAGTTCTAGTATAAAAAGTTTTACATTTATTTACCTGAAATTTTTTACAAATGCTATTTCAATATATATCTGTGCCATGAACCTCTAACATCTGGTGTAAATATATGTTTTTTTTTTTAAAAAGTTTCCAAGTGTAAGTTAGACAAAAAAAAACCTTTTTTTTGTGGCTAATTTATGACATTTTTCTTAATAACTTCTTTTCTTGTAATTTGTATGTAACTCTAGAGGGTCATTGCATGTACCAGTTCAAAACAAAGAATTTTACACATAATTAATGTTTATAGGATGAAAATTCAATGTGGTAGACTTGTTAGCGTAAACCTCTTTTTTTAGTAGAAAAACACCGTTTAAAATAAATAAATTATATTTAAATTTTAAAAAAATGCCTAAATAGTATTATTCATTATATTTGAAATCACTATACCAAATGTGGAAAAGATTAAATTAATAGTAAAATTTTTAGAATTTGGGAGAATTTTGGGTATTCGCCTACCTTAAGCATATTTTTACCTTCTGTAAGTGCTGTTTTTAACGTAACTGAATTCAAACGAAAAATTTAAGCTCGTTTCTTCAGTTTGCAAGTTCTTCCACTAAGATCTTCTTTTGTAATGTTACAATACAATTGAAAGTTAAGAAACAAACAAACAATATATATCCATGCACAATTTACACAGTTACAACTTTTTCTAGATAGCTCAGGGTTTTGTCCTCTGCTTAGGGATACGTTTAATAACGCATTTTGCAACCCCAGTTTTATCGAAATACCTCGACCAAACTTATATTTCTCCCGACGTAATATCTTTTAGATCAGTACCTGACAAGCGCCATCGCGAAACGGAAAATAAAAATAAATTTTTCCAAACAAAAATAAAATTGATAAAAAATGTAACGCGATACAAAGTTTTAATCTTGGTGTGGAATTTTTTGTTTCTTTTTCCCAGTCTTTATTTATGACTTTGGAAAAGGACATCGTGGCATGGAAGCTTAATCGCCAATCCCAACTTAGGCGAGAAAAATTGGCGTGTTTGGCGATGATTTCACCTAGAGTCACTAGTTTTTAGTTCTACTAGCATAAACAGGGTCGCGACAGCCATGACGCTATGCTTTGGTTTTTTTTAAATGCAAAAAGGAATCTGTACTGTCCTACACCAAAACCGACCTTAAATTTGCAGCTGAGAAATGTACTAGGCGGAGGAATCTGCGTAAACAACGCTGCTGGAGCCGAAATTTCGCCTGCTCCTATTGGCTGCTCCTCCGACCCTGATATTCGTGCGCCCTGTTATGTCAAAATCGAAGGAAAAAATAATTAAAATAACACTCTAATTGAAGCTAAACTAATAAAAATAATAAATTTATGTCTTGAAATAACAAATAAATTTGTTTATTGAATGTGAAATACCTTTTTGTATTCGATTCTTGCACTCAAAAATGAGAACTATTTACCCTTTTTCTCGTAGAACAATTGTATACTGCAAACTTAAGGTCGGTTTTGGTGTAGACGAGTCTGTTTTGGTCCAAAATAGCTTTGGGCAGAAAAGGAAGCTTTCGCAAATTGAGCCAAAATTTGGTTTGCAGTGGATCAGTATAGATTTGAGCACTTCTCCATTTTTCGGACAGAAGCGAAAAATAGATAACCATGTTCAAATGGAATATTTCTAGTATACAATGGTAACCTTTAAGTGTGTATATCGTGTTTTGGTCAACAGAAAATTCCGTTTGACGCCAACAATTCCATTTGGCGACATTTGCTATTTATTAATCGACTTTTTTTTTTGCATTTAGAGCGCCATATTATTAAACTGTAAAATCAAAAGTTTGCTTTAAAAATGGATGATAGGTTGGATATTTAGTGACACGTTAGTTGGTATTGTTACTTTTATTCACTATTCTCATTGCTTTTAGATTCTTATAGTTAAGTGGATTATGGTATCTGAATTAAAATTGTTTATTTCAAGTTGATTATATATCAAGATTAGTTGATGTAACATAAAACATATGGTTGATTTTTTTGCTTAGTTGTGATCGTATGATATTTAGAAATATGTGATAAAAACAGTTAAGGGAAAACATACCTTTTTGAAAAAATTGATTCATTAAATATGTTTAATAGCGTGTGAAAAACCGAATACAAAAATACGATAGAAAAAAAAAACATTTTTTTAATATCAGCAAAGTTGGGATTCAAAAACTACTTTTTAATTCGATTTATAATTTTTTTCACTTCCTTAGGATCCCTGGTTAGGATCGGCCTTTTTAGTTTTAGCCGCCTGGATGGAAGGAAACTAACAAAAAGTAAAAGAATATTAACAACAACAAGAGCAATAATATAACATAAAATTGATCCGTTTTTTCATCTTCTCTTATGTGATGCTGTCACCGTGGAAGACAAATAACTGTAAAATAGCTGACATAAGTTTTGTCTTATTTTGATGGAAGAAAAGTAAGGTAAGATAAAAGAGGTTGAATATAGGGAGGTGCTTGGAAAGAAAAATAGTGAAGCAACCTGAAAGTTAGGTAGGAACATTCATGACTGCCTATTTCAAATGAGCTTTAACTTAGCCAAATACGACTCGTACTTTATAAAAACGGAAAAGTGATGTGGCAGCAACATACGGAACTACGATTGGCATCTCACCTTAACACAGTTGGGACTTATTTTGGACTCTACAGATTTAACGAGCACGTTTTTCCCAGTGAACAAAAATATTTTATCATTTACAATAAGAATCTATTAATTTTATTGCAGTATTTGTAACACTTTAACGCAAATTTTGTTTTTTGGTTTGGTTTGCTTTGAATTATCGTCGCACTAGAGCTACACGAGAGCTATTGGCGACTGGCGTCGTATTTTAGAACCACAGTCATTTGACGAGCCAACACCTGAATAGGCACCCAACGCAACCGTTAAGCAAATTCTGTTTTTAGCAGACAAATTGTAAAGAAAAAAAATCAACTTTGCATCAATTATTCTAAATTTTACTTACCGAATAAAAACGTTTACTTTATATTTGTATAATTCGATTTTCCTGCAACTTAGTTTGCCTTGCAAGAATTGTTCATCGTTGAGGTCTTTATGCGTTTTATTAACATATTTTTAATATTAACTTGAAAGAGAGTTCGCAGGGAATTTCGTTTGCCAATCGTTAGTTAAAAACAAAACTGACCAGATTTCAAGGTAAAACGCAATATTTTATTTCTAGCAATTTAAATCAAAGTTAATCATGATATATTATTAGGTCAATAGCAATGCATCACTAGAACCGCGCCAAATCATTCGCCAAATTTTTTTTGGGCTCATCATATGAAATACCATCCCCTCACTTGGCCACCCGGTATTCGAATTGGTTTTCTCTTGATAAAATATCCGTTTATTTCACCTCCACGAGTAAAAAGCAAGGAAAGGAAAGTTTTTCCCGCCTAAAAATAATTTTAAGTTCTAAAGGGACATAACAGAAATCAATGGAAGATAAATTCTTGGCTTTGTGTAATGGAATTTCTATCTGTTAACCGATTTACAGAGGTGTTAACGTCCTACTAATGGCTTAATCCATTTTGTTTGAAAAAATATTGAGGTGTATTATATGGAACAGGACTCAGTTGCAAAGAAAATTTTAGTTTTTATTTAGTTTTGTTTTTGTGTATGGAGTGAAAGGTTTATGGTGAGAGGATCTAATTCTTCATGGTTGCATCTGAAATAAGTTTTGTTCTAATCCTTTAAAAGGTTTAAGTCTTGAAAAACAAAGCCGAAAAGTTTTCGGAGCATTTCGGTAAGTGAAATAAGATATCTAACTTTCACAAGACAAGTTTGTTTTATAAAGATATTTCTTTACGGGAAATCTTGAGCATTATTACTCGTATTTATGTTTCTTAATGGCCGATGCATAATTTATTTTGCTACTATTTACCGGTTTTCTTCTAACACCGATCAAACGAATCACGTTTGGTCAATGAATGAGTCTAATGAAAGCTTAAAGCAAACTCTGGTCTCAATTTTTTTTTAATTTAAGGAAATTTTTAATTTACTGCATTTAATATAATATAAACAAGATTTTAGGGGCCCTTACAATTTGGTTGCCTAATGGTCTTCATGGTTTATCAGGCATACGTGCAGTATAAGGGCGGCGTTGTAAAAGCAATCCAACTTACAACTGGGCTTGCTCAAATATCTATATATTTTTAATATATTTTAGTTCTGAATAAAGAGGTTTATAAATAAATTATGAAAACACAAAATAATCCTAAAAGCTTGGAACGAAAACATAGTTTTATTTATTTAATAATACTGTAAACTGTAAACTCTAAAAGACAAAATTTTATTTTGTCTTTTAAGACATGCAGTCTCTTGAAAACTGATTAACTTTCATTTAAATATTCTTATTTCTTGTAATTTTTTGTTCCCTAGATTTGTATAAACAAGTATTTTTTTAAATATAAGAAATTGAACAAAGTTACCGAAGCGTTGATAATGTGCCACAGTAAAACTTAATTTTAAATTATTAAAGTCAGCATTTTTCTATCATGTATAGTATTTCTTTTATTAAACTTAACATGATGTATTTGTTTAAGATACTTTCAACCACTTCAGTAATTGTTTGTTATTACTGAAATTCCCTAAAAATAATCGAATTAAAAACTAAAAATAATAACCTTTTACCATAGCAACGTCAAAATCTTTTTAATAACCAACTCAATATATTTTTTCAATAAAATATCAGAGAATTCCATTCCTCGAATGTGCAACAAACCGTGAAATCAAACTTTAAAAGTTATTTTTTAAAACCATTCAAAAGAGGAAACAAAAACTTTTGCTTTATGTGTGGAAATTGCTTATCAAAAGCCCTTTTTACGCTTTCGCAATGAAAATGGGAAGAAATATTAAATATTAAAAGACAGCAGACCTCATTTTGAAATATTTCGTTCCATATTGGAACAATAAAAAAGAGTAAGAAGTCTCGAACGGAAATTTGAGACCCCTTCTTCTCAATAATAGATCGTTACTATGGGATGATCACATGAAAGGTCAGAATGAGTTGGGGATGCTGTCGGTGCTGAAAAACAATGAAAAACCGTTAACCAAGTGAGGCTTTGTTAACCTCTGTTATAAGCCCACATCAACAATTGATGAATTATTTGGCTCAATTGTAGGAGCGTTTCCGTCTAACTTATGTTAAACTAGATAAGTTTGTTATTTTTCGTCAGTTTCAACTACTGAAAATCAAACTGTTTTTTAAAACGTGTGAACAGAAATCATTATTTTATTGGTTCACCTTACAGTTGCGCCTTTTAGCATTTTAAACACCCTTTATTGACCCATGAATGGTCATTTGTGGAACACCATTAATACCTTACTTACAGAATAAAAACGTTAATTCTACTTTTTAAATTCTTTTTTTCTTGAAACTTGATTTGTCCTACATATTATTTCTTCAGTACCTTGATTTGCATTTGTCATATATTTTGTTCATTTAAGAAACTCAAGCTGATTGCTTATTTTCGCATAACAAATTTTGTTCTTACTTGCAATATTTCTGTTAAAAACCAATTTTGGTTAAAAAAATTTCGTATGAAATCAACATATTTTATCTGAAAATTATTTCAGTCTTTTCTATCTAACTACTGACATATTTTTCTGTAAAAATACACTTTGCTTTACAGTGTAAACTTGGCGATTTTTAGATGGCGTCACTCATTTTTCGCCAAAACACTAAATATTAGACTAGCCTTCCTAAAATTCCTCCCCCCCCCCCCACTCTAGGAATTTCGCGTGTATTGTTGTATTTCCCCTCCCCGTCTACAATATCCGCATAACACCTTAAGAAGGGCATTATTAAAATCTTTTTAAAATAGGGGGAGTAGGGAGGGATTATTTTTTTTATATTTACATCATAGGTTTCTCTGGGGATATGCAGAAAGATACCAAATCATTTAAGGGAACGTTGCTTTACCTGGGATTTTTTTTCCACACTCTAAGGTAACTTTTTCTCAAGTTTTGTTTATAACTTCTCATAGAACAAAACTTATACTAATTAGCTGAGAATTTGCAAAATTAATAAAAAAATCAAGTAATGATCGGAATGGTTTCCATTCTTTGTTTTCATAATAAAAAAATATTTCAGAAATTTACCACTAGGTGGGTCTTTTTTTGAGAGAAAAATGTTTTTGTTTGGTTTGATTGTATTGACGTCGTTTGTGGGAGAAAAGTGAGCCATATTCTTCAGGTTTGGTTAAGTTAGAAATCGTCGTTCACAATCTACTATAGGTAATAGTCTTTTTTTATGGCATTTATATACTTGCATACTCTTCACAGAGATCATGGTTCCGTATTATAAAATAATTCAAGTTTAAAGTAATTTTAAAATGAAAACTATAAATACTTGTCGAAAAATGTTCAAGGGGCAAAAAATGAATTTTTTAAATGATTTTTCATTGTGGGAAAAATTGTAAGGCATTTTAATTTTTTTGCAAATAGTAATAATTTTAAAGCATTGATTGATTTTTATCATTTTCCAATTATTAATTATAGCTCACCCAGGTTATTTTAGTAATTAGGTAATTTTAAATTAGGTAATTTTCCCTTAGGTAATTTTGAATAAGGCCATTAGGGTAATTTTCCATTAGGTAATTTTCCATTAGGTAATTATGAATTATATGATTTTTCATCAGGTACTTTTGAATTAGGTAATTTTCCATTTGGTAATTTTGAATAAGGTAATTTTCCATTAGGGTAATTTTCCATTAGGTAATTTTCCATTAGGTAATTATGAATTATATAATTTTTCATCAGGTACTTTTGAATTAGGTAATTTTCCATTTGGTAATTTTGAATACTTATATTTAGTAAGAAATATAAAAAAAAAATCCATAAAAGCCAGTTGCCATCATTAAAAATGTTTCTGTCAGAAGCCAAACCAATTCCCCTTGGTTCGTTTCACCCCAAATACCTTTAAATATTGCCATCTCTTCCCGACCCTTTATATATCAAAAGGCGAACATCCTGTTATAAGTTGAATACCCCTCCCACGAAATAAGATTAAACAGAAATCGGTGTCGGCAATATAAAAGGGAAAAATCTTCTCTAGATATTAGAACGGTGCATTGGGAAATGAGAACAATGATGTTAGGTATATTAAATTAAAAAAATGGAAGGGATATTTGAAAAATCCTGAAATGTTCTTTATTTTATTCGCTCGTTGTTTTATTATTCTATTTGGTGTGTTTGAGAATTTAGAAAAAAAAAATCAAAAATAAAAGAGCTCAGTGGAAGAAAGTTCTAAGTGACATTTAAAAAAAAATAGATTTTTGTGTGAATGAACATGGAATTCAATACTTTAAAAAGGTTAACAAGATACCCCTCTTTCATAAACTTTAAATGAAGTAAATTTTTTACCTTTTGTACGTGCCGTTTTTAAAGCATCCAAGTACACACGTAAACTTCAACACTCTAATGCATACTGTTGCCGTTTGGCAACAAGTAACACAATCCAATTTATTCAATTAAAGTAGAGCTACCTCTCGACAAATTTGTGTTTTTTCGTCTATTACATTCCATTTTGAAGTTTTAGTTACTAATTATCTTCTCAGATGACAGTAGTAAAAGTGTATTCAAAATTAAAGAGTGAGGTTATTAATTGTTGAAAAAAATACGTTTTTGGCAGTATTTAAAGTATAATAATATTAGTACACTAAATACAAATATATTGTTTTGAAAAATTAATTAGTTACACTCTTAAAACAAACGAGTGATTTTAACTCAGTCTGAGCTAATTTTCACTCCTCCAGTGTAGAAAATGCACTTTCCCGAAAGGAGAGGATCCTTTGTGTGTTAAACGTCCGACAGGATCACTCCAAAAGAGTGATTTTAACTCGGTCTGAGTTAATATTTACTCCTTTCCTTTGTCGAAAATGCACTTCTCCAACTGGAGTGGATTTCACTCTTTTGTTTTAAGAGTGTACTGTTGCCGTTTTTCAACAAGTAACATAATCCAATTTATTCTAATAAAGTTGAGCTGCCTCTTGACAAATTTGTGTTTTTTTCATCCATTACATTCCATTTTGAAGTTTTAGTTACTAAAAATCCTCACAGATGACAGTAGTAAAAGTGTATTCCAAATTAAAGAGTGAGGTTATTAACTGTCGTGAAATTACGTTTTTGGCAGTATTCAAAGTACAACAATATTAGTACTAAATACAAATATATTGTTTTGAAAAATTAATTACAGTTAAAAAAGGGTTATTTTGAAATGTATTTAGTAGTTTTCTAGTCATTATTATCAAAATTGGAATATTGTAGTTGGTTTTTGTCGTATGGAAATTTTTTTTAAAATTAAAATTATTTTAATTCTAATGCAGTTAATTTTTCTTCAGTATTTTCCCTATACTGTATGGGTATTAATAATATACATATATTTTTGTGGGATGAAAACAAAATCATGCATTAGAGGGTTAAAGCTCATTTTCATTTTTATCACTTAGCATGCTTTTAAACTAAGTTCTTCAATTGTAATCCTGCGAAATGTAAGGCTGTTTTGTTCAAAAGGTTTTCTTTTTTTAAAGTTCTGATGGTGGTGTTATAAGATGCAGGCTTTCTTTATTGGATGTTGTTTTAAATTGACCGATCTCAGAGAGAGAAACTTTTTGTAATACTCATGTTTTAAGTGCTTAGAACTACTTATCTTGAATATTTGAAAAGTACTCAAATTGAGTTAGTTTTTAGAAGCGACAAAGAAATTTAACTGTAAATAAGATTTTTGAGATTTGCTTTTACTTTGCCTAAAAAAGCGTTTGTTTTAAAGGCTTTTCTTCCTGTATTTTGGTTGAGCATTTTCTTTTAAAAGCTAGGTAATTGTTTAAGAGACTTTTAGTGTATAAACCTATTACTGGAGATATAGCAAAATCTGTGATACTTGTATTTACTAGAGCTTACCTAGCAAGGTAATAAACAGATTATGCTTGGATTCTTCCAAAAACGGTATTAATTTCAGAACTATTTTAGGTTTTATATTAAGAATATGTTTTGTTTTCGAAGTTTAAAATATAACTGTTCTTGGAAATTGGATTCACATTTTACTTTGGTTAAAATCAAACTTTCTACTTTGAGGTTTAATTTTTTAATAGTTTTTAATAGGTATTTGGTAATTGTGCATGTTGCGTGTGAGTATATGCATAAAGGTAAAAGGAAAAGTCCTCGCAATATTTCTAATGCATTGTTGTCTCTTTCTAATGAAATTAATAAATAATAACATTTAAACGTTTAAAAATAATAAAAATCTGTTACTTTACAGATCGTCAAACGGTGCATTGCAGGCAATTCAACTTTGTAATGCAGTGCTACTTATTCTATCACTGTTCTCCAATATAAAAAAATGTGCAAAAACTATTCTAAGAAAATAAATAAATAATAATAATTGTGAAAGTTTGCCTGTTACTTTATAGATAAAATTTCACATGAATTTTTGGGAGCTAAGTCGTGTTGGGATCAGGCTTTAAAAAGAGCAGCCATTTCGTAACAAAAAACTTTCATAAAACTAAAAATTTTAAACTGTAAGGTAGAATGTGAGAAAAATTGTTTATACTTTTTTAAAATGATATTTTAGTTTCACTACTTTTTCACCATGATTCATGTAAAAAATAATAAACAGTGTAATTGACAGTGCTGTAGAATTAAGATTAATAGTTGAAATTTAAGTACAGAAGTACTTAGCAAGAATTTTTATAGTATTTAATGAAGATAAAAATGTTAAAAACACGAAAAAGATAGTTGCGGCTCAATTTTCTAAAATATTAAGAGAAATTTTAGATTTATTTGAATCTTATTAAAAATTCTGAAAGAAAATATCAATTATAGCTGACATACTAACAGATTTTCACAAAAAATATAACATGTTAGATGAGTTGCATAATTTAATTAAAAAAAGTTAATAATATGACAATTAATAAAGTTATAATATGACAAGTTATTTAAAATTCTAAAAAACTAATTCTATTAAATTCTGAATTTACAGGGAGTTTATTTTGGTTTTTAATCCATTACTTTAACTTTTGTGTTCAAATAAAATCAAAACTTGAACAAACTTTATAGTTTTATTTTGCTTTCTTCTGTCTGGGGAAAAGTTTCTTTCATGTCTGGCTATTTTTAGATAGTTTTTTTTAGTTTCGTCGTTATTTTTTAGCCGTTAGCAAAGTACGAATCGAAAGTTAAAAAGCATTTGCTTGAAAAATATAAACATGTTTTATTTCAAAAAAATATAATCATGCATTTAAATTTGGGAGAAAAACTAAGAAGTGAACATGAAAAGTAAAAACGAAACAAAAAAGGATATAAAACTAAAATAATTTGACTTTTTATTTTTTGTATTATGTTTTTTAATTAAATCAAATATGAATGTAACAATGTGGCCAAAACTATAATATATTAAGTTACTTATTAAACTAATTAACTCGTGTTTGCGCATCTAAAAATGTAATTTGAGTATTTTACTTAAATATTTTTTTTGTCAAACAGTCAAAACTGCATAAAGTTCTAAAATATCCATTTAGAAAAAAAATTGCAGGAATTAAAAATATATATAATTTTAACAAGCATTAAACAATTTACTGCTACCCCTATTATCGCTGCTATTTAAAACTCCAGAGGGCTGGGGAGCCAAGTTGGTTAGGCACTCGCCTAGCTTGCGAAAGGTCCCAGTTTCGGTCCGGGCATCGCCAAAATATCTGCCGACCTATAAAAGGCCCGTGCAGCCAAAAATGTCCGACGGATAGTACCCCGTGTAAGGGAGTGCACGTTAAATATCCCTCAAAGTCCTAACGCTGCGTACGATGTCGCCCTTAACGGTTGCGTTGGGTGCCTATTCAGGTGTCGACTCGTCACTTTACTGTATTTCTAAAATACGACGCCCGTCGCCAATAGCCCTCGCGTAACTCTAGTGCGACGATAATTCAAACTTGCCTAACTTTAAAGGGTTTTAATCCCACAATACTATTAAAACTAAACTCTACTATTAAAACCAACCTGAACCCCTTTTATGATTTTCGCAACAAATTGCGTTGTTACCTCAATAAACCAACAAAAATCTTGAAAATTTACGCAATACATCATAACAAGATTATAAAAAAGAATATTTTGCCTCATCAAAACTTAAAACCTGTCCAGCCTTTCTGGTCCGATAAGAAACTCTTGCTTCAGATAAAGGGCTCCATAAATAAAACGTCAATCTTTTTTTTTTCTTTCTGGCCTGTGTCTACTGCGGCGAAGTTACCAGAAATCTCTGAGATGATAGTACTGTAGAGACTTGGAGATCTTGAAGAAGAAACACTGCGTTTTCACTACCTGGTGCTTTTTGGTAACAGGGGCATATTCTTGAATTTGCAAATGTTTTAGTATACTAGGGGGCAAAGCTCCCTGCTCGCTGCCGCTCGCCAACCCCAGGGAATTGCTACGCAATTCCTATTTGTTTGTTCCGCAAACAAACATGCAGGACTAATATGAAGAAACTGTCAATGCAGGAATGCTCATCTATACAATCTGGATAGTTTTCCGTGGGACTTCTCCAGGGCATCGCGCAGCTCTAGCGCTAAGCAAAGATATCTTCCAAAGCCACGGGATGCAGCCTGAAGCAGCCCCGGCACAAAACAAGCACACCGTCACACTTACCTTCAGCGTTTCTGATTGGCTGAAGCCGCGTAAGTCACATGGCTTTCAAGCGTCCGACAATTACAATTTTATATTATATATAGAAACTAGCTCAGAGATACGAGAGTAAATTCATAGTAAATGTCACTTATCCAGTAATATTTTAACAATTGTATGAGCCTTGAACGAGGTATTATATATGAAGTATTAATATATGAAGTGTTTTAAACCATTAAATAAGGTAATTTTAAACGATTAAATTGACTGAAAATTTATTTCAAAACTCAAGCAGGGAAAAGGCATTTATATTTTCCCATTATTTTTGTCCTTCAGACCGTCACTTGACAATGGTTCCAAATTACAACTACCGTCACCTGAATGTCGTTTT
This sequence comes from Hylyphantes graminicola, assembly GCA_023701765.1. Taxonomy (NCBI): domain Eukaryota; kingdom Metazoa; phylum Arthropoda; class Arachnida; order Araneae; family Linyphiidae; genus Hylyphantes; species Hylyphantes graminicola. Next base: position 6,023,881 of record CM043117.1, on the reverse strand, counting down.
CCTTCCCCCATTTCCGTTGCAAGATATCCCAGATATAGTTTTTTTTACTATTTTTCTTCTGTCTACGCATGAAAATCATATGAGGGGTATAGAATCAAAAGTCACTAAATCCAAAAAGTAAAAATGTGGGAAATCGCAAAAAACTATTTTTAATACCTTACTATTGTATAGAGTAAGGGTGAGTACATGTAAATTAGAACAAAAATTATACAAACTCATTAAGATAGTAATAATTAACAAAACTTAAATAGTTTGTTTATAATTACCAAAACTAATTTGGAGTTAGAGAGTTTTGAAAGCAACACCTGGAGTTAGATAGTTTTGACTTTTAAACATAAGGAGTTAGTGAGTTGTGATTATTAATGCGACAAAATTTTAATAAATAGTATAATTTAAAAATACGTAATTTAAGACTTTTGTACGAAATAGGCCTAAAATCTTTTCTATGTTTATTATTAGGCCAACTTTTAGGCTTGTAGCGTATACAGTCAAAACTAAGGCAGTAGTAGGCCTACGTTTGTATAGATATAATATTAGGCTCTGCAAAGAAAATGAGAACTGCATATATGGTACAAAAATGTATTGAATAAATTTTTACATCGTGTCAGTCTGTTTTGCACAGACAAATAATTAGGAATTAAATATAGCACAGGAATAACATTGATACGTTTACACGATTAAAATTCGTTCATCGTCAGCTGCTTTACACAAGAGGTTTTCTTCTTGGCCTACTCCTGGTGCATCAGCTCCATTCATCACTGATACAAAATACTGCAATTCTTCCAAGTCAAACCAATTTTCTCCGTAACGCTTTACTAAGAGCTTTTTCACATCATTTCTTTTAGCACTGCTAAGAATGTTTGTTGCTGGAATGGGCAATGGAGTAATGTCTTTTGCAGTTTTACCAGGAATAAACAATGAGCCATGTCTTGCACAGTCACTAAGGTACGGGATTTCTCCACATGTTGTAACGTTGTTCAGGGTAACAAAGATCCTTTTCGCAGATTTACGTTTTTTGTCAATTCTCTTGCATTTGGAAATCATAAAATGTCAGCGATTTGTCAGTTTTAAGGTGCTTTAAACACAGTTCTTAAATCCAAACTCATTGCAGTCTTTACCTACAATCTTTACAGTGGCAAATTCTGAAAAGTGGCAAATGGTACCAAATACCCTGTCGGGTGGAAGGAAAATGTGCCCCCTTATGGGGTAAATAGTCTCAAATTCTTTTATGTGGTCGTGAGCTTCACTCTGATTGGCAAATGACCAACGGATGCTGAGCCATCATTGGAAGAGAATGTGCCAGTCAAAACTCTCTAAATCCTATGGAACTAGTGAGTTTTGATTCTGACCCATACTTTTAAATGCGTTTTATAATATTTTTTACTAAGTTTTGACATTCGCTTTGCTTACACATTGATGAAGGGCTAAAAAAACTATCAGCTGGTAGTAAATCTAATTTTTTTTTTAATTTTTGGAGTTAGTGAGTTCTGATTCTATACCCCTCATATATACACTGCAAATCGAAAGCGAAATAAAAGGCGAATTATCTTAACTGTTCCACAATTTTTCATTCAACTTCCAAATCCGGGGGTAGAGGGTGCAATTGATCTCGTAGCGGCCATGTTTGCTAATAAATATTAGTACTATATTTACCTAAATGGAAATTATTTATTTTCTTTTTTAAAAATATTAGTATCTTTTTAATGATTTTTTATGCCGAACGCCGCGTTAATTGGTCGTAAAATTTGACACCCCAAAAAATTCGTTGCTCTATGCTACAGCCTACTTAGAAATGAGGCTCTGCAGTAGCCAATAGCTCAACTAGCTCTATTGAAACGATAATTGAACTCAATTTCTTAGGCGGACGTGCAAATTATAAACAAGGCATCCCCAATTTAAGTCAGTCTATTAAAAATTATTATTAAGAAATTTTTGCATTAATTCTGTTTAGTGTAACTAATGAGCAAGCTTGCGCCCGATTCACCTCACTTGTTAAAGAAAATTAGTTCATTATTAAATCTAAAAATATAAATAAAAAGGGGGAAATTTTATATTAAAAATAAATTTTTGCTAGTTATTTCTACATAAAGCATGTAATAAAATTGCAAGATTTTTCGATTGGAGAAAGACACGTACAACCGAAACAAAAAAAATCTTATTATAAAGAAAATAGTTGTAGGAATCTTTTGGTTTTGTTTTACAAATAACAATTGATTTGCGGCATTGAATCATACCCTCTATTTAAAAGTGTAGAAAACATTTTACTCCATTATATATCACTATTACTACCACGCTTAAAAGTTATTTTAAAATTTTAAATATTCATTTTCGTCAAGAATTAACTAACTTTATATTAAATTTTCAGTACTTTGGTGCCTTCCATTGCCTTATTTGGTCATAAAACATTATACATATAGACATATGTATAATGTTTTATGAATAATCTAAAACACAAATCCCGCAAGAAAACTTGCAAACGTCGTTACTGAGTTAAAACAAAACTTCAGCAAAATATAACACAAACACACCCATACTATTCCCTACAGAAAATGCAAATGCCGCATTCCCACTTGAGACGAGAAAAGAGGTTGAAAAATTTCAGTGAACATTGATTTACGCCATTTCAGGGAAATATTTTTTTTGCGGGGGCCGAAAATTCGTAGCTGAAGTATCTTGGGGCGTTGATGTACCAAGAAAGTATTCGGGGAATGTTGGTTGCATAGTTAGATGGGCTTCGGTAAGGTTGGATAAGGAAATGTTTTTGGTTGATGTTTATGGATTGTTTGTAACAATAGATTGTTGCAATAGCTGAAGTTTGAGTTATGCTAGTTTTTATTTTACTTAAAGCATATTTAGAGAAAGCAATATATGAATTGTAATTATAACGATAAATATTGTCATTTTTGCTTATGTGTAACGGATGTTAATTGATGATAAATTTTTTACTACTACAAATCATACCATTTTTTTACAAGGTTGAAAAACATGTTAATTCATTAAAAACCCAGTTGTGAATTCCATTTGTACTTTCATGAGAAGATACAAGAGTAAAAATTATGTAAAGTCCCAATTTACAGATGCGATAAGGCGTTGCAGATATGACGAAGACATTAAAATATAGTATCAACTATGCATTATAGCTTCAGCCATGAGTTTTCAGCTATATTTTGAAGGATATATCGGGGGTTGATGTACTAAGTATTCGCGGAATGTTGGTTAGTAGACGTACGACGTAAGCGGAAGTGACCGGAAATGGAGTTATGTTGTTTTAGTTCCGGTATTATAATAGAATAGGTTTATGTGACGTCATATCCGGTGATTATTATAATATCGATCACCAATATAGCTTATATCAATCAGCTTACATTTATATTGAGTTTATAGCACTAGAAACTTAAGATTAAACTACAAAAGCTGGAACAAAAAAATATACAATTTTCATAATGATATGTTAATGTAACATTTTCTTTAAAAAATTTTCAAACTTTGTTTGATCTCTACCTAACGAAGAACAAAATTATTATCTATGAATTTTTCATCACTTAAGAAAAAATGCTTACTTTTGAAAACTACGAAATTATGATTTAAAGCGCGTTCTGTTGACCAGATATTTTCAAATATCAAATAAGTTAAAGAAGAAACGCAATATCTTAAACCTATTTGGGGACTTAAAATTAAAACAAATGAACAATTAGAATAAGTATACTAAAACGTTTAATACAATAAGTTATAAAATTAGCATTGAATAGCAAAAAATAAAAAGTTACCCTAATTGATCTTTTGTACAAACATCTATTGTTTCCTTACAGAGAACTGTTAAATTTTCAAAGAAATTTTGTCTCAGCTACATAATTAATGAAAAATTATTCTGTTGCTAAAATTGGTAAAGTCTTCAACAATTCCAGTAAAAAAATCCCACTTAAAAAAACATACAATCAATTACCACCAAACAAAATTAAACTTTCCAACCCCTCCAAGCCCCATTCCCACAGCAATTCCCAGCATGCATCACTCGCAGGCGATTAATCGCCAGATCGTTACCTAAACACCCCGTCGATCCCTCGCGATCGCCCCTTGCTTTTATCGACGCAATAAAATTCACCGAACTTAAGCCCCCTGCCTCATTGGGGGGATAAAAACTTAACGCCCCGGCCACTTTATTGCGAGACCAAATACCGATATTGAAGTAGTTTTTCTGGCACGAGAAAGTAACGTTTGTTTTCATCTGTTTTCTAATGTGTAACTGACGATGAACATCTTTTCATTTTTTACTGGAAGTTAATGTTTTATGGCAATTATAAAGTACAAATTAGGTACTTTTTCGTTTCGCGGGAGCAAGCGATAAAGTCGCCAAAAATGTACTGCGCCGCAAAACCGAATATTTCAAATGGTAACCCATCCACCTTGTGTGCTGTTGTCAGATAACTTTGCATATTATGGTTCTTAAACTGTATAGGCTGTGTTTTTGCTGTCAAAAAATACCGCTTGTTGTCAGAGATTTTAGTTTCCCAAAATTTGCGACAGCGAAACACTTACGATGGATTTGTTTCTCCCCCCCCCCCCCCAGAGTGTATTTCAAATGATATTATGATCAGCAATGATCTTCGGTGTGTAAGAAAACGTTATTTTGAGCGTTATTACAAGTGAAAATAAACTGAACAATTTGCCAGCACATGTTTCTAAGCTATAGAAATAGAAGTCAAATCTAAACGCTAAAAGTCAAGTTAACCTTCACAAAAAAAAACACATAAATATAGATGATGGTTAATGAATTATGAAAGAAACAAACTTGAAAGGTATTTGACCTATTGTATTTCAGCCTCAAGTTTAATTTTGTAGACCTCAGAAATTCAAGTATTTTATGGTAAAAACCAAGAGCAAAAACGCTTTTAGAAACCTTTAAGAATTATATAACTGATGTATACTTGTTGCGAACTAGTACGTTCTTTTGGTAAATTATTTTTAGTGATGCATAATTAAGCATTAAGAAGTAGTATTACTTAACAACTAATTTTATGGAAGTTTGGAAATTGTCTTTTTCTATACACACAATTGAGAAATATTAAAAAAAAGGGAAATATAACATAAAACAACTACTCCTGTCCCTTATAAAGACCACAAAAAACCCCATTCCCTTCATAAACGTCCCGTGCAGACTTGTTTCTTAGCTTTAAGTACTCAGCGTAACGGCCCAACATTTGCTGTAAAAATGGCGGGAGATTAGAAAGTGACGCCTTCTTTATTCGTCATATTTGTGAAGAGCTATCACCAGTAGTACTACTTTGGCGACTTTTTTTTTGTTTTGTTCCTTGTCCGTTTATTGATTCGGATTATTGTTTGAAACGATATTTATTGCCTTTTTGGCGAAAAGAGGCGCCGGAGATTAGATGTTGAGTAGCAAATAAAAAAAAGAAGAGTTTTTGTATGGTTTATAGTTGTTTTTCGGATGTTAAGTTACCTATTTATATCGGAAAAAAATATCAAAAGCAAAAGTTTAGGAAAGTTATGATGCAAAACCGGTTTGGACTAAAGCCCGTTTACCTAAAGGTTCAAGTTATGTTTGTTTTAGTTTTTATTCATTTAAATTTCTATGAACAAATGCGTGAGAAATTTGTCTCATCTAAATTTAATATTAAAGGAAAATTTAAGTATGTCATACAGATCAGTTCTGAAATACATTATAATATATAGCAATGTATTTAAGGGTTCATTATTTGTTTATTAAATAAGCGGCACACTCCACTTTTTCTATAAAAATAAGTTACTTTAGTTTTAATTTCTTTGCTTATTAATATTTAATTGTATACAGGGCATCAAAATACAAATTACTCTATATTTATACTACTATTTATTTCTGCGTTTTTATATTTTTGGAAGGCATTTGAAAATAAAATCGTTGAGATTTTTTTGACTATTATATATAGAATGTTGCTGTATCGTTTGTTTAAAATTTTTAAATCATTGTTCAAAAATTAAAAATCTAAAGTAATATGATGATAAATTGTGATGCCATTTTTAGAGCAAGCAATGGCAAAATCCAAGTATCTATTCCGGAAATTTCAACTCTTTGTTTTTATATTTCTGTATGAATAAAAGTAACAGGATATTAAATAGGCTATTTCAGATCTTTCAGAACTTCTTGTTTAAATTTTGTTTTAGGTTAGGAAATAGAAACTTGAATTTATTGTATATGTATAGAATTTATTGTATAGAATCTAAATTAAAAAAAAAAAAGAGAATTGATTAATAAAACATCTTTCAATTGTCAAACAAAGAATATCTTTTGCGACGAAATAGCTAATAATGTAAAAGTGTCTTTATCAACTTGATATTATTACAGTTTTCTTAAACTATCGATGTATGCATTTGTATTGTTTTGTATATGATATTAAACTATCCTAACACTTTTTTCTAAGAGACATATTAAGTTGTAAAAAAGACATTTTGATTGTTATTTTACAGAAAATGTATTCATACAGAAGAAAGGATGCTGACTGTTTTTGAATGACAACATTCAATATTAACAATAACATTCAATAAGACATTCTTCAATATCAGGCGAAAAACAAAAGTTCCATTTCTATGAACTAACAAATAGAGAACATTTCTTTCTTAACTTAATTTGTTCCGTTTTGATTTATTTTGTCAGATATCGATACATACATTCGTATCGGTACATGATACATTTCTTAATAAGCTTTCTAATTACATTTAGGGAAACTAATTCAGTTGCTTACCTGAAAAGAAACCAAAGTTCTATTTCAAAAGCATAGATATCATAGTTAAAGTATTAGATTGGCAGATCACGTGACCTCCAATGCTAACGACAGGACGAGTCATAGAGACCAAAATTGGAGGGTCATGGGACCAGTGTTGCCACCACATTAAGATGAAATATACTACGAAAAAATACCATTTAGTTCTAAAATTACAAAATAATATAGAAAATAGAAAAGCGTTTCACGTTTTTTTTAAAGTCACTAAAAATATTCCAAAATGCGGCTAGTATTTTTTTGAAATTTATATATATTTTTTTGAAATTTCAGAAATAAATTTTACTTTTTCGTAAAACCTTTCTCCTTAAAGTAGTTATAACACAGACTCCATGGCCCTTCAATTTTGGCCTCCATACGCGTCCCGTCGTTAGCATTGGAGGTCACGTGATCTGCCATTCTAATACTTTAACTATGATATCTATGTTCAAAATACTAAACAATAGATCTTTTTCTCCGAAACTCAATTGTTCTTGGTATTTTTAAAAATGGATTAGGAAAACTTTGAGCATGGCAGTAACAGAATCACAGTTTGACGTAAATAATGAAACTTTTATTGAAAGACTTTTGATATTGGCAAAACAAATAATCAAAGAAAACTTAGTTTCGTTTTATTCCTTTTGATCTTGGCTTATAAAAAAGGGTTTTATTTATGTAAAATATAATATTGAATGTTGTGAATAAATAGTGTATTGTAAAAAGTAAACAACGCTAATTGAATGTAGGCACTTGTTGACAAAACTTTACGTAAATTGTAAGAACATTAAGTTTTACCGGATTTAAAAACGAATAAAAAATTCATTTTTTTAAAGCTGTAGTTAGGTTCTTTGAACTATAATGTATAAGATTCATGCATAGCTTTAAGTTTTCAAGATTAAACGTTGTTTTGTTTTTGTCCCTGTGATAGTATTACTATTCGTTTTTCATACATTAAAAAAAAACATTTATTCGAAATCACTTACATGGATGAAAGTTAATGTGAACAAAAAATTATATTACGTTTATTATTATTTTAAAATAAATATCGTTATAATTTCGTCACATAGAATGTTCTCCCACTAAGCTCTTTAATCGTCATTTACTTTTCGGCAATTTTTTTGAAGATTTAATAAATTAATTGAAATCAATAAAATGTGTAAATTTTTGCTACTCTACCAGTTTGTCTTTTGACATTCAAATGATATGCCAGTGCATTTTGTTCGTTGAAATAAACTAAATTGAAATTTTATCTCTATATGTAATCTACTTAAAAACCGAAGTCAATATTAGTAAACCAATAATGAAATCTAAAAGGTCTTTCACATTCAAATAGTTCAACCTGCATATTGAAAGGCCCTAGTTCTGCTATAGCACTATATTTACAAAATTGCAAAAATGAAACCACGAAGTGTGAAGTTAATGTAAATCACTTTAAAATTCCAGCAGCATATCTAAAATCATCAATTTGAAAGGTTTATTATTCGAAACAAATTTGTTTATACATTTTAGATAAAATATCCAGATTATTCTAAATTTTCATAGCGATACACTTTGACATGAATATGTACTAGTCGGGTAACAAAAGTATTGGTTCTGCCAATTTGGAAACTGTGTAATGTTTATTGGTGTAATGGCGAATGCTGTTATTGGATGCAATAAAAGTCAGCAAAACACATTCCTGTGGATAAATACACGTGGATAATTCCGTGAGACGTCCTCATTTAATATTCCATTATACACACTTCCTGAAAGTGTGTTATTTAAATGAGCTAAAAGTTTCGTGACATTTGGTGTAACAAGAGTGTAAGCAACACTTTTTTTTTGTATGTGGCTTATTGATGTCAATAAGTTACTAAATAGTGTAATGAGTAAAACACATAGGAAACTAACATCTGGAATATGCTGCTCAGTTTTGGTCCCCCTTCCTCAGAAAAGATATTGAAATGCTTGAAAAAGTTCAGCATTGGGCTACAAGAATGATTAAGGGTTTATCGGGTATTGATTATGGTAATAGATTAAGATCGTTGAACATGTATTCCCTGGAAAATAGGAGAACAATGGGTGATTTAATTCAGTTGTTCAAGTTCATTAAACAGGGGGACATGGAGGGCTTAGCTACCTTAAATAGCCAGACCAGAGGGCATGGTCAGAAATTGAATAAATCATGCTTTAAAAAGGAGGTAAGAAAACATTATTTTTACAATAGAGTCGTCAATGAGTGGAATGCTTTGCCAGAATATGTTGTGTATTCGAAGAGAGTGGAAGATTTTAAGAAGAATCTCGATAACCATTGGAAACTGGTAAGGAATTAGATATTATTTTGGACCAACCTTGCTGGGCCTCTGGCCTGTTGTTGGTCGACAATTTTTGTATTTGTATATTTGTATAATAACAGGTAAAAAATGTGTTACTTATTTTTCTACCACAAAGTTGCAGCATGTGTAAACATGCAATGACGGACAATTGCAATGGAGACAATTCAATGATGCAGTTCTCTTCCGTAAATGACGTTTTCAGTCCGCAGCTCATTTCGGAAGTTGATGCTACCGACACATAATATGTGAACTTGTGACATACATGTTTTGAACCTTATTGCGTATTTCGGGTGCATTTTTATAAAAGAGTCATAATTTTGATAAGGAAAACATAAAACAAATTAGTTTTCATTCTAAAGTACATTTATTAACATAATGTAAAACGCATAAAATATCTTTTCAAACTGCATCGCATGTTTTGACATTTACTAATCTGACTTTTGAAAACTCCGATTTGATTTATTAAAGGGGTTATTTTATTACGATTTCGAGAAAATTCGTTCATAAGTAAGAAAGATAGTCTAAGATAATATTATTTTAAAAATCATACTAAAGAATGGTTCAGGACTCAAATTAATCAGTATCCAAATATGTTTCGAATAAATAGGTATTAAGATTAAAAACTAATATTAAAGTACTTCAAAATTGCATTGAAACTGCAAAATATTCTAATGTTGCAATTTTTAAAGAATATACACTCTTAAAACAAAAGAGTGAAATCCACTCCAATAGGATAAGTGCATTTTCGACACTGGAAAGGAATGGAAATTAACTCAAACTGAGTTAAAATCACTCGCTTGGAGTAATACTGTCGGAGTTTTAACTAAAAAAAAGAGTGAAATCCACTCCAATAGGATAAGTGCACTTTCGACACAGAAAAGAGTGAAAATTAACTCGGACTGAGCTAAATTCACTTGTTTGTTTTAAGAGTGTACTGATGTTCCAGTTGTAATGATTCAACACATATTTTTTTCAGTGTAAAAGAAGGCATTAGAAGCTCAGAATCTGACCAAGTCTGGTTAATGATGTCCATGATTAGTCCATGTTAATGATGGAAATCAGTCTTTAATTAGTTACAACATTGTCCAACTTCACCAATCGAATTGCATCGGTAGGCTAAAGTTATACGGTGTTTTGAACTCTGTAGGGGATTTATTTTAATGCGGACTGGAATTTTATTATCTGTTTTGGTCCCAATTAGGGTGTACAAAACAGATACTTCTTTTTCCTTCGAGACAAAGAAGCTTAACTCAATCATACTGTATACTTGCAGCTAGTATAAATCTCTTAAAATTAACGGTGATGATACTTTTAAACCTTAACTTCAAGCCTGCAATGTAAGTAGTCAAATTGTGCCTTCCCTCTGAGGTATACAAGCACAGTCAAGTTTTCCAGCATTTTTTTTAATTTATAAGTTTTATAATTTTACTAAAATTTTAAGTATGGATAAGTTATTTGTTATCATATGCTACAGAAATATAATTGAAAATCTCTAAAGAAACGGAATTAAAAAAATATTAATCTCATGCAATCAAGAAAGTTTACTCTTCAGTCGATTTCCTAAAACTTTAGAGAGTTCAACTTTTTTTTTATTAAGGTAGGCGAATACCCAAAATTTCCCAAAATTCTAAAATTTTTACTATTGCTTTAATCTTTTCCAAATTTGGCATAGTGATTTCAAATATAATGAATAATACAATTTAGGTTTTTGTTTATATTTAAATATAATTTATTTATTTCAAACGGTGTTTTTCTACTAAAAAAAGAGGTCTACGCCAACAAGTATACCACATTGAATTTCCATCCCATGAACATTTATTATGTGTTAAATTTTTCGTTTTGAACTTATACATGCAATGACCCTCTAGAGTTACATACCAATTACAAGAAAAAAAGTTATTAAGAAAAATGTTATAAATTAACCACAAAAAAGGATTTTTTTTATTAACTTACACTTGGAAATTTTTTTAAAAACAACTTGTATACTTACACCAGATGTTAGAGGTTCATGGCATAGATATATATTGAAATAGCATCTGTGAAAAATTTCAGGTAAATAAATGTAAAACTTTTTATGCTAGAAGTGTTGGCGTAAACCCCTTTTTTTAGTTGAAAGACACCGTTTAAAATAAATCAATTATATTTAAATAAAAAAAATTGCCCATAAAGCATTGTTCGTTATATTTGAAATCACTATGCCAAATTTGGAAAAGATTAAAGTAATAGTAAAAATTTTAGAATTTTTGGTATTCGCCTACCTTAACAGCTTTCTTTGTTATTTGATGCAAACTAGTATCCTTGGTTAATATTCTATTGTGTTAATAGCGATAAGAAATGTTGAATTTTTTATCCCCTTAAATAGTTTCTTCGAATGCATATTAGATAATTTATAATGAATCCTTTAATTTAGGTGCACAAAGTTGTAGCGACAGAAGAAATTGCATAGTTTTTAAGATAGCAATATCCTTAAAGCAATAACAATACAAGTTGACATCCTTAAGATGCTTGCTAACCAGTTTTAATTTATCATAACTGTACCAAATTTAATTAAGTTGACACTACAGAATTGAAAACTGCAGGTGAAACTGCGTGCATGCTTACCTTTCTGTGTTAAATTAGCCAAAAATTTAAAGGTACACCATTTTGTTCCTAAAATGCAGATGTTAATGGGGGAATTCGAAATGAATTCGAACCTACCCATGATTTGCGTACAAATGGCGGGTGAGATCTTTTCAGTGTCCGTCTCTATATACAACCCTATTACAATCGAATAAAAACTCTTCTTAACCCATAGAAAACTTCGCTTCATCAGCATTTGAAAAACACGGAGTTGTGCTGTTGTTTGGCTGCTGCACAATACGTTTTTTTCTTCTTTTATTATATATACACACAAGTATCATTACTCGAAAGGAAGAATTCTTATTCCTTTTCAGGATTAAATAAATAAAAGTTAAATAAATTGAAAAAGTCTTTTTCTGCGAAAGTTTGAGTAAATAAACAAGTTTTTTTGGAATGTATATGGAATAAATCTTGTTGCTTTGAATTGAGCTTTCTTTTTTTGGTTCAGGATTCATGGAACATGGTATAAATCAAGCTAAATGCCAAATCTCGAGAATCATTTGTGTTTTTTCTTGCATACGGAAATTCTAGTATAAAAAAGGAAGTTCGGATCTGTGATGTAAGATTGAGATCCAAAAAAAAAAAAAGTTTTCTTTGGGACGAAAAAAAATGTGTAGTAGGATAAAGAAAAGAACACTGGACAGTCCGAGATAGGACAGACCCTTCTTTTTTTTATTCTGCAGAAACGATTAATTCTATTAGTGACAATTGAATAAATAGCTTCTGAAGGGCCATATCACATGGACGTTCATTCATTCAACTCAATCTTAAGCGAAACTCGATCAACATTTATTTTTATCGCAGTTTCGACTTTGCGAAGTTGCACCTAAGCTTATCAGCGTTGAATGAACGGTTGCTCGCATATTATATTTTGGGGCAATTCATCCTCATGTTTGGCACTTATTTATATTTGCTCATCAAAGTTGTCTGAATACACTTAGTATTGGAATTAAGTGCACTCGGGACCTGTTCTAGAAAAACTCAAACTATTGGCACAACCTATTTTGGGGGACCCTTGCAAAAAAGGTTGTGTATGATTTCCAGTAATGATGGTGCTATATGACCTATGCATCAAATTTTTGCTGCAATTTTATTAGATTTCTAATAAACATTGATAAAAACGATCACGTTAGGTCAATTTCTCAGTCAAAATCGAGCAAAAACAAAGTGGTGTATCATAATTTTTTTTTAGTTTACTGATATTTTGGGGATTTACAGCATTTAACATAATAAAAACTAAAATTTAAGGGGCCACTAAAATTTGTTTGCCCGCCCGGGCCAAACGGGCCTTGTAAAGAACAGCCCCTGCGTGCACTAATAGTTGCAATTAAGTCAAAGATTGTTGTAACAATGTTAAACAAGTGACTCATTGTATAGGAAGGTTGGTGCTATCTAACGAATGATAGAAGTATCACCTCCGATGTCAGCCTATTAGCCTTGTCGTGCTCTTTTGTCAACGTGTAGTCACTTGTACCTCTGGATTTCCAGACTCCTAAATTGTGCTGGAGAATTTTCACGGAACATCATGATTTATGTTATTAAGGGAGAATGGGGGAGCTGGGTCGGGGGTCTTCAAACTCAAGTGCCCCAATGTTAATCTAATTGGGGAAAACTATTTTCTCTGCCACATTTCTCTGGATGTATTGATAATTTTACGAACTGTTTTTTAAATATTGAATGTAGATAACTTACAGGTCTCTATAATCCCACTTTAATAAATTGCTTCTTGCGAACTTACTTTAATAATTGCGAATACTTTTTGTGAAATTATTTATTCAAAATTGTATAAAAATTCGAAACAATTTCAAAAAGTGGGATTGTCCGGACTTGTAAGTCAGCTACATTTGTCACATAAAAAATGGTTTGTAAAAATATTAAATACAGCCGGAGAAATGTGGTAGAGAAAATATTTTTTCTCCATTGATGCATTCTCCCTATTTTTCTCCACTGATGCACTTTGTTTTGGAGACCTGCTATCCAGCTCGCCCATTCCCCCTTAATAAACCTTCATGATCGAAATATTTCATATCCGACTTCTTCAGTAATAAATGAAAACGAAGTACGACAACGAATATGAGCTCCGGAGATCAGTCTTGTGTGAAATGGGATAACAAGGATCAGTGGAGAAAATGTTGCTTTGAGGTACTTTTAAGCGGACATGGTACACAAAACATTTCTAGAAATAATAACATAAACTAGTAAACTATAGTGGTTTTATGCAATGTTCACTCCAAATAAACATTTTCTAGCAATAAAAAAAGAAATATTTACAAGTAGTTTTTTATTTTAAAAAAAAGTCAAAAATTTGAACTTTTTTAAAACTCTACTCTTCTTTCAATTTTCAATTTTGAGAATAACTGCACCCAAACTTTTATAGTTTCTTCTAAGGACAATTTTTTCAAGAACTTTGGATGGATTTCAAAATGTGAGCTACAGTTAAAAATAGCATGCATTAACACTGAAAATCACAAAAAAAAAAAAATTATTGAATTCAACATTAAAACAAAATTTTTATATAGTATACCTTATTCTATGCACAATTTTGTGCACTATTTATATGAGAACACTAAGGCTTTTTTTCTAATTAAACACAATAATTGAAAAACGCGAAACATAGAAAACAAGTTGAAATCAGACGAAATTTTCACAGTTGCATCAGTGAGTGCCCTCTATTTCATTACTCTGGACTTTCTGCAGACAGTATGGGAAGAATTGCATTTTAGGCACACACATTGAGCACATATAGGAAAAACTAGGTTAGTTTTCCTTCAATTTTATGTATGATTTATTATATTTAGTATAAAATAAACTACTGTAATATACCATTTAAACTCGGGCATTGTTTTACAAAAACCCTGTATTAACAAATTCAAAAACATTCATTTAAAAAAAAAACATTCATTCAAAGCGAGCATATCAAGTCAAAGATTAATCGATATATCCAATTGCAATATTCGAAGCTATCACCAATTTCGAAATTCGAGTCACACCATTGAAGAATAACTTCCCAACAAGCTTCGAATTACGAGCAATGTTAACTAAGCCGAAATTGCCTTCTCGATGAGAATTAATTGAATCACAAATAGACAGTTTCGTTAGTTTACTTTCATTACCTTAGGTTCGAGATTAGATTAATTGAAAGCAAAAAAACTACAAATATGTCGCGTTTTCTTGAAAAAAGCAAGTTCAAGGAATCAGATAAATAATTAAAACTGTAAATGGAGCAAAAATGTGTCCATTATTTAAATGCAATGAAACTTCAAAAGAACCCTATTGTTCATTGAAAGCATACTTTTCGAATCAATGGCAATACTTGTTGAAATAAGCAGGTGCAGAAGAATAACGAAATATTGAAAATGAAAAATTGAAATAAAAATATGTACATATGTTCAAATGTTTAATGTAGGGAAACTTCAAAATAAACTATTTATTCATTAAAAGCATGAACTCCAAGTCAGAAAGGATAATCGACCTCCATTTTCAATATTCGAAGATACTTAAAACATTTCAAAATTCGAGTCACACCAATGAAGAATAACTTCCCAACAAGCTCCGAATTACGAGCAATGTTAACTAAGCCGAAATTGCCCTACTCGATGAGAATTAATGGAATCACAAATAGACAGTTTCGTTCGTTTCCAATCCTGGCAAAGGGCCATTTAATGCCCTAGTGCTGTTCCAATGAAGTGTTTCGCATACAACACTGTAAGTTCCCGCCACTCTTATTTGAAACACTTTAGGGATGGAAAACCGAAACCGTTATTTTTTGCTCTCGGTTTTGACCGAAAACCGTTTTTTTATGAGGCGTTTTATAACCTTAAACCAGTTTTCTGCGGAAAAAACCCGTCTAAAAACCGGAAACGAGTTTTTCTCAAAAACCGCGTTTTTTAATTATATAATTTTTAAAAAAATGCTAGTTTTGCACTTTGCGAACGGCATAGATGGCAAATGGGAGGAATTATTATTTTTTCAAGAAAGGAAAAGGAAATAGAGATGAAATAATGCAAAGCTTAATAAAAATTCTCAAAACAATATTGAAAACCGGTTAGGTTAGGTTTGAATTATCGTCGCACTAGAGCTACACGAGGGGTATTGGAAAATACGGAATAAGAAAAGGATCATTGTAAATTGTAAATAATAAGAAAGTAACAAGTTTGAATAAACTTAGAACTTAGTTTCCAACAAAGCACTTTGACCATTTAAAATTGACTGTGTAAATTGTTTTTTTTTATTCGAAAGTAAAGTTTAAAATTTAATTGATTTTTTCAATTAATTAATAAAAAACTAAAAACCTTCTTTTTTTAAGAAAAATCCGTAACTCCGTTTTTTCCTTTGAAAAACCGGTTTCATTGAAAACCGGTTTTATAAAACCGGTTTTCAATGAAACCGGTTTTTAAGGATCGGTAAGACCGAAAAACCGGTTTTTCACAAACTGGGTTTTTTTCTAAAAAACCGCCATCCCTACCGTTTCTTATTTGGTTGGCTGCGAGTAAAGCCTACTGTGCCCATTTAATGCTCGCCTCCCCATACAAGTGTAGTGGAATGACAACTTAAGACTGAAAAATTGCATTGGAAGATTTGTAAATGGTTATTAGAAAAAAGGTCGTGTTTCTTTTCTATTTTGAAATGTTGCGTGGGATTTTAGTGATGGTTTTATGGAATTGACGCATTTGTAGATCAACCAGTGTTGAAGCACTGAATGAATTTTGTGGTAGGATGAGTGGTTGTAGTTTAAGTATAACTTATATCTGTAGTTACGTTAAAGCATTGTACGTAATACTGTCGTTTTAGGTGCGATGTGAATGAGTGAGGATATTGTTAAAGTTGGTTTTAGGACCTCTTTGAAATATATGTGTGATTATAAAAGACAGTGTAAGTTGCACTGTTGGGTATTAAAACTTATTATTGCCTTCCCATAGTGGCTTAGTGTTAAAGAAGGTAATAGAACAATCCGTATCCACCAAAAGTTAAATCAAAGTGAAGTCTACGTTGTTTTCGGCCTGTATGCTTGTGTCCCGCTTATTCGAAAGGTACGGGACCAAAATTGAGCAGCAAAAATAAAAAATTACTGCATATTTTGAGAAATAAATCCTACTTTGCAAGTACGTATTTATTATTTGTGTATTTACTTATGCATATACATTTCTCGCCCTGAAAACGCATATACATTTCACGCCCTTAGCAAAAAAAATTCACGAACCTTTCTGTTAAACGGAATTTCAGATAACCGGGATTCGGATAAACGGGACTCTGTTGTGCTTTTGTAATCTAGATTGACTGGTAGTAATATAGTGGTAAATCAGCACGTGGACGTTATTTGAGGTTACGATCAGCTAAAGTGGATATGAACATTTGTAAGACCACCAAAATATACTTATTAAATCAAATTTAATCGGGTGTTAAAATATGCTGTAAATTAAGCACAATAGGGTTTTAAGTGGTTTATCTATGTGTAGAGAAATTTTATCATTTAAAAGTATGTTCTAAAGGATGTATTATAAAAATTATGTTCAAAGTATGTTTGAAAGCGATACCATCATTTGCTTTTATTAAAATGCCTATTGTTAAATCTTATATTATACGCACATCAGTTTTTGCAATTTACATTCTTAAAAAAAAATTCAAATCAATAAAATCTGCATCCCAATTTTTTTTAAAATTAAAACGTAATTAAATAGTAGTCTTTAAAAAAAAGTAAAATTCTGAACATTGAACAAAAATAAACTTATATTCATGAACCTCCATGAACCCAAATAGCGAAACAAAATATCACATAGCCTATTTTTTTTAAAGTTAATAAATTTTCCATTAAATATATATAAAAAGTTACACTACCAACTTTCCTTAAACCTTTAACTCCGCTGTTTGTTCGTTAGCTTTTCAATATCACGAAGTCACGTACTTTAACGCTGGTCAAGTTCTGTCCCCGCTTGGATAAATTGAAGTCGTACGTGTATTTTTATGTGAATTGCTCAGTGTAAAAAATGTTTAAGTAAACAGGAAAACTTCCGTAATCACATCTTCTTACACTAAAAATTTGAGATAAAGGAGTGGTTTAGGAAATGTTCCTAATTACTTGATCCAATTTTTTGAATTTGGGGATTTATATTTAGTCCAGAAGAGAAATTGAATCCTTCTTTTACTTGGACTTTTATAAAAGGTACATAGAAACTGTGCTATTGGGACATTTTTTTATAACTTTGCTGGAAAATACTGAATTCTGTATAAAATCTGTTTTACATTGAATTACGGGCTTACCTGAAGTGTGTAAAAATAAGTAAGATAAACAGTGTAATTTTAAATTGTATAAGTATATAATATTCGAAAAAGATCGTTATAAGTTTTGTAATAAATATTTTATAAATGTTACGACAAAAACAAGTTTATTATATTTTTGTGTCCTGGACCGAGCGTTTTGAAATCAATGGATAAGAGTTAGTCTCTCCTGAGGAAAAATAAACGAGAATTTTAAAAAAAAACTGTTCTTTTATTTTTCTAAATAAATCATATTAAAACGCTATCTATGTATCATTTGAGCACACATTACTTGCATTACTTACGTTTTACTTAAACTTTTAACGATGGCTTTTTAAATACCGTTCATTAAAAAAAAAAACATTAAACGTTTTTTAAATTCGTTTTCCGTGTAACTAAATTTTTCCTACTTAAATTGTTTAGTATTATGGTCTTTACTTGTCCTAGATTTTAGTTTTTTGATAAAATAAGCTAAAACCTTATTTACGAGTGGACAATTTTCTTACCAACCACAGGGTTAAATATAACCGATCTAAGGACAAATAATATAATGCTACTAATAGCACTTACGTCAATTAACCAAACCATAAAAAAACCATTCCCTCTCCATCAGCGCACATCCATCTTTATAAAACACCTTTGACTGAAACAATTTTCGCCAAAAGTTGCCAAACACCAGTCCCCAAAGGAGATCTTCGGCACTAAAGTTAATTACACCTAGGACCAGACTAGAAAAGAAACAGGCCAGACTGATTATGGGATCGAATATATGAAGGTAGGAGCAAGATGGCGGTGCTTGGCGACAGGTGAAGCTGCCGGAAAGTCGCCAAATGCATGCGATACGTCCATATTAGAGGTACGCTCAATTTTAAGTCTTAGGATATTGGTTTTACAAACACAGTCGTGATAAAGTTAGAGGTATGGCAACCCGGGTTTAGCATGTTGAACAAATTACAGATATTTATTGGTTTAGATAATATTAATTTGTGGTTATTGGCGACATTTAAAGCCGCCTGAAAGTCATCAAATTTAAGTAATACGTCCAGTTTGAGTCGTTGGGTATTAGCTCTATTAACATAGCATGGCGATTTCGGCAGCGTTTGCCTTAGTTTTTCTTCACACATGCAATTACAAATAATATTCAACTAGATGGCGCTGATTTTCTATGACTTTTTAAACGTTACTACTGTCATCCAAATTATAATAAAAACCGAAGTCGTAACAAAAGCAACCAAGGTTTTAGCCTGCTGAACACAAGGCAGGTCTCGATTGACCTAGTAACCTATTAACTTTGTGTTAAATTGCCCTAGGATTAGTAAAAAGAATAGTTCAACTTGCTAATAAACATACGGTTGTATTCTATATGATCAAGCACAAGACGATAGTGAGTTATTACTCTACTTCCAATTAACCACACTATCTTATGTTGTTCCAGAGCAAAACGCCAATTTAATTATTTCCGAAAAAGTGATTAAACTTAAAATATGTATGTTTTTGAAGTTGTAGATCTATAATGTATACAGGATGAACTGCTCAATATTAAAAAAAAAAAACGCGACCAATGCTGGGTTACCTGGAGACATTTATTTAGCTTCTTTTTAATTTTTGGTGATGGTATTAATCTCCTTTTAACCTTTCTAAAATATTTTTTTTTGTCATAAAGCAGCTGTAAAATGTGTCATTAAAGGACGTAAATTTTGCTAATGCATATGCCTGCAGCTCTAGTGCGAAGCTGTGTCAACCAACCCCAAATTATTTATATGAAAAAAGTATTCATAAATAATTCTTCAAGCTTGTTTGGGCTTATTGTAAGAACGACGAAGACTTCACTTGGTGAAATGTTTCTTGACCAAGCGGCATCTTCATTTTACTCTTATCTCCGTGGTAACATGGAAGAGCCTTATGATTTTTCGTAGCTAGACCTTTTCCTTATTCGGTTCACTGCTTTTATAAGTTCAGGAGACTAACTCTTTCTTTTCCAGACTAATCAATATGATTTTCGTGATGGGCGAAGTTTTCCTTATCAGAAAATCAATACTTCTTGGTTTGTCTTGTTTTGTTTTTGGTGGTAAAGGTTGGTTTTGCTTTGGTTTTATTTATGGTTTGATCTGGTGTTGCAATTTTCCCACTAATAATCAAAAGTAAGGTTTTAAAATAGGTGTAAGGATATTTTCAAAAACTAATTGAAAATCAATTTGTTTCCTTTATATAATTGGTTCAAATTTTTCGTTTTGAACATTCAGCAATGTGGAAAAAAAACAAGTGTTTTTAGTTTTAGAAAAGAAGTATATTTTTTATAAATATGTCTACTAAAAATATAAATTTTATGTAGAAAATAAGAAATTTCATCAAAAAATATAATTCAGAAATCCTCAAACTATAAAACATGGAACTTTTTATCGGTTACATATTGGATGGTTCCTTAACAATACCTATGTTTGACATGCACGTTCCATGTGTATATGTTACAGTTAATACCCGAAATAAGCTAGAACTAGAATTAGCCAGTGAAAACTAGTTTTAACTGATGCCATTAGTTAAAACTAGTTTTAGCTGATGCCATTAGTTAAAACTAGTTTCCACTGGCTATAACCAGTTATTGCCAGTTAATACTAGTTTTCACGAAATAGATTGGTTTAATCTAGTTTTAACTATAACACACTTATATTAGGTAAAACTAGAACTAACAGAAAACAGCGCAATTTAGGATTATAGGATTATATTAGTTTAGTTAATTATTGGGCTGAAATGCAATGAAAGCGTTCGGATTTTGGAAGACGCTCCATTAAGAACGGTACATCCAGTTTTTAAAGGTTCCATTATAGAAATAAGATTATAAAATTGACGTTTATAACAATAAAAAGTCAAGCATTATTCGCAGTTAACCCTTTCAGTCCCAGTGATGCCATTTGGCATCATCACTTTCAATATTTTTTTCAAAATTAATTATGTCCCGCTATGACATCCAAACACACATCATTCAATTCTTCATACTCTGTTCTATCAGAAAATATTTTACATTAATCTCAATCGAAGTCAGAACTACTATTTTTTTTATTTAGAAAATAGTCAACAAGCGTTTCTCCTGATTTTTGATAAGTTCACTTCAGTTCCACATATTTAAAACACAATTTAAACTATTTCGGTTAAAATAATTACTGAATTTTTTTTAATAATATGGTCAGATACCTTAAAAAATATAACTCGAAGTGTTTTTAGGTTACATAAATTTTTTTATTTTGTTGTTTTCCACAGTTAAAAAATTTTGGCATTGTTTCAAAAATAATATAAAAAATTTTAATGGATTTTTTTTTCTTATGGAATTCGTATATTTGACCTAAAATAAGCTTATTTTGAGAATATCAGATGTTTCTGTAGTGTAGTAAATTTTTGGGACTGAAAGGGTTAATACTAGTTTTATAAAAAACGTGTTAGATAATTCTAGTGTTAGCTAATTACAACTAGTTTTAACCAAAGTAATTGTTAAAAACTGGTATTATCTAGTGAGATATAGTTTTAGAGAGAGGAAACTAGTTTTCACCTATCAGTCAAAACTATTTATCACTCGTTAATCCTAGTTTTAACTGATTCCGGGTTATAACGGTAACATATACATTATTCCCCATAAGTCATTAAAACACGAATAATGTCCAAGTAAAGATCGAAAAAGGTAGTAAGACCGTCTATCTACTTCCCTCCTACAAAAGGTCAGATATTCAATTAAAAGTATTCGAAGTCAATTATCTGGGTTCGAACAAAGAGTTCAAAAGAATTTTAAACCAAACTATCAATTTGCAAACTTTAAAAAAAAAGAAGTTTCTGTAGAACTTGTTTTACCTGTAACGTCGTCTTATCGCAGAGGAGCCTACTTTAAGGATCAGTAACATTGTGGATTAAGGTGGGCGAGTACCCAAAATTCTAAAATTTTTACTAATACTTTAATCTTTTCCAAATTTGGCATAGTGATTTCAAATATAATGAACAATGCTTTTGGGGCAATTTTTTTTATTTAAATATAATTGATTTATTTTGAACGGTGTTTTTCAACTAAAAAAAGGGGTTTATGCTAACACTTCTAGCATAAAAAGTTTTACGTTAATTTACCTGAATTTTTTTACAGGTGCTATTTTGATATATATATCTGTGCCATGAACCTCTAACATCTGGTGAATTTATACAAGTTTTTTTTCAAAAATGTCCAAGTGTAAGTTAATTGAAAAAAATCTTTTTTGTGTAGTTAATTTATAACATTTTTCTTAATAACTTCTTTTCTTGTAATTTGTACGCAACTCTAGAGATTCATTGCATGCATCAGTTCAAATCGAAGAATTTAACACATAATTAATGTTTATGGGATGAAAATTCAATGTGGTATACTTGTTAGCGTAAACCTCTTTTTTTTGTAGAAAAACACAGTTTAAAATAAATCAACTATATTTAAATTAAAAAAAATGCCTAAATAGTATTATTCATTATACTTGAAATCACTATGCCAAATTTGAAAAAGATTAAATAATTTGTAAAATTTTTTAGAATTTTGGGTATTCGCCTACCTTAAGTAAATATCGTTCAGAAAAAAATTAGGAATATAATAAATAATAAGGTGTTTCTCAACATTCTAATTCGATAAAAAATAAATGGAATAGGCTGAACGTTCATTCATAAATGGAAAGGGTTGGAACGGTACCCTAATGCTACACTGTTTCGTACTATCCCTTACTGATGTCGCAATGTTATCGCATGATGTATGTTGCATTGGGAAATATTGATTAGGCTAAAGCTTTCCTTTGGTGCACACAGATTGAAAAGTATGGTCAAGCATAAACTCAATTGTATATCAAGTTTATAAAACAAGGAGACATGGTGGGCTTAGGTTTTACCTTACCTTAAATAGTCGGACTAGAGGACACGATAAGAAGTTGAATAAATCATGCTTTAGAAGGGAGGTAAGAAAACATTAGTTTTGCAATAGAGTCGTCAACGAGTGGAATGCTTTACCAGAATACGTTGTGTATTCGAAGAGAGTGGAAAATTTTAAGAAGAATCTCGATATCTACTGGAAATTGGTAAGGAATTAGATATATATTTTTACCAACTCTGCTGGCCCTCTGGCCTGTTGTTGGTCGACAATTTTTGCATTTGTATTCGTATATTGCTACCTAATCAAAATATCTTAGAACTACAATCAAATGCTGTTTGAACATAATAAACCAACCCTTTATATATATTATCGAAAACTACCCTAACTATGAATCACTTAAATAAATAAAATAATAAATTCAACGCCCACAATCCGACTTAACAAACCCCCGTTACTTACAAAACAAACCCTAAAACAAGTCCCATTGTTTTTCCGTTCAAAAATTAATTAGTCGTAAAACCGATTGCACCCACTTATATCCCTTATCCCCCATTCCGAAGAAAAACAACGGGCGATTAAACGTTGCGATTACACACGATGGCCCGTAAACGACTACAAGGAAAAGGGCCACTGAAATCATTAATACCCCCAAAACTAGGCGGGAACGGGATCCGGTTGTTTGCCGCAGAAACCCGGCGGAGTGTTTTTAGGGATGGGAAAAACCGGAAGCGGTTAAACCGATAAAAAACTGGAATCAATGGGGATCATTCATGTGATGTCACGCGGTTTGTTATCCTACACTTCTCGAAATACTCGCTATTGTTATCCTATTCAGCTCTCAAACCACGTGCTAATGTTTTCCTACTGCCCTAACCTGTCTAACCGCTTTTTTTGGCTATTTGGAATTGAAGCTCAGGTGGATATGGTCCCCCATTAAACTAGGGGGACAGAGTATCGACTTGTACTAAAATGTATAGAATAGTTAAGAAAATTACTAGTTTTTGGTGTACTGATGAATGCTACCTTGCTTAGCCCGAGAAAGCGACTTTGAAGGATATTTGCCCTTGCACTCCCTCCACACGGGGTATTATTTATTTTTTGGCGATGCCAGAGCCTGGGACCTTTCGCATGCTAGGCGAATGATCAACCGACTTCCGATAATGGGTATGGAATTTTTTTTATAGCAAAAGTCTTTTGTAAGTGTAGAAACACATTGCATATTTTTAGACTTGATTAAGACCCTTACAAATATTGTATTTTAGTTCTTGGATGTTTTTTAATAAAAAAATTGGCAATGTTTTCTGTCTTTTTAAAAGAAATTTACATTATTTCCAAAACAGGGTTTTAAACAATAAAGTGATTAAAAAACGAAGCTTAAAGAAATAAACCGAAGATTTAAAGGGAAAACAAATTAGTGATAAAAAAAGGAGCTGAATCAAGTAGTACGTTTTTTTTAGAAATAACTTTAACAGTTTTGTGTTGTCCTTTGAAATAAAATTATTAATTTTGAAAAAAATATAAACATTTTTCAGTAACGAATGTAGGTACAGGTTAAACCCGGAAACGAAAGAACCGGTTAAACCGCGAAATGGTGTTTTTCAACAACCGCACACTCCTACTTTCGGCCAGCGGGTTTCTGAAACAAGAGGTGGGATTGTTTTCGCTTTCGATTACAGACAGCCTCATTAACAAGAAAAACCGCGGATTAGGCACTCCGAAGGGGTGAAACAAAAGAAAAGGAATCGAAGTGAATTGAAGAGGATGTTTTCGAACTGCTTCTTGCGGTTTTCGTGATTGCTAGTTGGGGTTTTCACTCGAATAAATTAGTTTACTTTTTGTTTTAAGAGTCACATTACTATTAGTTGTGTGATTGGTGAACATTATAACTCTGCTATGGTAGGAAAGACAAACAAAATATATTATCTACCGTCAACCTGGTAGTTTATAGTACATGATTTTGGAGGCATTGGAAAGAGTTTATCAGTAGTGTAAATTCATGTAATTCTGACAGGGAGTGATCTAAGATAACATCGACTTATGTGCGAGAAAATTTCGGGGACCCCCTAAATAAACGTTTGTGTATGATTGCTCGTTTTATGATCACAATTAGAATTAGAATTAAAAACTAGAGCATGAAAATAATCATTAATTTAACTCATTTTGTTTATTATTTTCTATCTTTAAAAATAATGCGGAGCCACCAAATGGAACAATTTACTAAAGTATCAGTGGACAACGCAATTTAGAATGGAAATCACTAAAATTTGGGGACCCTAGGCCCCTTGAATAGTAGTAATATTCCCAACAAATTTTAAAAAATACGCATTTTTTTTGTTTCTAAAACTTTCATCAGTTTAAATATGCCGCAATTAGATTATGCGGAGGAATTAATTTATTTAAGTTCTGTAGCACAAGAACCAACCCAGATGTTGAAAATTTAAATGTTTTTTTTTTCTCTCGCATTTCAGTTTTTCATTAAATATCTACAGTTGAAAAATGGTAACTAAAAAATAGTGAGTAGGTTTAAAAATTATTTTTTCGACTAATTTAAGAAATTGTTGTCCAGGGAATATATTCTAAAAACTTGGAAGAAATAAGGTTAAAAAAATTGTCCTTTTAATCATTTTGACACAGCGTAAAAAAATGTCCTTTTTCGACTACTAATACATTTTTTATTTTTAAATAATTTTTTGGTTTTAGGTATATTCCCTAGACATAAGTTTAGAGTTTAACTTGGTGGTTTTGCTTTCTTAATAGGTCGAATAGTTTTTTATAACCCAATTGAAGTTTTTGACAAAAAATGGCAAAAAAAAAACCATGCATAAAATTACCATATATTTTAAAAAATTTGGTATGCATGTCAAATTTTACTTGCTATACATAAATATTTCTTTTAGATACATACAAATATACTACCATAATGTTTTCTTGTCCATATTTTTGAAAAAGGGGTCCGAACGCGTACAGATACCTTAAAAGACTATAGTAATTACAAAAATGTGACAACACTTATTTGTGCCCCCGAAAATTGAGTAAAGGTAATGACTTAAGGCTTAAGACTTAAACAACTAAAAATATAAATATGCTCGTCGGCAAGTACTATGAAACATTAAAGTTTTCGTTTAATTCCTTGCAAACGCAAGCACGATTAAAAATTTGTTTTAAAAGTACATTTTTTTTTAAAGAATGCTTGTGTGAGGCTTTGCTGTGGGCTTAGGAGAAAAAATTATAATTTATCAAGAATCATTTTAGCAAACAGAAATTTCTAAGTTTATATGAATTAAGTTTAGAAGTATGCAAATAAGAATGATTTTGATAATTTTAAAGCAAACTGAATACAAAGTTAGGATAAACAAGTTATGTAAAAAATTTATTTAACTCCAAAGTAAGCAGATTTAATTAGTAAAATTCTTATTAAATAGGCATTTTGACCAATTTGAAAAAACACATTTAATAAATTACTTTCAAAGTTATGAGCGTGTAAAAAAATTTAAGGCTCCAATGGAATTATAGCCAAATTACTTTGATTGTCTTAGTAATAACTTAAATAGTTAAAGTAAACTTGAGATGAACACAATTTAAACTAACAGTTTGCCTTCATAATTATTTAAATCTAATTGTGAAGCTAACTGTGGAAATTCACAAAAACCTACTTAGAGAAACGAAAAGAGAAATTCGTATTTTGCTTTCGAAGCAAGTTTATTAACTTACTCTTCAAATAAAAAAATTATGTATATTCATTATAGTGAATTAAAATATAAACCCGTACAAGAAAACAAATTTTGATTAAAATTAACTGTTTTTTTTGTAATACGGATAATCTTTTTTAAGTTAAGTTTTTTTAATCAATAAAAATGCAAACAAGATTTTTTTATTATTTTTAATTAAGGAAGTACTTTTTCTGATCTCCAACAATTAAAGAATTGTTCAATTCTGTTTTAACAAAAAAAGTTCATCAATATTTTCATTTGCAAATGAAGTTCGTGTTGTTGAAAGAACTTGTTAATTATAAATTTCAGGGATTAATTAAAAAATGTATTTCCTAATGATTCTTTTTGAAGATAATTGCTTTACAAAATAAAGTAAAGTCTGAGAACTTTAATCAAATAACCATAGCAAACGTATCTAACAGTCTCTTATCATAATGAAATTATCATGAAAATAAGAGAGAAACATGTTTATGATTATTTTTTTATTCATTTACAATAATTACTTAATATTGAAATAATTATCAGGTGTTTGAGTTCTTATTGAATTGAATTGGTTTTTTTTTAATGAAAACGGATATCGCAAATAAGCATGAATACGGATTCTTAAATTTGAATAGGAAGCAATATGCTTTTTCGTAAATAGAGGAAGTTAAAAGTATTTCTTTAAATTCGATGTTAATTATCTGCTCCAAAAAAGTAATTTCCGGTGCATAATTGAAACTCTTCATCTAAAAATGAATGATGAATTTGGTTGTTATATTTCTTTTGAAGACTTATTAATGGAATGCTTGAAATTAAAACGAAAAGGAAATATTTTCATTATGTTTTGTTATTCATGCAAGAAAGGCCTTTTTTCAATACAAAGGATGCATAAATGAACTGAAAGGTATTGTTGCATTTTAATAATGATTGATTTTTCTACAATTAGTAGTTAAGTTAAAATATGCCTAGTTTTCAATGTGACAAATATTATATATTCAAATTCAATATTTTTGAAAAATAATTTTTTAGTGTTTTTAATATATTATATTCTTACGTTATAAGGTTTCAAAACTGAAATGAGTGGATATATGGTAACAGAAACATTCTTTTCTGTTAGGACGTTTTTCGTGTGTTGCTTTCGGTAGTTATAAACACAACCAATTTAATGACAATGTTGAAGCATAATTTAAAAAAAATCCAAAAACACATTCAAAAATATCCAGTATTACCAGATTCCAGTGAATCTCACAAATCACATCTGAAATTTTATGCTTTTAATATGCACTCAGAAAAAACTTGCGTGTAACCATCCCAAGTGAAATCCACGTATTGCGTAAAAATAGAAACTTGACAATATTAAGTTTTAATAAAACAGTTGACGATAGTGAGATTAGGCGATCCTTATATGAAAACTATTAGAGTATTAATATAAAACTATATTGTTTTCTGAAATATGTCTAACAAAATTATAATATTCCTCTTTTTATGTCGTAGTATATATTTTCAAAGCTTTATTACACTGCTCAAAACAATTAGGGGAGCAGTTTGCTTTCTTTTGCTTACCTGTCCAGTTCCAACTTATTTTTTATTATAAACTCTAAAATTTGTGAAATAGATTCGTTATGCATCCAGAATGAAATGGTAAAGAAACAGAGGGGAAGAATCTTAATTTTGTAACTAAAATTTAAGGGTAAAAAATTGTAATCGCAACTTTTGAATAAATTAAAACAATAATTTTTTTACAAATTTATTTGTAAGTTTAAATCAATTTTAATCATCTAAGAATGCAAGCGTGAAGAATTTAGGGTCATTTTGTTTCATAAAAAGTTTTGGGAGTGAATTTTATTTTACCATGTTTTCCATATTTTCTATTAATTAAATCAAACATTATTTAATGATTCAAAAGACATGATTCTTCCACCTAACGATAAATAAGAACGAGCTCAACTTAGTGAGGAAAAAATCGCAAGCTTATGATTCTAAATGGAATCATTATGGGTGTAGGGGTTTAAACCTTGCCCTCCAATAATTGTTGAGAGCAGTGTAGTTCATCTATTTATCCGAAAAATCAAAAGCAGATGCTGAACCACATTTTGGAAAAAAACATGCTTCCAGTGCCGTTAACCAAATTTTTGTAATATAGTTACGAATTATTATTTGGTTTTAAAGCAATTTTTTTCTTTCAATACAACTTGCACTTACTTTGAAAACGCAATTTTTTGTTATGAAATTCAAAACTATACCAAAACCGACCTTAAGTTTGCAGCAGAGAAATGTACTGGGCGGAGGAAACTGCGTAAACAACGCTGCTGGCGCTGAAATTTCGAATGCTCCGATTGGTTGCTCCTTTGACCCTGATATTCGTGCGCCCTGTTACGTCAAAATCGAAGGAAAAAATAATTAAAATAACATTCTAACTGAAACTAAACTAATAAAAATAATAAATTTATGTATTGAACAAACAAATAAAATTGTTTATTGAATGTGAAACAAATTTTTTTATTCGATCCTCGCACACGAAAATGTTAACTATTTACCCTATTCCTCGTAGAACATTTGTATACTGCAAACTTAGTGTTGGTTTAGGTTTAGTGTAAGAAAAAAATATATCAGAAGTCGGTAAAATATTCCTGTAACTTGTTTTACTGCTTTATCTGTCGAAAAAATTCAATAGTTTGTAGCGTCCATCTCTTTAGACTTAAAACAATTCATCCCAAAAAACATTTCTAGTAAAACTTTACTTTTGTAGACACAAATAACAGTAGTTTATACTAGTTTGGGGAGTTTTCTTGTGGTCAACTCGCATCTAAAAAAATATCCGATAGCGGAATATATTTTGAAACATACCAATACACTGATATCGCTGTCCAATATCCGATAATCGGTATTCTATAAATCAGAATGGGAGAAAAGTAAATAATAGCTGGATTCGATTTCAATTGTATAGAGGAAGATAGCCAATGATTTAGAGGCCAATGTTATCAACCAAATATTTCTCGATGCTTTATGTGATAGTTATGGGAATTTAACCGAAAACATATTATTTGATTTCCCATTAGAAAATATGAATTAGTAACTCATAATTTACAATAAGAACAATGCAAAACATTGTCCCAAACAATTTGTATAGAACAAATTAAATTACATAAAAGCAACGTTAACCTAAACTTAATGCTTTCATATGGGAATTAAGGTTGTAATGGTTGTCATAAAGTTGCCTATAATCGGCTAAGTGTATATGAGAACTATGAAACCAGTCACCGATAGTTCATGTGTCGCTCTTGCTTGATGTTATTTCAACCAACTCAATGACCAACAGCACTTTAAACCAAAACAAACCCAAAACATTGAACAAAACGAATCAGCCAAGTCCACTGAAAAAGCCCAATTGAAAGCGTTGAAAAATAGTACGTAACGCTTTCTTCTCAAAATGCCTGTTACAGCCAAGATATCTGGTTCTTGAGTATTAGAGATGTGGGCTCTTAGAGACACCTGTCAGAAAAGGACAGGGGGTATCCATATCTTCTTGAAAGGATACGGAGTGCTGCTATTTCAGTGGCATGGTTTGTAAATACTGTAAGCGACTTTTTTCTGGGGTATGGTTAGGTTAGGTTTGAAATATCGTCTTGCTAGAGCCACACGAGGGCTATTGGCGACGGGCGTCGTATTATCGAACCACAGTCAAGTGACATGCGAGCCGACACCTGAATAGGCACCCAAGGCAACCGTTAAGGGCGATATCGTACGCAGCGTTAGGACTTTGAAGGATATTTAACGAGCACTCCCTCCACACGGGGAATTATTCGTGGGACATTTTAAGCTGCACGGACCGTTTATGGGTCGGCAGTTTTTTTTGGCGATGCCAGGACCCGGACCTGGGACCTTTCGCATGCTAGGCGAGTGCCTAACCGACTGGGCTCCCCAACCCCCATTTTCTGGTATGGGTTGGTTTGGGTCATAAACCGGGCAGCCGAAATTCCTACAAGTCAGAACCATTCTGCAAATGTGCGAGATATTAATGAAAAAATTATAAATTAAATTGCGCTCAATGAAGTATAACGACAATAAGGGGAAGCATTACCTAAAATTTTGGGCCGCCCAGAAAATAATTAAACATGCTCGAATGATGTAAGACAGGGATTGTGCAAAAAAGATGGTACCCTTTGTAATGGAGGTTTTTTTTGGAAATGATATTCTGGTATGGTAAAATGGTTTTTGAAATTTTCTGTTGATATTCTTAAAGTTTTAATTTTTTCGGCTTGTGATCGTTTAAAACCCTAAGGCCTTTAAGTAAATTAATGTAGATACTAAATTTTGTTTCTTGTATTGAAACATATGCGTTTAAAAAATTTTTGTTTGGTATAAGGTCAAGTAGGATTTTTTTAAAGTTGAAAGTTAGTGAGAATCTTATGTTACATTTTATACATAAAGCTGCATTACTATTTTTGTTTAACTGACAGCTCAATATACATACTAACTTTTATTAGAAGATGTTGTGGGTACATTTTGAAAAAAAATCACATTAGAAAATCTTTAAATTGTGGAAAGAGTAGCATTTTGAATAAAAATTAAAATGTTTAATTTTTTTTAATTTTTAATTTAAAATAGTTTAGTTCGAATGCTAGCGATAAAAATACTTTTTTTAGAAAATTTTTTAGGTACCACTTCCCCTTCATTTCGATAAAACAAAAGGTTTCTTCGTTTGTACATTCACATGAAACTGTTCAAATTGGTTCGTCTGCCTAGATTTGAGTAGGGGCTGGAGAGCCCAGTCGGTTAAGCACTCGTTTATCATGCGGAAGGTCCCAGGTTCGGGTCCGGGCATTGCCAAAATAGCTGCCGACCTGCAAACGGCCCGTGCAGCCAAAAATGTCTGACGAATAATACCCCGTGTAAGGAAGTGCACATTAAATATCATTCCCAGTCCTAACGTACGATGTCACCCTTAACGGTTGCATTGGGTGCCTATTCAGGTGTTGGCTCGTCACCTGTCTGTGGTTCTGAAATACGACGCCCGTCGCCAATAACCCTCGTGTAGCTCTAGTGCGACGATAATTCAAGCCTAACCTATCCTAGATTTGTGTAGTACGGTGTCAAACTACCTAGTTCTGCAATTCATACGATACGAAGAACTTGAGATGCTTACTATAAAGTGCCCTGTAAAGTAGCAAAGGGAAGGAAATATATTTTGATATCTGTTCCTTCAATGATACAAAAATACCATAAGTGAATTTTGTTTTGTAAAAATATTTTGTGTTGATTTTGTTAAAAATTTATTTTCGAAAGGTTTTGTAAATAAATATTTGGGAAAAGGTATGGCTTTGAAAATGAAATGTAAATATTTTATTTAGAAATATGCATTCCACTTTGTTGTTACGTCCTGATATAGTGTTGGGTACTGCAGAAAGTTTAAATTTTTTTCCATTCATGGAAAATTTTTTAGTGATGTGATAATAATTGAAAAATGTTTCATAAATAACTCTTAAAAATAACTTTTACTATGATAAATATTTATAAAAAGAGTTTCCGACTGTTTGTTCTCCTCTGTTAATAGTTTTCTATTTTGTTCTTTGACTTGCAAAATATATTGTAGGTTGGGAAAACAACCTTTTGATAAATAGCAAAATTCTTTCATTGCATAGAATAATCATTAAAATTGGCAGTTGAAGTTTTTTTTTCATTCACAAAAAATGACTAGCTGCGTTATGTGCTTATGTGTAATACAGAATTAAATACCTATTCCGTTTGGCCGCCTGGCAGAGTCACCCAAGGCGTGGAGGCCGTTCCATTAGGTCAACTAATGACTACAGGCAAACAAGTCCAACCTCTGGCAACCCCTTTCTATGACGAGTCGAAAACTTTTCGGCAACGTCATAGACACGACAAAAAAACTTGGTCCATAGCGTTAAAAGTAAAACTTAAAAATATGCCACAATGTGATTTTTTTACACAAGCAAGAAAAAGTGACATTTTAACCCTTTCAGTCCCAGTGATGCCATTTGGAATCATCACTTTCAATATTTCCCCCCAAATGTTTATGTCCCGTTATGAAATCCAAACACACATCATACGATCCTTCGCACTTTGTTCTATTAGACAATACTTTAATTAATCGCAATAGAAGTCAGAACTACTATTTTTTAAATTTAGAAAATAGCTAACAAGCGTTTCACCTGATTTTTGAAAAGTTCACTTCAGTTCCACATATTTAAAACACAATTTAAACTATTTTGGTTAAAATAATTACTACTTTTTTTAATAATATGGTCAGATACCCTAAAATATATTAACTCGAAGTGTTTTCAGGTAATATATATACATTTTTATTTTGTTGTTTTCCACAGTTAAATAATTTTGGCATTATTTCAAAACCCATATAAAAAATTAAAATTAATATTCTTTTCTTATGGAACTCTTATTTTTGACCTAAAATAAGCTTATTTTGTGAATATCAGATGTTTCTGTAATGTAGTAAATTTTTGGGACTGAAAGGGTTAACACTGTTTCATAAAAGTATAGTTGATATTTTTTAAAGAAAATATTATTTTTAGAAAAGTCCTCTAGAGCTTCCAATGAACTGAGGGGGTCATTCTTCAGTTTCGGCTTCAGCAGACTTCAAACGAGAAAAGTAACATACATGGCAATTTGAGTAGTTGCTATCCAAAAATGAAAAAAAAAAAATAGTAATACAAAGTTGGTTGGTATACATATATTTCCGGGCTTGAGTGCTTGGTCAGAGACCGACCTTCGTTAAGTAAGACAGTCACAACACACTCACACACATACGAGACAGATGCTACCATCTATCAAGCGCCACCTCCACAATTTAGACATGTCCCTGAAGGGGAGGGAAATAGTCTCCTGCAACCTGTACCCATGGGAAACTGCGTAATGACCGCCCACAGGACTTTCGGACCCAACAGATTTAACGAGCACGTACTCCGCATATACTCGGTGTGTCTTCAGCGACCAGGACTCGATCGCAGGACCTTTCGATCCGGAGATCGAGACACACAAAAAGTATAATTGCCATAGTATTAATTTTTGTTATGGATATCAGTTCCTTTAAAATAGAAAGAAAGAAAAAAGAAAAGAAAATTTTCTAATACTGAACCCTTATCGAGCCTTATAACCTTTTTACCACAAACTCTCCTATTACAGCAACCCTGAAGAACATCAGGAAATAGGGAAGATACAGGGGGGAAACGCTCTCCCCTCGCCTTCCAGGTACGAAAACTCTGCCCTTGCGGGGCATTCAATTTTATATCGAAATTTATGACCCTCCCCCCTCTCAACACACCCTTCTATAAAATCGCTCAAGAAAAATTTTGATTTTGGAGTGAACCCCAAAGATATTTTTTGTACATGCAAAGAATGTTTGTTTGAAGAAGTATTCGGTCAAAGAATATTTCACAAAATATTAAGCATTCCAACTAAAAAAAAAAGAAAAAAATAACTAGGAATGTTTAAGAAATTGAAACGTTAAAATAGTGTGTTGTCATATATGTCATAATAGTGTCAGTTTAGATCACTTTCCATATTTAAAACCCATATTTGCTATTAAATATTTTATATTACGTTTTTAGTAACTAACACTTCAAAATGGAATGTAATGGATGAAAAAAACGCATAGTTGTCGAGAGGGAGCTCTACTTTAATAGAATTAAGGAAAAATGTTCTCCGTTTGTTCGCGCTACTTCAATGCGATGCCCCACCGTCGATAGATCAAAATTTGCAACGATGATCTCATGGGCCGCTTCATGGGTTGTCAATGGGTGTTTGATAGATGAAATATTTATAAAACCCTCTCTGAAGAAGAAATCGAGATTTATGGAGGAAGCGACGTGGATTTTAATCCTGGAGGGGGTTGGTTACCCGGTAATGGTTTGGACTTGGTGTTTGGTTGGGTATGTGATAGGTTTTATTTGGTTTTGGGAAAAGTTTGTGGAAGAGAAATATGTGATTTAACATTGCAGACTGCCAAGCGACCGAGGTTCTAGCCGGAGGTATGTAAGGTTTTTTTTAAGGTACATTGATAAGAGGACACGTGGAATCGAAGTAAAAATGAAAAAAAAAAATGAAGCTGACGCAGTTAAACTCCGTTTGGAACACATAGTTCTAAAATATTCCCACGACCCACTCATAATACCGTGTGTGTAGGATGAGGTCAAGAAATTATTTTTAACTAGCAGTTTGGTCCCGCCTTACTGGGAACCCGTTAACTTCGCATTGCTTCCTTTTAGAGGCATTCTTACTTGTGAAAATACACTCAAAATCAAAACAAAATTAAATTCGTGTTGGCGCATGCGCACTTAAAAAAGCAAACACTAATAGAGGATGAAACAGCCTTAGGGCGAGCGCATATCTCAACCAAACTCAATCAATCAAACTAATAGAGGATGGCGTCAAGCCCCCCGTTTCGGCCCGGTCCATGTATTTTCAAGTCCTGTTAAGGTCCCGCAATCCCACGTGGATGACGTTTTTTTGAAACTAATTATATTAATTAAAAATCACAATCAAATATAAAAAAAACTAAGCCTCAGGTGCACACGTAGGTATTAAAAGGAATCTATATTAAAAATTTCGAATTTTTTAGAGCAGTCTAAGTAGGTCTTTTGCGATCCACAGACATACACACAGACAGACAGACTCTTTCTTTTATTATTATAGATAAAGTGGCCCTTAGTGTTTTGACTATGGCGGCAAGAATATGTGTGGATATTGATGAATAATAAATGATACATTCGCGTATGTCGAATGAATTTGTTGAATATATAGTATTGAATCGTTATATGAAAGTAGCAGCCGATGTCGTTTAATACTCTTAATAGTTATTAAAAATACTTTAACTACATTTTGAGTTTTTTCAAAAATAGTCTGTGTTTGTAATAGTTATATAAATAAATAAGATCATTAAAGATTGAATTAAATACTTTATACACGCACATTTTCTGTCAATAACTCAATATGGAACTATGAGCTAATGAAAGTATTGGGACGCCCACTTGTATCCCTTATGTACGAAATTTAAGTCATTAAACTCCATTAAGAACACATAGATACAAAATATTCCTACAACCTTCTCGAACCCAAGTTTCCCAAACCTGAAGCATCCAGAGCCATAAATCATTATCGAGCGATCCAAGTTAATAAGAATGCTTTTTTCATATTATAAGATTTAATTATTAAAAAAGTATTCTAACTTTTGTTAGTCATAAATAAATAAAATTATTCAAAATAATATTTTATGATTTTTAATTGTTTTGATACTTGAAACTCTGATGAACTCTTAAAAATTATTGTGACATATAAGTTTTTCGGGAAAGCTTATTTGAAGATATACTCACACACAATTACTTATTAACTGTTATTTGTTTAATACTATATTGTCATTTGTTTAATACTATATTGTCATTTGTATTTCTATTTGTCATTACTTACTGCTATTTGTTTATAAACTGTTGTTTGTTTAATACTTTTAAATATGCCTGAGGTAATAAATTCAGTCTACGTTCCATATTAAACTCTATTCGAAACAAATCATTTTAAAATATTTCCACAACACACTTTAACATCAGTTTCCTTATATGTGAACCTAACCAAACATGAAGTCTTACACCCAAGCCATTACTCATTATTGAACGAGCCTGAAATTTATTTTAGAATGTTGTTCGAATTCGGCAGATCGGCTATTAAAGGGTCTAAGCTTGTATCTGCAGTGCTTTTGAGCCTTGTCACATAATTCACATCCCCATTCAAGTACGGTTTTACTTGAAATTAGTTGAAATGATAAGCTTTGGAATAAATTAGTAAATAACAACATGCGTGGGTTGAGGTCAACAAATAAGTTATTATTAATTCAGTGGTTCTTATAGGGTTTTGATTATGGCTGCAAGAATAAGTTTTGTGTTCATATTGATGAATAATAACATTCAGAGTACATTGAAAAACTGTTTAGACATATACTTTAATCGAACTTTGGCATTTAAAAAATATCACTTAAAATTTACAAAATCGCATTCGAGCATGATATTTTATTCTCCAAAATTTCCCTAAGAATTTAAGTTGTTGAATATAATGCTTTCAAATATGCTAAAACAGGGTTCTTAACGCAGAAACTTATAAATTACGATAAGTATACATCATAAAATGTTTCTAATCACGTATTTTCTTGTGTAAAAACTCGATTTTCCTTTTTGTTTACTTTAACGTTAGTCTGTGATATATATTATTGATTTTCATAAAAGTTAAAGTCGTTAGTTCAAAAGAATTCTCTAAATAAACGAGATGTGTTTTGATGTTTAAAAAATTCATTTAAAAGCTATTTTCTTCTAAAAACCGGTACCACACTAAACTTTCATAAATTCTACCTATGATAATAAAGATGCATCAAAAAGCAAACAAATATCTATATGAAACTTCATAAAAAATATATGAAAAACGTAAACCCATATTTTCCGTTTTCCTATTTCAGGTAAAGTCAAAATTTTGCAAAGAGATTCGAAGAAACACAAACACAGGATGGAACAAATATACATATTTACATGACTTGAAGAAAATTCTGCAGGCTGTTTGAAAAATATTTTTCTCTTACTATTTTTAGAAAAGAAATTTCACCCTAGGTTTTCCAAGAAAAAGCCTTGTTTGTTTTCTCTTACCGTTATCGTCTTGGAGCATTCGTTGGAGAAGTTTATTCAGAGTTAATGGGGCTGAGAATTTGGGTTCGTTACCTGGGTATACAAGTTGCCTCAGTGTGTTTGGTGAAGCTAAATTTGTTAGATGTAGTAGTACTATAAATATGTATACAGTATACATTTAACTTGCTTTTTTCGACATGTAAGCACTAGTTTTTCTGGCAGTATCCTTAATTTTAGAATTTTATTAATGATAAAAAAAAAAATGCTTAATATTCTGCTTTATTCAAATAGAAACTACATTAATTTCCAATTTCGTCCATTACATTCCCGTTTCTTTAAATGTAAACATAATTCTGAGTTCCTAAATAAATATTTGATTTATTAGAATTAATTTGAAAATACATGCACAAAACACAACCATATATCTTAAAAAATTTTATAGCACCAAGCACCACACATTTGATATCATTTTAAAATTGCATGAGTTGAGTAGGCTTTGTTTTAAGTGGTAGAGTAAGGTAACTTTAAAATATTGGTTTATTATAATGTATATGGATGTTTTTTTAAATCTTTGGGCTGTAATTGTACTTCATTAAATAAAAAATTTAGTATTGTAGTCAAATATTCAAAATATTGTTAAGAATAGTTTGATACACGAGTTTGTATTTCATATTTTTTTTAACCCTTTCAGTCCCAAAAATTTACTACACTACAGAAACATCTGATATTCACAAAATAAGCTTATTTTAGGTCAAATATACGAATTCCATAAGAAAAAAAATCCATTTACATTTATTATATGGTTTTTGAAACAATGCCAAAAATCTTTAACTGTTTAAAACAACAAAATAAAAAAATATATATTACCTAAAAACACTTCGTGTGATATATTTTAAGGTATCTGACCACATTATCAAAAAAAAAATTTAATAATTATATTAACCGAAATAGTTTAAATTGTGTTTTAAATAAGTGGAACTGAAGTGAACTTATCAAAAATCTGGAGAAACGCTTGTTGACTATTTTCTAAATAAAAAAAATAGTAGTTCTGACTTCTATTGAGATTAAAGTAAAATTTTGTCTGATAGAACAAAGTGTGAAGAATCGAATGATGTGTGTTTGGATGTCATAGCGGGACATAGACATTTTGAAAAAAAATATTGAAAGTGATGATGCCAAATGGCATCACTGGGACTGAAAGGGTTAAATGCCCACAAACTTTGCAGATGAGACTCTGGTTTTTTTTTTAATAAATTTTAGTAAATAATCGCTATTTTGATATTTATAGTTTTAACAAAAACAAGCCAGCCTTACAGTTTTATACTGATATCCTATTATATAATGCAAATGACTTAAAATTTGCTACTCCAGTTTATTTATTATATAATAGGTTTATTTGCTAGTTTTAATATGAGCAGACAATATGTAGCTACTTATAACTTTGTCATTGCAATGTTTGCTGTTTGTTACATTTCTATCGCATAAAGTGATACTGTTACATTTAGTACATGATACTCTCTATTTTTTTTTTATAGAACAGATTTATCTGTAGTTTAATATATTGATTTATTTTTTTATGTTAGTTAGACAATATTTTGATATTCATAGTTTAATAACAGCACATATTGCAAATAATAAACAGCACACATCGCAACTGTATATCCCTATCGCATGATATGATACAGTTAAACTCTGTATATGAAACCCAAGTCATGCGTTTACGTCCTGTCAATATGACTGATACGAATGGTTTGCAATATATTTAATATTCATGACTGGTTTTAGTAGTAGGGCCATGTTAACTGTCAGTCACGTACCATGTATAGATTGGGGATGACACAAGTTCGAATGTCATAAGCTGTAGTGTGCCTATTAGTCGGCTGCCACTTGTATGTTGAATGAGAATGGTCAAGCCATGGCCATCTCGACTAATAAGGCCAGTGAAGTTCTGTGTGACGTCACACTATGCATCCGGTTAAGGTTTTCGATGATACTTTTCATGATTTTTTTTTAGGGTCAAGTGGGGTAAGTGTGATAGGGTTTCTGCATTTTTCATTAAGAAAATTCGTTCTCTGCTTCAAGTAAATTCCAAATCCTAAAATTGGTAGTGAATTATTATAAGAAACATACATATGTAGAAAAAAAATTATATGTTTGAATTCCAATTTTAAGTGTACAAAATTTGCATTTCAAAACCATTGCTTTTTAATCACACTTACCCCACATAGGAAAACCCACATAAAAAGAAGACAGTTGCACTTAAATTCAAAAGCTCAAAACTTTCTTTAAACAAAAAATAAGGTCAATATTTCTTTTTAGTTAAATTATAAGTGGTCTAATGTTATATATTGCAAACTTTCAGATTTTTAGAATGATTTCCAAAGTTACAAGAGCTGTTTATCACACTTACCCCCAATCACACTTACCCCACTTGACCCTATTTTAATTTAATATTTAGACAAAAGTCCATAAAATTTGGGAATATTTATATTTTACCCAACATTGAAATATAAAGCTTATATGAAAGCTTTGAAATATATGCCGATGAAAGCATTGGGATGACCAGTTGTATCCCTGCTGTACGAAATTTAAGTACATTGAAGTCCATTCGAAACACGTTTGAAAATATGTTAATGCATTAAAAACAATGTTAAAACAATCTGTTAACTACAAATAAATGATACGGCCTTTTGTTTTGCATTTAAAGTACACAAAAGTTTATTTTTAGAGTTTAGGCGTGTCCCTAAGTAACTATTGAACATAATTATTACTTTTTTTTTGAAAAACATAATTTTAGCACATATTCGTATGAAAAGTATGTGTAGATAAATAATATACGTGTAGGATTTTGCTCGGGTCTTAAGAGGTTAAAGTAATGCTTAGATAGGAAACCCATGAGTATGCCATTGACCAGATTTATAAAAGCGAGGTATCAGTGATGTCAAGCTCTGTCTGTCTGGTTCGGGTTTTTATTTGTACTCTTCAAAAAAATTTATTTTGTTTTTATGATGATTGTCATACAAGGTGAAAATAGGCTAACGAATACATAACATCGCAAATGAATACTTCAGGAGAAGTCATAATGTCGAAACTAAAGCATTAGGTCTGGCCTACTCAACTTTAAGGTCAAAGAAGCTTTCTGGGGCGTCACACTAGCCGTCCAGTTTAGGATGTTGTTATAGTTTATCTATTTACTATGCGAGCCTCGAAATGACTTTCTTCCCCATCCCTTCGCTTGGTTTTCTAGGAAACAGGGGGAGTATCGCCTTTCTATGCCTAACTCGTTTGAGATTCTGTTGTGAGGTTAACAATCCAAACAGTTCAAACCCGAGTAGGGTGGAGAAAAAACACGCTCACGCCGTTTTGAAGGAAACCACATGTGGGGGAGGAAATGCTTTCGAGACTCGCGTTCTGTATAGACCTACTAGAGTAAATGAGGTCTGTTGCTGTGTAACTATTGGCTTTTATTGGGACCCCCCCCCCTCCAAGCAAGATATTGTCAAATCAACAAAATGTGTATAAAAATTCGTATACAAATTGGTTTTTCCAACAAGACAATTTTTCTGTGACTTTTCTATTTGCTTTCACAACATAGTAACATGATTATTCTAGTTTTCAAAATTTTTGTCTGTGGAACTTTGCATATTACATATTCGTGATCAATATTACATAAAAAATTTCAAAATAAATAACGAAATATCTAGTATATTCTTTTGAAAAGAGTAAACATATTCAAATATCAGAACTTCAATCACATATCTCATTTCTACACATCTACAAAATACCTGATGCATTGCATAACTTATCTACCCTATTTTCAATAGTTTCCTACTACATGTAAACACGTGTATCATATTTCTAAAAAATATATACTTTGACAAATAACATCACATTTCCAGGTGCCACTGCAACCAATTTCTTCAAAAGAGGAACAACATCTTTATGTTGCCATTCAGAGCATGGAAATATTGAACTACGCAATTGTTGTGCAGTGAAGTGTTCGTCACATGGAGCTAAGAAGAGGAGATTTAGATGCTGCCGGGAAAAGAAAATACAAAAACGGGGTTGCCAATTGAAGCCATTGATCGCTTTGTTGTAAGCCCAAACAAAAGCTATTTGGCGCGATTCTACTGTGGAGTTTGCATTGGAGTTCTGAACAGGTCGCACGACCAACTTCAATAACAAGGCCAGAGAAGCACTCCCAAACATGAGCGTAGACGTAAATTTTGACGTCACTGTTCCGAGTGCCAAATATGAAGAAACTAGTTCGAAGGCATTCGGAACCCTAAAAATGTAGTCAGCCGTGAACGAGTGGTTCCGAACAGGTTTCGAGACTGGTTGTCTTCATCTTCGGAACAACTTCACTCGGAAATGCGACGTCAAACATTCCATCCCCGAGTGTGTTTGGGAGAGCTTCTTTGGCCTTAGTAGTTGAGTTTGCAGGGGTTTACAATGTTTATTAAATTAAAGTTTTCTGGGAAAGTTTTGTATTGTAGGAATTCCGTCCGGATAACCAATATGTTGCCTCCGCACATAACAACTACTGGTTAGAAAAGATAAATAAAAATGCTTGTTTTTTTTAAACCCACTTTTATTTCTTTATTCTAACCTGTAATATTTATATGGGTAATTCCATGAAAAATTATCCTTTCTGAAATTAACTTTTAACATTAAATTAAAAAATAAATGGAATAGTTAATCTATACTTATTATAACTAAATAATGTAATACACTTTTATTCAATTTGATTTTTTGAATTTTAAAATTCTTTTAATCTCCTCTTAAATTGCGACTTACACAACAGTTAAATTTAATTAGCCATTATAGACACAACAATTGGTGTACTACATCGACTCCGTAATTTTCGGACTCTCTAATAAATAGTATAATTACAGAGCATATTTCGTACATGTGAAGGAACTTACTACAAACTTATAAGCAGTCAGACCCAGTGCTAAGCAAACAGTCATTTTTAAATTTTAATTATTGTTTTTTGAGGCATAAAAGGATGCGTTTTAAAATGAATTAATATTAAAGGGGATATGCGCTTTTTACCCTGGGTCTCCAAACTCAATTGCCGCAATGTTATTCCCAAGGGAAAAGAACTATTTTCTCTGCTTCATTTCTCTGGCTGTTTTGAATATTTTACAGGCGGTTTCGTTTAAATATTAAATGTAAGTAACTTACAGGACACTATAATCCCACTTTTTAAAATTGCTGTGAATACTTTTTGTAAAATCATTTATTGGAAATTTAAAAAAAAATATATTCGAACCTATTTCAAAAAGTATGATTGTCGGGACCTGTAAGTCAGCTACAACAATCCGTTTGTAAAAATATTCAATACAGTCGAAGAAATGTGGCAGAGAATTTTTTTCTCAATTGGATTAACACTGAGGCACTTTGCTTGGAGACCCGCCGTCCAGAGCGCCTATTCCCCATTAAAAAGAGCGGTTGGTATGTGATTTCTAGAGTTGCTTGGCGACTTTCTGGCGGCTTCACTATTTTACACGACAAGCATCTAAATCTTCATCTAAACTCTATGGTTCGTGCAATCATGTGGCGCCCGCATGGTCTGTTGCCAACGCTTTTCGGGAAATTGTGTGATATTTCAGATTTTACATGAGACGT
The DNA here is from genome assembly GCA_023701765.1 of Hylyphantes graminicola. Classification (NCBI taxonomy): domain Eukaryota; kingdom Metazoa; phylum Arthropoda; class Arachnida; order Araneae; family Linyphiidae; genus Hylyphantes; species Hylyphantes graminicola. Next base: position 5,981,119 of record CM043117.1, on the reverse strand, counting down.
GAGAAGTTGTTTGACTGTGGATAAAAAGTATTATAATAGAGAAAAAAACATTGTGTTGTAGATATTGTGTATATATTATGGGTTGTGAATTTTTGTGTGGTGTTTGCTATCACATTGATTTATCTGATCATTAAAAAGGTGGTTTGTAAAATAGATATTTGTAGAATATTTGGCTTGTATCAGGAGACGGATTTTTTTCCAGCTTTCATTCCTGCATTTCTATCAATCCGTTCTCAGATTGGTGCTCTATTCCACGTGACATTGATTTACCAATCGTGGAATAAGAAAGATTTTTCGTTCTTACATTTTCGTTGCCACTAAAAACCTGATAAAATCTGGATGCCCAGTTCAAAAAATAATTCCATGACAATAGCATTTACAACTACAATGGGTAGCATAGAGCAACATTTCAGATTTTTGTAGTTGTTAAAAAATTAATTTTTAATAAGTTGCGAAGTTTTCAACTGAAATGTGAAGCATACAGTGTAGTTGAAAAATTTTCGTTCAATGTGTAGCATACAGTAACATTTCAGAATTTTTTCGTTGTCAAAAAGTTGCTTAAAAAATTAATTCTTAAAAAGTTGCGAAATTTTTCAGTTTTAATTGTTTGCAAAAAATAAGTGAATTACCAAAAAACCTGAAATAACTTTAAACTTGAATTAAAACTTTTATTTTGAAGATTCAAAACAACTAATCTCGATGGCTTAGAATAAAAATTAAACGGTTCACTCACTGACGATTGAAATTGTTGTGGAGAGTTGTTTGTTTGTGGATAGGAAACAATGATTGACGTAATAGGCGTTGCCGATCTAAGTTAGGCGAATTTGTTTAAACTTTGTTTACTTCAAACTTACTGATCGGACTTCCCCCAAGTTTTGAAAATGTGCTTTTCTAAGAATACTGCCAAAGGGGATATGATAATTTACATTTATAATAATTGTCTATGGCAACACACACACACACACACATAGGTTGTCCTTTTGTGGAAAACGAGGACTATGTCTGGTTGCTATGCAACCGAGGACGTGGTGAAGGAATATGAATTTCGGAAATATCTTTACTGATTACACATTAGGGCACATGCAGCGTTATATTTCACCTTTGAAAAAATTATTTTTATAATTTTTTTAAAGTATGTATTTTTCAAGGGTAAACGAGGACGTGGTTATACACAATTTATACACACCGGCAACTGCGGTCATTTTCACACACATATCACTTTACTATGAAATCGAGGACATCGTGAAAGAATAAGAATTTAGAAATAATTTTCGTATTTATGAATTAAGACACGTCCTGTAATACGTTTCAACTTAGAAATCATTATTATTATTTCAGTTATTTCCGAAGTGTACAATTTGGCAGGGTAAACAAGGACGTTTGAGAAGTATATATACACACCGGCAATAGCGGTCCCTTTTACACACGCATCACTTTGCTATGGAAACGAGGACATTGTCAAAGAATTAGAATTTCTGAATTATTTTCACAACTATCTGTATTAAGACGTCCTATATTAAATTTCAACTTAAAAAATCATCGTCATCATCATCATTATTATTATTATTATTGCATTTATTTCCGAAGTGTACAATTTGGCAGGGAAAACGAGGACGTGTAAGAAGTATATACACACCGGCAACTGCAGTCCCTTTCACACACACGTATCACTTTGCCATGGGAACGAGGACATTGTCAAAGAATTACAATTTCTGAATTATTTTCACAACTATTTGTATTAAGAAGTCCTTTATTAAATTTCAACTTAAAAATCATCATTATTATTATTATTATTATTATTATTATTACATTTTTTCCGAAGTGTACAATTTGGCAGGGTAAACGAGGACGTGTAAGAAGTATATACACACCGGCAACTGCAGTCCCTTTCACACACGTATCACTTTGCCATGGAACGAGGACATTGTCAAAGAATTACAATTTCTGAATTATTTTCACAACTATTTGTATTAAGAAGTCCTTTATTAAATTTCAACTTAAAAATCATTATTATTATTATTATTATTATTATTACATTTTTTCCGAAGTGTACAATTTGGCAGGGTAAACGAGGACGTGTAAGAAGTATATACACACCGGCAACTGCAGTCCCTTTCACACACGTATCACTTTGCCATGGGAACGAGGACATTGTCAAAGAATTACAATTTCTGAATTATTTTCACAACTATTTGTATTAAGAAGTCCTTTATTAAATTTCAACTTAAAAATCATCATTATTATTATTATAATTATTATTTTTTTTATTGCATTTATTTCCGAAGTGTACAATTTGGCAAGGTAAACGAGGACGTGTAAGAAGTATATACACACCGGCAACTGCGGTCCCTTTCACACACGCATCAGTTTGCTATGGAAACGAGGACATCGTCAAAGAATTTGAATTTATGAATTATTTTTACAACTATCTTGTAATAAGACGAATCCTTGATTATATCTCAACTTAAACAAGAAGTTCTGATATAAATAAAATAAACTAATTTCCCTAAAAGTTATATATCTGATGTCGTTAAGTCATCTAATTGATTTAAAAATCATTATTATTTAATTTCCAAAGTATGCAATTTGGCAGGGTAAACGAGGACGTGGTATACAGGTATATACACACCGGCAACTGCGGTCACTTTCACACACTTATCAGTTAACTATGGAATCGAGGACATCGGGAAAAATAATTAAAATTTATGATTTTTTTTTAATGGATTAGGGATTATATTTGTAATTATATGATAAAACGAATGTTATAATACAATTCATGTTCGAACTCATTTTATTTTATTTTCACATCATCTTTTTTTACATCATCAACTTCTTTAAAGTGCATTTATATCATTAAAATCTATTAATATCTATGTTACTTTCTGTGTGCTGTGCAATAAAGGAAAAATACATTTCTAATTTTGGATGCATTCATTAATAGAAAGTATGCGCATAATATATATCTCTCCAATTTTAGATTAAAAAAAATTACTGATTCCTAATTTTACTTATTTTAACATCATTCCAATTCTTTTAAAATGGAAATTTCCACTTCTTATGTAAGGTTCAAAGCGTTAAAGGGTCCAGTACCTTCTCAAACTATTTTTTATTTATGAACTTATACTATTCAGATTTTATACACTGGTGCATCTTGCATTAGTAAAACCTGTTAGCAAGAGCAATTTTTGAAAATGCCTAAGTATTTTTAAAAATTTACGTTTTTGCTCAATTTTTTAGCAATTTTAAAATGCCTACTCCTTTCTTATTTTTCGATTTTTTATCACCAAATTTTTTATATAAGTTCCCTAATAATATCTTAACAAAACTATGCATCCAAGTTTTAATCAAGATTTAACTTTTTATTTTAAAAATATTTTTTTTAACTTTGACATTTTTTCAAAAATACTGACAACATAAATAACAAGTTTTAATGCATAGTTTTGCACATTATACTTTTAGGATGCTATAAAAATTTACAGAAACTTCTTATGTATAATATTAAAAGAGAAGTATATAATATTAAAAGAGGGGTAGTACTTTTTCACTATCCTAAAATTTAAAAAACATGAACAGAAGTACGAGCATTTAAAATATACATCTGTGGTAGGATATCTATAGATTTTTGGGTACTGGACCCCCTACGTCATTGGTAGGACAAAACATGAAGAAGCAAAACATTAAAACATGAAGAATAATCACTAATGAAAATACTTTTGGTGTCAATTGATGTAAGATGTCATGTAAACAATAATTTTCTCTTTCGAAAACGCCAGGTTGACAGTTTTACGGTAAAATTAAAAAAAAAACTGGGAAAAGTTGGGTTTGATTATTCTAATTCAGAAAGTCGGCAAGTCGCGTAGGAAGTTGGCTAGACCACTGTCACTTCCAGTGAACCGGCCTCTTGCCTTCCCCCTCCCCACCCCCTAATGAAAAGGGGCGACGATAATTATCTCCCGAGGCCCGATATGTTTGAGGCATGGAGGGTTTGAGGAACCAGACAAAATAAGTATTTTTTAAAAGCTTACAGCCTGCTGATTACGGAATGGCTTTCGTTGGAGCTGAAATAGGTAGCTTTCGATGAAAATTTTTTGTTCAAACTCAAATTTTTACCAATATTTTTACATTTTACTTTAAAACTATCGACTTGGCGTTTTCGACGTACAATGACGAAATAATCTGCATAACATACATCAATTGACACCAACCCGACATTTTGATAAATATTAGCGAATATTTGAATAAATTTCTGGAAAAAACGTAATTTTTGCTACTTTTTCACATCTTTGAATGTTGCGGTTAAACTATCAAATTTCAGTTTGAGACGAGACGAAATAATTTAGGGGGGAGTGTTGTACCCTGGGACAAGTTTTACATTTTAATTTTATTCTTCGATAATTATTGTCAAAATAAAAATTTAAAAGCAGCATTTCAACACACCAATTTATTCCTCTATAATATATTTTTTTAAATTCTGGCAGCTTGAAATTAAAAAATTGCCACTCATTTAAAGTAGAGAGGATAAACTCTCCCAAGTTGCAATATGATGTTGTACCTTGGGACATACTTTATAATTCAGTCGATAGTCATACGTCATACACATGAACTAACTTGCGTCAGGAAACAAACTTTATTTCAAAATACATCAAAATATGTGCTCTTTAGAACATTTCATCACATGGAAGGAAAAAGATTTATCAGGTGTTGCCATAATTATATTTTCAAACTTCAATCATTATAAAATATATCCGAAACAAAGCTGAGTTGTATTTTACGTGTTCTGTGGAATTGCTCTGAATATAAATAATGAATTTTTTTATTTATCCAAATTATTAAGAATCATGAATATGTTGTACCTTGGGACCTGTACCAAGGTACAATACGCTTTACTGTCCCAAGGTACAATACACTACAGGTTTAAATAAAAGCAAGATAGTGGCCAATCTAAATGCGTTATCATTATTTTCCCATAACCAAAATATTTTAAAATCTTCTCTTTTATGAAGAAAATAAAATGCAGTTGACTTTTTGTAAAAGTACTAAGGCAAAAAAATCATATTATAGTGGGAAAAATATTTACTTTGAGTTGGGGTAATGAAATATTATTTGTCACCAATTCATCAATTCAATGATGCTAGTGTTAAATTTTATTATGATGATGTCTGTTGGTTAAGGCTACTATTAGAAATAAACAATGTATGAATATTGCCAATAGATTCTTAGAAATTGTCAGTGTCCCAAGGTACAACACTCTCCCCTACTTACAATTCTGCTTCTAATTGAGATCAATGTTTTAAACAATTAGAAAAATACAAGGAGAAAAAAATGTATGGCTCTCATCTAGATTAGGTTTGATTTATCGTCGCACTAGAGCTACACGAGGGCTATTGGCGACGGGCGTCGTATTTTCGAACCACAGTCAAGTGACGATCCAAGACCTGAATGGGCACCCAATGCAACCGTTAAAGGGCGTCATCGTACGCAGCGTTAGGACTTTGAAGGATATTTAACGTGCACTTCCTTACACGGGGTATTATTCGTCGGACATTTTTGGCTGCACGGGCCGTTTATAGGTCGGCAGTTATTTTGGCGATGCCTGGACCCGAACCTGGGACCTTCCGCAAGCTTTGCGAGTGCCTAACCGACTGGGCTCCCCGGCCTTCATCTATAAATAGTATGTTCTCCCGTAGTCATCAAACATGTAGATGCTGATCAGATCAACATCACCCGAATGGCTCTCCCGTGGCCGAGTGGTTTTGCATCGTATTCGAGATTGCCGATTAAGTATTGTAATTGATTTTCTTCAGTAAATTTAATTATATTTTTTGTTTTACATTTGTAAATTTATTTGCTTTTTAAACAATAATTATGTAAAATTACTGGTATGCAATTATGGTTAGGCGGTAAAAAAGCAAAGGAAAAAAACTACTGAAGAAAAAGCTAATTAATTAAAAAAAAAACTAATGCGTTTGGTCTTATTGCAAGTGCATTCGACAATTATAGTTGTGTATAGTTGAGGTTGTAGGCTAAGTTTTTAATAAGGGTGTTCCTTATTCCTCCATGCCAAATATGAAATATAAGGTAATAAAATTATAGGGATCAAAAATCCGAAATGGTGATTTTGTGTTTTCTACACGTTTTGAAGGGAGCTGATTATGGCAAGCGTAATATTGAAAATAAATCTTGATGTTAGCAATGATTTTATTCATAGAATTTAATACGTAAACAAAACGTTGAATTATCCGTAAACTTTTAAAATTAATAAATCTTCCACACCCAGTTTATAACGCAAAAGATAATGTCCATCTGTCTGTCCGTCACCCACTTTCATAGCTCAAACTACAAATGCTACAGATGAGTTTGACATATCAAAAAATCTGCGCAATGAAAAGACATTGAAAATCAAAGAAAAAAAATCGAATTCGAAGTATTTCAGTGAGCGTGTTTGACCCCATGAATGACAATAATTGCAGCGCTATAGTTTTCATTTTTGGTTTTTCTGGAATTACATTTAGTTGGGTGATAATTTGATCCAATTATTTTAATTAAAAAAATATTAGAAGTTCTAAGTAATTTTGGACACACATTTCCATCGTTAAAAAAATCCTTAATGCTTATTTAAGGGGCATAAGAAGTCTATTTTATTGGAATTAAATCAGCATTGCCACTTCTAATAACAATCGTACGAGAAACTTTATTTATATTAAATAAAGAGGATTTTAAGGAAATTTATTTGTGTGATAAATCAGTTAGAAGTGACGTTTTAGTATACAATTTTCATGGTTAATTATTTTTTTATGTATGTAATAAGAATGATGTAAAAGAGTATAATTTTTTTTCATGAAAAAAATCTGCAAAGTTTCTCTGCATTTTTAAAACATTATTTTTTCTAAATATGTTTTCTTCGTACTACAACTTAGTTTAGAAAACGAGAAATAATATTAATCAAATTCGGGAAATAAAGTTAATAAAGAATGGGTAATTCGATGGAAAGTGGTAATTTGACCTAATTTAAATATATTTAAAAATTATTAAGTTGGTTTAACTTATTTTGGATGTTCAGATTCATTCTTTTTTAATTAATAAAATGTTATTTGGTTTTCCGTGTTTACCAAAATTTTACACAAAAACCCTCAATAAAAATGTCAAATGTTTTACATATTCTCCTAAACAAATTTACTAAAGACGCACAAATCCAGATGCATAGCTAAACCACTAATCTGAGCTAAACACCAAAGAAAAAAAGGTTGAAAAAAAAACCTTCTCCTAAACTGGTCAGCCAGCAAATAATAAAAACAAGTTTCTTATCTCCACAACCATTGAACCGGTCTTTTGTTGCACCCTACCTCTCGCCCGACCCCCCCTTTCGAGAAGGAGCTGATTACGGACGCTTAGAAACGGGCGGGACATATGTGTTCCCAGGGCAAAGCAGGGTCTCAGAGCGGGCGCGGGACACTTTTGGTACATGGAGGGGGGACGGAAGTTTCTCCCCACATGGTGGGGTCTCGCGTACCTGTCGTCGGGAAAACAGATAATTGCAGGCTACTAGTAGAAAGGTGAAGGGTTGAATGGGTTCTTTGTTTTTACTGCCACTTGGGTTAAGCACAGCCATGTGAAGTTGCTATGTTCATTTCAAACTCATTTACTCGGACGCATTTCTTTTTTAAAAGGGACTTCCAAAGACCTTTATTTGATGTGCAACAATGACATGGTTGATATTTTATTTGGATGCATTGATATCCTTGGCTGACAAATATACATGTTTATAACCTTCAATATTTAAATAATAATACTTAAACTGTAAATCATTACTTTTCATTACCATTCTTATTTAACTTTCGACTATTTTTTATTAATAATTTTCTTTTTATAATGCTTAACTTTTGTCACTTTTTTTAAAAAACATTATTGCAGCGTATCGTAGCACTATCAACGTTACGGTTTACATGTTTAACAATAAAATAATCTAGATGAAATTTTGACTATGCGACATTTATTGCTTTCTCAAACTAAATCTCACCTTTTCTTAAATGTCCATTTATAATATATTTTATATTTTCCCACGTGATATTGAAAAGAGTTCTAGTAGACAACGCAAACCTCATAGATGCGCCAGGACATTGAAATAGGACTGATTTAACGTGCTCTAGTCTCCACTACACGGAGTATTTTTAGTTTGAAGCATCTGTCTTGAAAGCATTGTTTCAATTTGTCCAAAGAGTGCCAGCAAGCCATTCCGACCCATCAGGGTGTTATCTTGATAAAAAATTTAACATTAAAGTTTGTTTTTCTTTAAAAATTTATGCCGAATAATTTATTTCAACCCAACATACAGTGCAGCTGATATTTTCGATGCAAAGTGGTAATTTCGACCAAATTTAAATTTATTTAAAAATTAATAAGTTGGTTTCATTTATTTTGGATGATCTGTTTCATTATTTTTTAATTAATTAAGATGTGCTTGGTTATTCATGTTTACCAAAATTTTCACAAAAACCCACAATTAAATTATGACACACACAGTCCTGTTTTTTATTTTTATCCAAGGCTGTTGTGGGGGTTATACGGAGTGGTATACCCAGTGGTTTTTTTAAATAGAGTATACTCTGTGATTATTTTCCAAATTAGCGTGAAACCTTCATTTTTTTATTAGTTTGACACTTTATTTTAGTTTTGAAAAAAAAAAATCAGCCAGTTGATCTGTTTGTACCAAAGAGGTATGTATGTAAGATCATGGTTGGTAAACCATTGGGGGAGGGGGGCAGCGACTGTTGTCCAATCAAAAAGCAGTACGAGGGTGAGAAGAAAAGAAATCTCGCTCCGCTGTTTGGGATGTTTTTTCGGAAAAATAAATAATTTGCTTATTTTTCACATTTCTATGTTATTTACCTTTCCCCCCCCTTTTCCTTCCAATTAGTTAAGAGCAAGATTTAAAAGATAAGTTTATTTTATGTGCAGTTAGAACCAAGTTTCTTTTCTATAATATATCTTGAATTACAGTTGATGCATATTTGTAAATTTTAATACCAAGTACCAACTCATATTAAGAGTATACCCTCTCATTATTTTTATTTAGACACAGTATACCCTGTGCAAATTTTAGGAATACAGCACTGTTTACATCATTTTACACTGTTTCTTTTCCGTTTTTACAGTGTAGTTCGCTAATCAACCGAATAAAAAATCTGTCAAATGACATCAATTATTAAAATTAATTTTGCAAATCAACTAAAAGTTGTCAGCAAATCATGACGGTCAAGTACGTAGAGTACGTACAAGTTTATTGCGAGGTTCAATTCAACTAAAATCAAATGTTTTTAATTTATTCAAAATGCAGCTTACAGACGAAAACTAAAGTTACTAACTTAAATAATTGTTTTGTAATTTAAGATACAATATTCGCAATGCGTCGAACTCCGGGCTTACGCTTTTTACGTCTTCCGTCCTAATAGAAAAAAAAACCCGACTGATACAAAAAAAAAGGAAATGAAATAATTTAATTTATTTTCACAAAATTAAATGTTTGTAGTGGTAGAAAAAAGTTGGCAACGGAATAAATAATGTCGGCATAATGCTTTTTTAATGGATTTTTTTCAAGAAGTTTATATATTTTTTTAATGCATTTCCTATTCGAATTATTTTCTGAATCACTCAATCACTCTAATAGCGATATGCTGAATCTTTTGGCGTATCACACTTGTCTGTAGCATATGTAGTTTAGGCTGTGAAAGTGGGCGGACGGACAGACGGATGGGCAGAGCCTTTATAAAAGCTTTTATTCTTTACGTTATAAACGTAGTATAGAAGCTAAAAACTGACTATTGAGAAAATAAAGGTTTTACATATGCTTTTACTGTGGAAATGCACTACTATTAAATACAGAACTGAATTTTGCCTTCTTTTTTATCTTTGAATATCAATTAACTGGAGCAGGTGCATAAAATTTTAAATGCCAAAATAAAAGTAATTAAAAAAGTTCAGTCAGTCAGACTGACTGAAGAACTGCAGACGGAAAGCTCGTCTCTGGTTGGTTCGCAGTTCAGTTTTAACTGCGCGTGACTGACCCAGCAACATCGAGCATTCTTAATACCTTAAATCACCACTTGACTGATTTGGTTGAATTAAGCTACATGAGGTCTATTGGCGACTAGCGTCGTAAATTCGAAAACTGGTCAAGTGACGAGCCGACACCTGAGCCCCTGAGCGGGCATCCAACAGAACCTTCGGGTGACATTGTACGCTTCGTCAAAATCATCACATGGAGACCTCAAATATGTTCTAACTCCAAAAGAGAAAAAAAATCTCGTCGGTTCTCTCATTTATGACGATCCATTTGCTTAAACTTAAATCATTACAATGATAAACCGCGGATAATATGGACACATTTTAAATAATCAATTATTTAGTCCAGTGAATGGAGACTCAAAAAGGGGGTTTACCTTACAAACGGACCGGTATCGCTGATTTTTTATATGTTGTTTGCGATCCCTAGGTAGTAATAAATATGAATTTTCGTCATCCTCGTTATATTGCTTTTTCCGCCACTTTGAAAAAACATTCAAAATTCCGCCCATTTTCAAGTTTTTGGCCTATAACTTTTCTCCTAATCATTTTTAGAACGAATTTTTCGACATTAAGTTGTAGAAAACAAAATTATATTCAGAAATTGGTGTCAAAAGTGTTTTTCTACGACAAATAGCTAAAGAGCTAAGAAGCAGCAAAAAGGGTGTAAAATCGGGTGTTTCGAAAAAAATATTACGTTGCAACGACTTTCTATCACTGTAACTCACACTCACATAAGATTTCATTTTAGCAATAAAATAGAAGTTTACAAATCGTTGGAAATTTGATTTTCTATAATATACACTTATCAAAAATAAGTTTCTTTATAGATTGCATGAAAAAAATTACAGAAACGCAAAAAAGGGCCATTTTCAAACGACGATATTCAATGTTTTATCTTCTAACCCATAGCTCATTCAAGGTGTATTTTTCAGTATTTTTGTGAATACAAAACTTGTAGTAGATAATTTTTCCTACAAAATATTTCTTTTGAGTGTTCCATACGATGAAATATAACGGAGCTACACAGTGCCAAAAATGGCGTAAAATCTTGATTTCCGCCAAGAGTTTTTTTACAGCAATGTTTTTTTTTTATTATTGGAATTTTAAGGTGGTAAAAAACTCTTGGTGATAACCAAGATATTTTGCCAAGAGGTCAATGAAGTATTATGTGAGTTACGGTGATAGAAAGTCGTTGCAACGTAATATTTTTTTCGTAACACCCGATTTTACACCCTTTTTGCTGCTTCCTAGCTCTTTAACTATTTGTCGTAGAAAAACACTTTATAGGCCAAAAACTGGAAAATGGGCGAAATTTCGAACGTTTTTTCAAGATGGCGGAAAAAGCAATAGACCGAGGATGACGAAATCTCACATTTATTACTACCTAGGGGTCACAAACAACATATAAAAAAATTTAGCGATACCGGACCGTTTGTATGGTAAAACTCCTTTATCTACTGGACTAATTGCCCGACCGTCAATTGTTGGCATTTTGAATCGGGTTGAAAGCTTCAGACAGCGAGCAAAAAAGAGGAGATGGTCAGGTACTAGAAAGAGATGGTAGATAGCGACTCTCACATTAGTTGGGATTAATTTTATTTTGTTAACTGGTAGGATATTTTACTGAAAGTTATTGGAAGCAGTACCTTATTTCATTAATCATTGCTGTTAGTGTGGGCAAAGGCGGGACAGGCTTAGGAAGTTAAAAAATTTATAATATCCTATAAGCTCGACTTGGAGCTAAAGGAAGATATACGCAGATTTGGCAATTTAGTCTTCTGAAAGCGAGGGTTTATTTTTACCACAGAAAAGTATTTTTATGCTTCCGTTTCACTAATATGATTATTATTTCCAATTTTCCTAATAAGATTAATTCTTCTTCATTTAAGTAAGTCATCAAATAAAGATTCTTTTAGATAATAAAGAAAAATATTGCTTTCTAAATGAATTTTAACTATGTTTTGACATTTTGAAAATATACCTTTAATTTTCAAAACTTTTTATTTCCTAATTTATATTAATTAGTATAAGATATTTGAGTCGCCTGTTTGCGAAACCTGCCATCTCCATAAAATATAAAAAAAAAATGATCACTGATTTTCTACAAAATGTAACCAAAAGAAAATTGAAGTCATACTATAGTTGTAGAAAAATTTGAACAGTATATTTCCGCGGTTTCTGGTTCTTAGTCTGTAAAAGTTTTTATTTTAACATTAACCAAATTGAAATACCCACTTTTATAATTTTGGAGGGGATCGGTTTTGCGAATAGGCGACTCATTTAATGTATATTGTGCATTTGTTTTAACCCCTTGGCTTACCTGAAATTTTGCGTTGCCTAGTAATCGTCATTGAAATAGCATTATCTGTACACAGTTGCCACCGCTCGTCAAAGGAACGCAAGGGAATAATGTGTAGGATATTTGACACGATGTCATATAAAGGAGTATCGGTGATTTTTAATCAATTATTGGAGTCCATGAAATGCTATAATAAGCGAATTAAGCTAGTCAAAGAAGTGTATGGTAATGACGTTGCCAAATCGTTTACCTTTTATCGTACTCTTTTAATAAATATAGTACGACTTTTATAGTTGTAAACTAAAACTAAAATGCAAACACTATGAAACATAAAAGTATTTCATTAAGCACGATTTGGTATGGTTAAAAGTTATGTAACGGATTTGTTAATCAGTTTGTATGATTTTTTTTTTAATTTATGTCATTTTTTCATATGCTAGCAACAGCTTGTATACCACTTGGTTTGAAACAAGAGAGAGAGAGAGAGAGAGAGGCGACAGAATGAAGTCTCACCCTTCCCTAAAGCCCCTGTTACACGTGATGTAGAACTGACGGTTCCCGGTCTCCTTAAGTAAACAAGAGAAATCTGAAATTCGGAGAGAACCTGCATTAAGAGGTTCGGGGGTGTCAGACGTACTGGTTATCGTAGGTTTTTTAAGCCTTTTTGTAGGGTTTTTCGGAGTAGATGAGCAGAGTATTTCCCTGCATTCTATTTGTTCAAAATTTGCCTTTTATAATACATTTTCAAAATTTCATTGTATATGTCAAAGTGTTTTTAAGTATTTTTCCCGGAACGATCAATTAAAATCTGTTATGAATTCAATTTTTTTTTCAGAAATTGAAGCAATTATATTCAATAATTTTAATATTTCTTCAATAACAATTAGTTCTAAATGTTATGTAAAATGGTTAATTTTCAAAAATTGACTAATAATTTCAAAGCTATCCATAAAAAATCCAAACTCAAAATTGCCAATAATATTTAAAAAAAAATAGTTTCATTAACAGAGTGGACATTGTATAACTTTGGACTTTTTTTTAATTATAATGACCCATTAACTGAAACTTTTTTGGGAGTCGAAAAGTTGAAATTAACCCCACTAGGAATACGATACTTTCAGGCTTGAGTGGCGATTCTCAGAAAAACAACAACAAAAAACAGTGTCAATAGGGGGTCAGACTGGGTGGTAGTTTCTCCGGAAGGGGTTTTGCGTTTGGACGTTTGGAAATCGGCACAACCGTTTGGAATTTGTATATGTCCAGTTGCTTGCGGATAAGTTTGCTTCTGTATTTTTTTAACCTGATTGCATGCTCATTGAAATTATCTTTTAATGCCCATATATTTGGAACTATATGATTGTCCTTTGAGGGGTTTTTTTTTATGGAGGGGGAAGTATCTATAAAATATATTAATTTTCTATGCTAGTATTTACCAAAGCATCTATCGTTAATATCTGAGATTATTTAAACTTTTTTTAATACAATTTACACCGAAAAAAGCCGTCTATTAACTTAAAAAAAGTTTCACTGTCTTGAAATTACCCCAACCAACAACCCTTAACTGTTTCTGAAACCGAAAAAAAAAAGCGTTTCTGCCACGAAAAGACCGCGTAGTGTAGGTTTCCTTTGAAGTTTACCGACTCCGAATGGATACGACGGTCCTGGACCGTCATATCCACCAAAAAGACCTCCATTCCACGGTCTTCACAGGTTCTGGGGTGTCAGACGTATACGTGTATACGCGGTCTATGACTGTGAACCTTCGGTTCTAGATCACGTCTGACACGGGCTTAACAATTCCATAAGAACACCTCTGGTTTGCCCCGACTTTCAACAACATGGACCATGTGTGACATACCCCCCGGCCCCACATTCCAGAGTGGACCACTCAGTCCCCCCCCCCCTTTCCCGTATTTCTGGAAAAAGATAAGGGAGCTAGCACAGAGAATCGCCGCTGACACGTGACCTTACCCCCAAGTTTTTCCGAAACAACAAATCCTCAGAAAGAAACCAAACAATGCCTTTTGACTTGTACTTGTAGAAAACCATGTCGCGTGTAAATCAATATATAACATAATGTCGTGAATATATAACATATATATTAAATTTGAGAATTATTGCAAAAAATGACTACTAATAATGGTTTTTAATTTAAAATTAATATATTCGATCTCTTCGGCTCATTTTAGGTGATGATGAAATTTTAGTGTTGAAGATATTAATATGGGTTAATTTTTAATAGGCCACTATTAATAGCTCGTTGAGAGCTATACGCGGGCTACGCATCATAATTAAGAACTCTTGTCCAGTGACGAGATCACACCTGAGCGGCCGCCTAACAGAAACTTCGGGCGACATTGTACTCCTCTTGCCGTTAGGACTTTGGACTCAACAGATTTAACAAGCAGATATGTCCCAGTGTACTCGGGATACTATTGGATGGGATTTTTTTTTATTTCATAATCTATTTTATAGAAAAGTAACCGAGAGGTGTTCGTAATCGAAATGCGGGCAAATAGAATCGTAGGTCGATGCTGTAACCGCTTGAAAGTTAGATTGGTTAGGTTTGAATCGTCGCACTAGAGCTGCACGAGGCCTATTGGCGACGGGCGTCGTATTATGGAGCCACAGTCAAGTGACGAAACGACACCTGAATAGGCACCCAACGCAAATGTTAAGGGCGACATCGTACGCAGCGTAAGGACTCTAACCGCTAAAAAGACCCCTTCAGCTAGAATGTATCTGGAATTCTGATTTGTGTTCAATTATATATTTATTATCAATTGCTCTAGTGTAGCTTTAGCCCCACCAAGAAGTAAGTTTTTGAGAAATTATTGCCATATTGCAGGCCCCATTTTTATTTTAATAACCTGACACGCGTAATGCCAGGGGAATACCTGACATGTAATACTAGGGAAGAGCGAGATGTTTAGAGGTTAAGGCTAAGATACAATTACATACATTTCCAGGTCTGTATATGCTTGCTATAAAAGCTGCTTGTAAACCCTGCGACATGCTGTATAGAGCTAAACTGAACCAAAGCCTTATGAAACAAAACAGTTTAATTGAGGCAAAATTTAAACCAACCCAAATAATTAATCTTTAAACACACAGCTATACTATCAGCTTTGCATCTAACGGCTAAGCAAACTAATCACACCAAAAGTGCCATTCAATTTTTATGTTATGTGGCCCAAAAGTAGGTAATGGCTTAAAATCAAATTCCATTGTAAAGAATTTCGATTATTTTATCTAACAAGTTATTTGAGATGTTCGTGTTTAGTTTTGATGGTTGGTGAAAATAGTCGCACTTCAGCGTATCGGATTCAATGAGCATTCGAAGACTTTGCTTGGTTTGTTTAAGAGATAGATTCGATTTTGTTTCTTTAATATATAGAGGAATAAAGTTGAAAACACAAATGAAAAGCTTGCACCAAGTTGTTGCAACCCGACAGGAGAGCTTAATCTGCCTATTTTTAACCTCTATAGCGCACTTGAAATTTCATTGTTTTAGTAGGATGAAACGTCACTGGTAAAGGGAAACGTTAAGTAGTCATTGGGGTTGGATTGCAAAAAAAGTGACGTTTCAGCCAACATTGCAAAAAAAATCCGTCAAATTAACGGTTTTAAACCGGCAGCTGAGTGCCAGAAAAAAAACCATAAAAAATACAGAAACTTTCAGTTTTAAATACGGAAAATTCCAGTTGGAAAATGTTTTTTCCCGTTAAATATTTGTACTTTTTTTTTTAAAAAAAAAAAGGTTTTTGTTTCTGGCGCGACTCGAACCCGCCACACTTGAGTTGCAAGCAGAGCGTCATACTAATAACACCACCAAATATCTTGACAGACTGAAGCTAATAGAAGCAATGTTGATTACTTTCAGAGTTTTACCCTGTCATTTACAACCTGTTTTTGAGAAAAGGTTTTTTTTAAAGGATTTCTTCCTATTAAAAATAAATTAAGCGAAAATTAGGCATTTTTCTATATTTCTATTAAGTAGTTTAAATTCTTAATTTTCTAAAATTTTGAAATGAACCTTCAAAACACACCGTAAAATGAGGACCTCCAACACACACCGGAAAGCGCGACCCTTCGACACACACCGGAAAATGTGGTCATTCGATACACACAGGAAAGCGCGGCCCTTCCACACACACCGGAAATTAAGGTCATTCGATACACACAGGAAAGCGCGGTCCTTCAACACACACCGGAAAATGAGGTCCTTCAACACACACCGGAAAATGAGGTCATTCGATACACACAGGAAAGCGCGGTCCTTCAGCACACACCGGAAAATGAGGTCCTTCGAAATATGCTAATATTTTCAGTCAAAGAACATAAATATCATAAACTTTAGTTAATTAAAACTTAACTTAAATTAATTATAAAGAGTTATTACATGATTCAATAATATGAGAACGGGTGTTACAATAATTGGATATAGCAGCTGCAGAATAAATAACTGAATGTATTCAGCTATTTTATTTCGGAATTTTTTTTAAAAACGTTAACAGAATACTTTTTAAAGGAATAGTATAGAAAGTTATAAAAATTTGCATTGATATGTATGGTATTTTCCTTTTTTTATTAAAAAAAATTAATGTCACTAAAAACATTCAATGTCGTTTTTCAATGCCTTAGAACGCAATTCCGAAATCATTCGTAAAAATAAAAAAGAATAGTACTGTCATAAATTATTAAACAGCTAAATTTTATTTTATAATTACTTTTAAGTTTACATTTTTCATGTGCTCTGTCATACACGTTATCATATATTAAAATTTGAATAGATAAGTAAAAAATATTATTCATCTTAGTACAAGTTATTCTGTGAAATCGAACGGTGTGTATTTTTAACTATAAAGACATCAGAACCGAGGACGAGCCACGTGATATGTTTTTACTTCGATAAACCGAGGACCCGCATTTCCCTAGCTGATACACACTTCCCTTTATACACCACACGCTAAAAGCATAGGCGGTGGAAAATGGGGACAAATTTCAAATCGCCCCCGGGTTCGAGGTAAGACATCAGAATGACATCGCGAGACCCATCCCGTAGTCAGTCAAACCGAGGACGTCCTCGTTTTACCGGAGGTCCTCGGTTGGAAGGTGTGTAAACTGGATTAAGTCCTCGGTTTCCACGAAAAACACACACACACACACACACACACATCCCCCACGATAGCTTCAAACTCTCCCACGCAGCCTTTCACCAAGTGCCAACTTTACCCCAACTTTCAATTGGCCTTTCAAAATGAATTTAAGACGCCCATTGAAAAAGAAGGGTACACTCTCAGAAATAACACTTTTATTTTTGACGATTCATGAATCTTCAAGCCTCATTTCGTTAATTTTGAGGATTGTTTGGTCAAATTATCACGTGACTTTTGAGTACGCGAATCCTCAC
The DNA here is from genome assembly GCA_023701765.1 of Hylyphantes graminicola. Taxonomy (NCBI): domain Eukaryota; kingdom Metazoa; phylum Arthropoda; class Arachnida; order Araneae; family Linyphiidae; genus Hylyphantes; species Hylyphantes graminicola. Next base: position 5,963,345 of record CM043117.1, on the reverse strand, counting down.
TTTTACGATCGTGATTTGACGATTCTGTATCTTGATTTTGAGGAAACTGAATCTCATTGTTGTACTCACATGCTCAAAAATGATGAAATATTTCTTTAGATTAGACGACATTCAAATCCTCATAAAAATGACAATTCAAATTTCTTCACTTTGATGAAACGAAAACTCGGAGCATTTGCCAGAAACGGAATCGTCAAAGTTAAGGAAAATTTCGTCGTTTTTGAGCATTCATTTTTTAGAGTGTAAATTAATTAAAAACGGCTATTTGTTGTCCTTTCTAAAGTTAAAAAAAAATCGAGAAGTTGTGTATTATATAGCAACAATCTCTGAAAAATTGATATATTTGAAGGAAAAATTGTATTTGCAAAAATTACTTAGTAGATACATTATAAAGCATTTTTTGCTGTCATGAAAAAATTAAAATATTCACGCTTTTCCAAGCTTTACATAGGCGGTTTAAGTTATTTTGAATTGCCACACATAAATTTCGAATGAGTTTCTAAAAGTCGAAGGAAATATGTGTTTAACTTAACATACTGCCAATGCATATCTGCAATTCTACGTTCAAAACTGTCTGGGTAAATACAAACACACACTCATATCACGTTAGCTTCAAACCAAACCCACACAGCCTTTCCTCAACTGTCAACTTTACCCCAACTTTCAATCGGCCTTTCAAAATGAATTTAAAACGCCCATTCAAAAGCCAGGGTAAATTAATTAAAATCAGCGCCATCTATTGATCTTGTTGTTATTAAAAGCCTGTATTACAGGCCGAGGAAGGGAATTAATAACTCGCAGAATGACGGGGGACCCGGTTATTGATTATGATTTTAATATCGTCGTTTTGAGAAGGGGTGGGGGGTGGGGGGGTCTACAGGATGAAGAATGCAGTGTGAAGGGTTCCCAGGTTTGTGAAGGGGGCACGTACGCCAATATTTCGCCAAGTGATGGTGTTCGTATGAGTTTTAAAGTGATGTCGATTTTAGTCGTTTAAGGGAACATGAATTTCAAAGCGAAACCTAATGTTAACTTAATGGAGACATTGGATAGTGTGTGTTATAAGTAGTATCCGTAATGTTTCACTTATTTTTTCGAACTTGCTGGCATGGGAAGGTATTGATTAGCCTCACGTTTTGCGCTTATTAAAATTTTCTTTAATTTAATTAAAGAATTTTCATAAGCTCACTAGTGAAAAATGCTTCACAGTGGATTAAAATAATTTTCAAGGAGAAAAGCAAGGAATTCGCTTTACAAAACTATGGGGCGTATTATTATTTACGCATATTAAGAATAGCAATAAGAAAAATAATTGTGGATGCAGGTCATGAAAAATATCTTCAATTTCTCAGTAGGTGAACGTTGCGGGAATCAGTTTCGTTTTTACAAATTTATGTCCTATTAAGAAATTTAGTTGCTAAAAGTATTGTAGAAATTTACAAAACAGTAACAAATATATTTAATTATCTGAACAATTTGACTTCCAAGCAATTGTAGCTTCTCTTATGTGTGTAACTTGGTGTACCACCACATGAAAACATTTTACTCCGACTATGGCAAAATATTATACTCGTATGCTTTATGTAACCGCTTTTTAAGGTTCCGCTTCCGCACATTGTTTACATAAAGAAAAATTGGAAGAAATAGCAAAGATTGTTTGTCGGTCACCTACTTTCATTGTCAAACCAACAATGCTGCAGAATATGTCAAGAAAAAAACTCAGCGCATCGGTGAAGTTCGAATTCGAAATACTTAAATTATTGTCAAAAAAATTCTACATTTTTTACTCATTTGAAATACATAGGTCATTTTTATTGGAATTAAATCACCTTTGTCGTTAAAAACAATCGCATAAAAAACTTCATTTCTATTAGACATTTAAAGGCATTTTGTGTGCGATACAAATCAGTTTGGAATGACATCATAATATACGTCGCAATGGGATTTTTTGATTGTTCGTAGTATTTGTTGAGAAAGTTACTTGAATAAATACGATGGTTTTGAAATGTTTTAAATTTTTGTTTTCAACACTTTAAAACTGAAAAAAAAAATTACAAAAAGCAAAGCATCGCCAATTCTGGGACCAATGAATATGAATTATAATTTTCTTCAGTAAGAGAAAAGCGAATTTGCTTCGCGTCATCAAAATCTTCAATTCTTCCCAGAGATGAAATATAAGACATTTAAGACTGCCGATAAATCGGGATCGTGTGTGAATCTAAGACAATAATTATTGGAGAAGCTATTTTTAACGATAATAAAATTCCATTCGTCGAATTCAATTCAGATTTTCTAATGGATATTGCATTTAAGAGTTTTAGAATTGATCTTATATGTATCCTATTTATTTGAATTCTTCGAGTGATAAAAATCGTAATCTTTCTCTTTCGAATCAAAAATTAATCTTTTGGAGGCTTATTCCTTAATGGAAGCGATATATTTTGAGGATTTTGATTTACATGGATATCCATTTACTTTGAATCTTGAGTTAATATTAAAAGTAATATTTCAATTTTGATATTTAAATTGTTTTTTAAACGAAGTAAACTAATTTAGGAAGCGTTTTAGACATTGAAATTTTTTTATTGATCTGCAATTGATATTAATATACTGTGTTAAAGGTCAAATTTGAATATTTAGCTGTGGTTGACTGTTTTGAAACTACATTTTAAAGAGTAATTAACATCATTTAAGATATTTTAGTATCGATCAAATTCCTACACTTTAAAGAGTATTTAACATCGTTTAAGAATTTTAGAATTAATTTAATCTTAACATTTATTTTTACTGCTCGAAAAACTGATGCATAAATTACGGGAAAAGAGCGAAAAATTTGAGCCTTAAGTTCAGAAAGTTAAAAGAACCCATAAATAAAACCAAACATCTATATAAAGTAATGAGACATTTACTATTAAGTTTTCTTTTGGAAACATTCAAATTTTTGCAAAGTATGTTCAGTTTTTGACGTTGTTGTTTAATTTAAGACTCCATTCTAACTCTAGTAAATCTCCGTGTTCCACAAAGAGACCGCACAACGCAACATTCTTCCCATAGAGAAATGCATAGATTTAGAAAGTAGCAGATATGCCCATCAATTGCGCAATCCCGTACAACGCAATACAAACCGCGCGATTGTGTGATGAATCCACATTTCGCCACTTTCGCAACGCATCATGGGATACTGGTTCACAAAAAATGCTTTTGCCGAAGAGTTATATATGCAATAAAAACTGCATTTTTAATATGAGTCTTTTATGAATATATACCTCATGTCTGCCAGAAAGTATCCAGCTATAAACTTATGCTAGCAAAACTGGTAAAAAGTTTTAATTAGTTTATATTAAATAAATATATTTTATTAGTCATGGTGCCATCTGGTGGCGTATGGCATGGCATGTGCTTGGGCTTGCGAACTGCCTTATGGGGTACTGGTTCACAAATGGCTTCACCTTTCTCCCTAGGGGCAGATCTGCTACTTTCTAAATCTATGGAGAAATGTATTACACGAAAAAAAGAACGATATTTTCTCCCTTCTTTCAATATTATTCCCATTTCTCTTACTTTAGATTTTGAAGATTTTACCCTGCTCTCTTTATGTTGTCAGGCCATTTGTTACACCCCGTTTTGCCCGGGTGTTTTATCTTCCCCAAAACACACACAAAAAAAAAATTGCACACAAATATATATTTTTACCCAAGCCTTTCTTATCGTCTGCTCGCTGAAAAAAAAACAAGTTGTAGCACGAGCCACAGAACAAAAACTGTAAAAAAAATGCGCGCCAGAATAAATTCGATTTTAAAAAATAGAATCTTTTCTTTGGGTAGTATGAGGGTGTAATTGAATAATCTAGGGCTGTTCCGTTCGATTATCGAGAGTAAGGAACATAGATGTGACTGATTGGGCTTAAGTAGAACAAATGGGTTTTCGGTCAGTCTAAGGATGGGAAAACCGAAAATCGTTTCCGGCTCCGGTTAAACTGCAATAAAATAGTTCTTTGACTGAAGTGACTGTAAGCGTAAAATCAACTTTTTAGGCAAACACAGCTTTAAAATAACTCAAGTTTTTCTTAATAACGTTCCAGTGCTTCCTTTTCAGGAATAATTTATTTAAATTATGAAAGTGTTCTATATTCTTTTCCGGTTTTTTATTTTAGTTCCAATTTTACGAGTTTTGTACTGGAATAACAATAGATAAAATAAACCATAATCAAGAAATATGTGACAATTTTAGAAAACTGGAAACTGCAATTCGACAATAATATAAACATAACAATCCAAAAGATTTGGTCACGGTATAAAATGCATCAGTTAAAGTTAAGATCTTGAAAGAAAAGTTTTTGCATTTCAGGAATAATTTATTTCAATTAACACGATTTTTTCATTCTTCTTCGATTATTTATTTTATCTTTAGTTCATATTCAAAAGTCCAACAAAAAAAATTACATTCAAAACCGAAAGAACAATAAAAAATGACTTGTAACTAAGTAATCTGTGACAACTTTAAGAAACTAGTAACTGTTATTCGCTATTTATATAAACGTAACGAAAAAAAAACCTGTTTACAGTTTCGGTGTAAAATATATATCGGTTTAAATCTTAGGAAAATATACAGTTATACCGAGAGCCGGTGTTTTTCCAGAACCGTCCATCCCTACGTTAGTGTACTGGTGGGACTTGTGTCTGGGGCTTTTCCTCTGGATTTGACCTCGTCCAAAGCAACATCTTGGACAAAAGATTTTATATCCGTCGGGGTTGTTGCTGGAAATAAGTTGTAGGGAGGAAATTGCAGGTTTTTTGGCGAGTGATTTATGTTTCGGGAATGGATATCCTTGTTGTCCAGTTTCTATTTCCCCATTTTTTTTGTTTTATTGTCAATTTTTAAAAGTAATGAAGTTAAATAAGCTGTCTGAGCGCTAGAACCGGATTTTTCAGTATTTATGCATTAATTTTTCTAGCAATAGTCATAAATTTAAAAAGTATGAAATAGGAATTTTTATTAAAAAACTTGTTTTAGGGTTATAAATAAATATTATTTAGAAAAAATATTAAAAAAATTCAGAACAAAAGACAATCCTAAATTATATCCATTTCCAGGTCCTTTAGAAGGTTTAAGTACAAAAGATATGTAATCCCTTTGATATTTTCTCAGCTTTTGTTGCCCCAAAACATTCATATTTTTAAAAAATGTTTGGCTATCACTAAACTATCTCGTAACATCGCATGTACGACATAATTTATTGATTTATTTTATTTAGAACCTACACAAACTACAGATAGAAATCTAATTACAGTGCTGCAAAGAAGAAACACAGGCAAATATAAAACATGAAAATGAAACCACAAATACACTAAAAAATACTATAAATGCTACTAATACTATAAGACACATAATCAGTTAAAAATTCGAACACATGTAGCTTTAAAAACCTAAAAAAACATATTAAAAATATCCGGATCATTGGAGAACTTATTGTATAATTTATAAAATTTGTATAAGTAAAAATTTACTATGACATTTGATTTTGTAATAACGTTGTAACAAATGAACGATGGTTCCTTAAAAATTTACATGGAACAGCAGAATGAACAGATTTAACAATATCAATACAATATTTTTCTCTATATAATATGAAATTGTAATTGTCGGACGCTTGAAAACCACGTGACTTACGTGGCTTCAGCCAATCAGAAACGCTGAAAGTAAGTGTGTTGCTGGTGCTTGTTTTGTGCCGGTTAGGTTTATTACTTGTCCAAATTTTTTTTTTATGAAATTATGTGAAATAATAAAAAATTAACATTTTAAATTATTAAAATAAGAAGAACGACTGCAGATATACATAGAAGTAAATTGAAATGCGTATAAATTAAATATAAGAGATTTTGAACTATTGAAGCCCAAGTCTTTTTCTTCTCGTTAGCAACCACAGATTTATTGAATTGTAACAACTCTATCTAAGCCCATCTCTGCCGAGGAGATAAATCGATTTTCAAAACTAATTAAATCCAACCTTAGTGATAGATCGAGATATACACTGGGCTTGAGATGCATTGAGGCTAGAGGAAGACGGATATGCTTGGCGAGAACGAAAGTGAAGACAAATGAAAGTCGCCAAGTCGAGATGTTATGCCAAGAGTCATTAGATAATGGTATAACCTCTTAAGATCGGAGCAAAATCCTACACGTATATTCTGAGAATCTAAACATACTTTTCATACAAATATATGCTAAAAGGATGTCTGGCAAGGATTTAAAAAAAAATATATATGTTTAATAGATACTGAGAGACATGTCTTTAGATCTAAAAATACAATTTTTTTTGGTGCTATGAATGCAAAAAGAGGCCGTATCACTTATTTGTAGTTGACACTTAATTTTAGCATTGTTTTTATTGAAAAATACCATTAAAATTAACTACGAAAAGAACTTTTTGAAAAATTTGAAAAAATTTAATAAAAAAAAAAAAACTCTGATATCGTATTGACTCTCGTTCAACTTCATTTTTTTTTCTTCTAATAAATGACTGATACCTGTAATCAAAGGCTGAAAACTGATATTTGGATTTAGCTTACTGAAAAATGATATTTTATTACTAGCTTATTATATATTTGGGCTTATTATAGACACGATCAAGGCTTCATTTAACAAACCATTGTTTGCATAGGTTTTTGAAATGACCACATCTTTATCTTATTCTCATCTCCATAGGCCATTTCCACTTAACTTGATTACGAAAACCAATAGTTTTGCTCACTTCGAGAATTATTCAGAATTATTTCGCTGATTATTTCGATGAATTCACTTTATTTAATTATTCGTCATTGGAATTATATATATAAAAAGGCAATAACTAAAAAATTTCCAATTTATTTTCAGTGGATGTCCTGTGTGTAATTCTTTTCGAAAATTTAGATTTTAAATCTTGGGGTGAATATCAGAAATCTAATTAGAAAGTCTTATCAGCAGAAAAAAATGTCTGATATTAGCTGCCCAATTACATTTTCTAGTTGGGTATAATTGCTCGTTTAATTTTACGAATCACTGGGTTTTCATGAAAATCGTTAATTTATTCGATTTTTCAATTAGATGGCCCATTATGATTATCACTGATATGGAAAATTTGAAATTGATATTTGAGCTTAACTTTTTTTTAACAACTTGTTTTAGAATATGGGTTAATTTATTGGATTAAAAGCAATTCGAAATTTATTGATGCTTTAATTATTTTGCATGATATTTAAGTTTAGTGGTTAAATAAACCGCGATCAACAACGATTTTTGTATATGGGCAGTTCTACCATAATTTTTAATTTCAGGTACAAAAAATATTGGGAAATTTAGTTTTCAAAGTCGATTTCAATGTAAAATTTCTTGTAATGGTTCTAGAATTACGAAAAAAAGTTCAGCAAAGCTTATTTAAAAAAAATATAAAAATAATAATAAGGGATAGCAGTTTTTAAAAAAACCCGAGGCTAAAGAAAATAAAGTCTAAACCTACAACTAGTCTAAACCGCCCTTACGAAAATAACTATTTTTCATAGAAATCGAAATCACAAAAAACAGGTTAGTCTAAAAACTGGTTTGGGTTTTCCATAACTAGATCAAGCTGTTTTCGTGTTTTTTTTTGTGTTGAAACTAACTCCAGTTTAATAAAAATGGATTTTTTTACTTCTTGAACAGCACTTAAACATATTTATAGAAAGACAAAATTGCTTTAAATTTCCGTTTTGCAATTGTGTAAGGACCAGCTTATTGGTATAATAAGAAAAAAATGAAAAGAAATATTATTCTTTTTCAAAAGGTATACCCAAGCGACATAAAATTGAAAATTATGGTAGAATTGCCCATATACCATTAACGCTTTTATTTCAGAATAAAAGTGTTAACTTTAAGTTTTTCACATTCATTTTTTGTGTAACTTAATTTGTCCCACATAAATTTTCTGAAATTTTTTCTTTATTTATCTTATACTTTGTTTATATAGGCAAACTTCATTAGGAAACTATTCTTAGAATTATTCTCATTGAAAATTGTTTTATGAATTAATTCACGGGCAAAACGGAAAAAAATATATAAAAATTAAAAAAAAAACCCTGCATGGTGTATTTGGGAAATAAAAATTAAATAATGAGAGAAATATATATATTTTTTTGAATAGGGTGAAATAAAAAAAGTTTAAGATTTTTTTTATTAAGCAAGACAAATATGGGTAATTTTTTAAACAGGCAATTAATTAATGAAAACAGTGGAAAGCCATTCTTTTTAGCTAAATAATTAAATAAAAAATTCCCCTCAAATTAATTTTTTTAAGACTCTCATTAGTTTCGTTTTTAGTTTTATAATTTATTTCATTACTTTAAATAATTAATATTTTAAAAGATTAAACTTTATGCCTAATTATTACTATTTGATAAAAATTAATTACTGACATTTCTCAGGCTATCTTATACTGAGCCTTTTTTCCTCACTCACTACAAAAAATAGTCGCAATAAATATAGTACTTATATTCATTTTCGCTAAAAGTGCGCTTAGCGAGTAATCCCCCTAGCTCGATAATTTATTGCCAAGATTGGAGCCTCAAACAAATGATGGCAAGTTTTTTTTGCCTTTGTTTTACTCAACCTCAAAAAACTTTAAAAAATTCCCAATTATTACAACTTGTGTTGAAGCAATGAAGAAATTGTATTGTTACCAACAAACGTGGTTTTTACCATAGAGATCATAGTTAAAGTATTAGAGTGGATGATCACGTGACCTCCAATGCTAACGATGGGACGAGCATGGAGACCCCCGTAGAGTCAATACCGTAAAAATACTAACTGAATTTCGGAATATTTTTAGTGACTTTTAAAAAGCTTGAAACGTTTATCTAGTATGTTTATAATTTTTTTTTTGTAATTTTAGAGTTAAATTTTATTTGTTTGTGGTATACTTTTTATTAAGGTGATGGCAACACTGGCAACTTGCCGCCACCGCCGCCACATTAAGAATAAGAATACTATGAAAAAATAAAATTTAATTCTGAAATTACAAAAAAAAAAAAATATTATAAAAATACTAGAAAAACGTTTCAAGTTTTTTAAAAGTAACTAAAAATATTCCGAAATGCAGTTAGTATTTTTACGGTATTTTTTTTTGTAATTTTGGAATTTATATTTTCTTAGCACTTTCCTCCTTAAAAAGATGGCAACACTGGTCCTTTTGGGGCTCCTCTGGACTCTATGGCGGTCCCCATGCTCATCTTGTCGTTAGCATTAGAGGTCACGTGATCACCCACTCTAATATTTTAACTATTATCTCTATGGTTTGTACACAAATTGTTCTCAAGGCTCAGCACGCATGTATTCTTTCAAAATGTAGTGCAGCATCTGCTAATTAATGTCACGGATGTATAGCTATACAATAGCTTAACATTTTAATACCCAAACAAAATCCTACACGTATAATCATAATCAAAGCATACTTTTCATACAAATATATGCTATAGAGTATGGTTTGCAAAGTAATTAAAAAATTGCTTATATAGTTACTTAGGGACGCTCCTTAAACTCTAAAAATACAATTTTTGTGTGCTATAAATACAACAAAAATGGCCGGATCAATAATTTGTTGTTAACAGATTATTTTAACATTGTTTTTAATGCAAAATGCCTTTAAAATTAACTACTAAAATAGATTTTTGAAAAGTTTGATTTTTTTAAAAATATTTTTTTAAAGAACTCGAATATCATATTGATCCTCGTTCAATTTCATTTTTTATAGAAATAAATGTCTGATACCTGTAATAAAAGGTTGAAAACTGATATTTGGATCTTCTTCTAATGATTGTTTTAATTTTGTTATGCATGTTTTCGGAAACAAAATACACTCTTAAAACGAACGAGCGATTTTAACTCAGTCTGAGTAATTTTCACTCCTCCAGTCTGGAAAATGCACTTCTCCTCTTGGAGTGGATCCTTTGCGTGTTAAACCTCCGGCAGGATCACTCCAAAAGAGTGATTTTAACTCAATCTGATTTAATATTCACTCCTTTCCAGTGTCGAAAATGCACTTCTCCAACTGGAGTGGATTTCACTCGTTTGTTTTAAGAGTGTAGTTTTTGGCTTTTTATCAGAAGCGCATGGATTTAATACTCGTGCCCTCTCTTGTTCTTCAGCTGCGTTGGAAGAACATCTAGAGTGAGATTTAAGTAAGGCAAAAATGGAAATAGACTTACGCGGAGTATCTAAGTTGGGATCATGTGGTTTAACCGAAAATAAAGAGGCTTATTTCTATCTGGGCCCATATGGGTGGTGCTCATAGTATGTAGCATTAGTGTGATGTTAATTCCTCTCAACTCAGTCACGTATGAAAACTCTATTAGACTTCAACGTTGCCTTTGCAGATACTGCAACATCCTAAATCTGACGAAAAAAATTACCGAAACCATCTTCCTGTAAAACGAATCTTAATCCCCCCACTCCTTCATTACATCGTATCCCCTTAAGTAACCCCAGGGGCCCGATAATTTATCGCCCAGATTGGAGCCTAAAACGATGATGGCGAGATTATTGGTTCGATTTCCATTGCGCAGGCGCAAATTTTGTCAATTAGGTTCTTTGGATACAAAAGTATTTTTATGGTGAGAAAACACTGTACACATTTTTTTGCTATAAATGCAAAACAAAATTCCGTACCACTTAACAGTTTCTTTTAACATTAATTTTTATGCAAAGTGTCTTTAAAATTAACTACCAAAGGAACCTTTTAAATAGTTTGAAAAGAAAAGTAATTTTTTAAAAAGAAATGTAAAATCGTATTGACCCTCGTTTACCTCATTTTTTATAGAAATAAAGTCTGATTCCGATAATGAAAGGCTGAAAACTGATATTTGAATCTTCTTCTATCGGAATAGGTCAATATCGCAACTAATAAACTTGTTAATTGTTTGTGGGGAGCCTTAAAAATGTCCCAAAATGGGGACGGTCGCAAGAGCGTATACACCTTAACAGTTATCGTTGGATGCCAGTAAGACAAACTTGAAAATGGCCTCGGAAGTCTACTTAGGTGTCGGTTCGTCACTTGATTGTAGTTCTAATTTATGACATCCGTCACTAAACCCCCCCTTGTAGCATTAGTATGACGTTAATGCATCCCAAATAAACTCAGTCACCTATGAAAACTCCAATAGACTTCAACGTTGTCACTGCAGGTCCTGCAACATCCTAAATCATTAAAAAAATTACCGAAACCATCTTCTTGTAAAACGAATCTTAACCCCCCACACTCCTTCATAAACATCGTATTCCCTTAAGTAACCCCAAGGGCCCGATAATTTATCGCCCAGATTGGAGCCTAAAACAAATGATGGCGAGATTATTTGTCCCCTTTCCATTGCACAGGCCCAAATTTTGTCAATTAGGTTCTTTGGATACAAACGTATTTTATGGTGAGAAAACATAGTGTACACTTTAAAGGTTATAGGTGGATGTCAGTAAGACAAAATTGAAAATGGACTTGGAAGTCTACTTAGGTGTCGGTTCGTTACTTAATTGCAGCTCTAATTTATGACATCCGTCTCCAAAAGCCCTCTTGTAGCTTTAGTGTGACATTAAATCCCCTCAACTAAACTCGGTCACGTATGAAAACTGTAATAGACTTCAACGTTGTCACTGCAGATACTGCAACATCGTAAACATTACAAAAAAATTACCGAAACCATCTTCTTGTAAAACGAATCTTAATCCCCCAACTCCTTCATAAACATCGTATCCCCTTAAGTAACCCCAGGGGCCCGATAATTTATCGCCCAGATTGGAGCCTAAAACAAATGATGGCGAGATTATTTTTTTGCCCGGTTCGGTAGCCATATTCCTGGAGAAGAATTAGACCGATAGCTAAAACCACTCTAAGTAATGACATTGCGTCTCGAAAACCGCGAATGGGACTACATTCTGCCTTCTTTTCTTATTGGTTCGATGTCGATGTTTCGTTGAATTTATTGGTTATTGCGTTTGTTCGATAGGGGTGTAGTATCGGCCGTGATGCTTTGTTTGGTTTGCCACGTCTTTGGATGAGGTTGTCTTGTAAAGGGAAGACTGGCGTATCGGACAAATGACTTTTTGAGTCAAATACACAAGTTAGATTATCTTCCAAATATTTTAATGATCGAAACAAATTTTAAATTGATTGTATCTAATTATCATAAGCTTGATAATCAAATGTATTTGTTGCGAGGAATGACACACAAGTTAGATATACCAAATATTTTAGTGATTGAAACAAATCTTAATTTGATTGTATCTAATTATCATCAGCTTGATTATCAAATGTATTTGTTACGACATCTTTGTAAATGTGATGGAGCCGTAGTAAAACTTTTGCTCGGAAATATATTTTGGCATTTCTACTAAGGAGATACGGAAGTTAGTTTTTAAACCTTCCAATAAATATAATTTGAAACGGTCTGCTACTACACTCTTAAAACAAAAGAGTGAAATCCACTCCAGTTGGAGAAGTGCATTTTCGACACCGTAAAGGCATCCATATTTACTCAGACTGAGTTAAAATCACTCTTTTGGAGTGATCCTGTCGGAGGTTTAACACACAAAGGATCCACTCCAAAAGGAGAAGTGCATTTTCCAGTCTGGAGGAGTGAAATCCACTCAGACTGAGTTAAATTAGGAGTGTTTGTTTTAAGAGTGTAGGGCCGAGAATATGATGTTGGCGAGGAATGGTTTCGGTCATTCATGAATACAAATCCCCCACTGTCTGTTTGTTATCATCAGCTTGATTGTATCTCATCAGATCACCTAATGGGCATTTCCATCTTTACACTGTAAAAAATAACCTGTTGTTTTTACAGTTAAAAACTGTCAACTTTGACGCCAGTTAACAACTGTTAAATAAAACCTGAAAAAAGCGAAATGGGATCGTCCAGTTCCAGGTGGCCCCGCTAAAGGCGTGGTGGCGGCTGTGACCCTGAATATTAACCCTTTCAGTCCCAAAAATTTACTACACTACAGAAACGTCTGATATTCACAAAATAAGCTTATTTTAGGTCAAAGGTAAGAGTTCCATAAGAAAAAAAATTATATAAATTTTTTTATATGGTTTTTGAAATAATACAAAAATTTGTTAACTGTGGAAAACAACAAAATAAAATTATATATATTATCTAAAAACACTTTGAGTTATATATTTTAAGGCATCCTACCATATTATTAAAAAAAATTAGTAATTATTTGAACCAAAATAGTTTAAATTGTGTTTTAAATGTGTGGAACTGAAGTGAACTTTTCAAAAATCAGGTGAAATGCTTGTTCGCTATTTAAAAAAAAAATAAAAAAATAGTAGTTTTGACTTCTATTGAGATTAATGTAAAATATTGTTTCAAAAGAACATAGTGTGAAGAATCGAATGATGTGTGTTTGGATGTCATAACGGAACATAAACATTTGGAAAAAAATATTGAAAGTGATGATGCCAAATGGCATCACTGGGACTGAAAGGGTTAATGATGCACATCATCTCGTCGACAAACACAAGCGTTGTGAAATTCGCTGGACATCTCCTATTATTTGAGGCTATAAAAGTCACATTTGTTTGCTTTTTTCTATTTTATGAAATCACTTCTTTTAGTTATTTTACTCTTTAATTGAAAAGTAAAATAACTAACAGATTTCGTAAAATAGAAAAGAGCAAACAAATGTAACTTTTATAGCCCCAAAAAATAAGAGTCTTTAAAGAAATTAAAAGAATGGTAATCGCTGGTCAGATAATTGCTGGTTGCTACTGTACTATGAATGAGTGTGGTACTCATCTGTAACTTCTGTAACTTATTGAAATGGGGCACATTAAATTTTTTATCTATCATTCTCATTGGCTTGCAAAGGAAAGCGTATTGTATTATCTTTAGAGGATAAAACCAAAAAATATAGAGCATGATTCCAATCATTTCTTAACGAAGAACTACATTATTCCGCAGGTATATGACAAACTAATGATTGATTAAAATGTACCCTTTTTAAGCAAACACATCAATTACTGATTTATTGTAGTTAGGTCAAAATTACTTGGGATAGTTTGGAGTTGAACTGAATTGTCCATAAGCCACTATTCCGTATACTGTACTATACATTTCTTCCGCCGAATGGAAGTGTTGCGTAATCGATAGATTTATCTGTCAGCATTTAGGTTATCGGTATTGAAGGATTGCGAGCAATAGTCAAAATTGCTTTCGCTCATTCTCGGCAACCAAATTGACGGGTTGTTGTTACAATGAAGATTCTCAACAATGAAAAGACATTAAAGTAGTTTCCCCTTTTCGTAAAGTATGATTTATTTCCGATTTAGTTTAGTGACAATCACATTTATTTGGGAAGGTTTTTTTTCTTGTTTATCCAGGAGATTTGCTTTTTCTTTGATTGGTGTCAATAGTGTCTCATAACTCCAAGAATGGGATCACAGTGTGATGGTAAGTGCTGCCATTACTCTGTGCTGTAAATTTACATATAATGCAAAATTTATTGTGTGGTATGGTTTAAAAAGACAGGAGGGGGCCCAGGGGCTTAGTGGATTGAATCCCGGATGGGGCGAAATCTACCCATCCTTTAATCTTTTAAGGGAGATCAGAATCATGCAATTTTCAAAATATTGGTTTTAGAATTTGTGTAAAATACGTTTTAAGAGCTTTCCGATGATGCACTTTGTATGTCATTTGGAGAACTTTAACCTAGTTACATTTTAACTAAATATGGATCAGCAGTATTTTTATAATGTAAGTTTTCACTTTTAAGTCTCGCATTTCTCAGAAAGGTGTTTTTTTCAGGTTTATGAACCTTCTTCTCAGAAACTATCTATAATAATAAAAGAAAGAGTCTGTCTGTCTGTGTGTATGTCTGTGGATCGCAAAAGACCTACTTAGACTGCTAAAAAAAAATTCGAAATTTTTAATATGGATTCCTTTTAATACCTACGTGGGCACCTGAGGCTTAGTTTTTTCATATTTGATTGTGATTTTTAATTAATATAATTAGTTTAAAAAAAAACGTCATCCACGTGGGATTGCGGGACCATAACTGGGCTTGAAAATACATGGACCGGGCCGAAACGGAATCTTGACGCCATCCTCTATTAGTTTGATTGATTGAGTTTGGTTGAGATATGCGCTCGCCCTAAGTCTGCTTCATCCTCTATTAGTGTTTGCTTTTTTAAGTGCGCATGCGCCAACACGAATTTAATTTTATTTTGATTTGAGTGTATTTTCACAAGTAAACATGCCTCTAAAAGGAAGCAATGCGAAGTTAACGGGTTCCCAGTAAGGCGGGACCATACTGCTAGTTAAATGATAAGAAAAAATCCCAAAAGTACTTTTTGTTTCCTTATATATTTTCCACAACAGTAAGTTATCAGCGATCTTTAGCATCCGCAAAGAGCTATGGATAATTGCAATCCTTATTTCATTATTAACACGTTCACGCCTGTGTGACCCACAGATGGGTCACTTTTGACTGTTCTGTGGGGCAGCGGGACCCACTGGCGGGTTCTCATAAATTTTGCTCAAATCTAGATTTAACCCTCTAATTCATGAATTTTTATTTTCATCTAAAAACAAAATACATATATGTATCTTTAATACTCACACATTATGGGAAAAATACAAAAAAAAATTTAACGGCATTAGAATTTAAATAATTTCAATTTTTAAATTTTTTTTCCATATGACAAAAAAAACAACTGCAAAATTCGAATTTTGATAATAATGACTAAGAAACTACTAAAAAGATTTCAAACTAACCCTTTTTAACTATGATTAATTTTTCAAAACAATTTATTAGTATTTAGTACTAATATTATTATTCTTTGAATACTGCCAAAAACGTAATTTCACAAAAGTTTATAACCTCACTCTTTAATTTTGAATACACTTTTACTACTGTCATCTATGAAGATTATTAGTAACTAAAACCTTAAAATGAAATGTAATAGATGAAAAAACACAGATTTGTCAAGGAGGAGGTCTAATTTAAAAAAATAAAGTGGATTATGTTACTTGTTACCAAACGGTAACAGTATGCATTAGAGGGTTGATTTACGCGCTCTAATTCTTAATAACAAAATTTCATATTTCAACCCATAAATTTCATCGGAAAAAATGTTTTAATTTTAAAAAAGCCAATGTTTAGCACAATGAAAGCCAAATACTTTATGAATGAAATTTTTGTATTAAACAAAAATCTAATTTGACATGCCACGACACATCGCATTTTTAAAACATGAAAACTTTCTACTTAAATTAAGACATTGTTAAACAGATAACTATCGGCTCAGTAAATTTCAAAATGCTTGTCATCCTTATTAAAACTAAACAATGCTTAAAGAGAATGTCACGTACCCAACGACCAAGATATAGTTTTAAAGAACCTAATAATCAGACAAGAATCTTTCCAAATTACTGCCCAAACTTTTACTAAACTTAACGAACAAATGCCTTTTAATTAGTTAATCAAAAGATTCCACTGTCTCTTAATTGGAGGATAAAAAAATAACAAAACTTTTCTTTGTCTCGGAATGGCAACAAGGTGACATCGGAAGTACGACGTGTGCTTTCTAAAATGACACATGAAGGAAAGAGGGAGACGAAGATGGCGTCGTTTTACAATTCAATATAAAATTGCGTTTCCATGTGAAGCTATAATTCATTTTGTAATACACCCAAATGAACTCAGATCAAAGCGAAGGCATTTAACTTCTTGCGACCTGACGTTCCCATTTGAAATTTTTTAAAAACCTCCATACAAACTATTAACGCTCTAATTAATTCCGAAACTGACCTGGTCTGATAGAAGAAGATCCGAATATCAGTTTTCATCCTTTGATTACAGGTATAGGTAATTTATTTCTATAAAAATGAAGTTGAATGTGGGTCAATACAATATAAGTGTTCTTAAAAAAATTAAAATAATTTTTCTTCAAACTTTTCAAAAAGTTCTTTCAGTAGTAAATTTTAAAAGCATTTTGCAATAAAAACAATGCTAAAGTAATCTCTTAACTACAAATCAGTGATACGGATATTTTTGTTGCCTTTATAGCACATGGCTTCGGTGGTTTGAATTTTTTTTGTTGAGATTTTAAGGTGTGTCTTTAGCAACTATAAACACAGTTTTTAGTATATATTTGTATGAAAAGTATGTTTGGACTAAAAAAATATCCGTGTTGGATTTTGCTCGGGTCTTAAGTGGAGGCCCTATAAAATTATGAATAATATTTTTGTACCGTATGGAAAAGGGTCAGAAAAGGAACTCTATCAGAAAAGGAATAAAAGCATTAAAACATCACAACTCATTAATAAATGCTTAAGTGAAAATAAAACATTATGTTCCACTTTGAAATGAAGCAAAATATAACTTCTTCCTCTATCTAAACAAATACTGAAAACTATCAAAGAATCATATTTTGACGCATGTTGGGACGTCATTCTAAACAGACTTGCATAATTTTTTTTTTATTTTCTCATTTGATATTTGAGTGGCAACGGCTATTTAAAAGAGGTGGATAATGGCTCTCTTAGCTTTTTAAGTTTGTATTAAATTGTGCATTTTTTTAATAATTGAACTACTTTGAATTTTATTTTTTGGGTATTTTTAATAACTTCTAGTTTCGATGGCTTGAATTTTTGGCGTATTACACTTGTCCTTTGGCCTTAGTCATTTTGTCTTTGGCAGTTGTAGTTTATGCTATGGAAGTGGGTGACTGACAGACAGACGTACATAATACTTATAAAAGCTTCCACGTTTTACGTTATAAACGTAGTGTGGAAGATAACATGAATAAATGCAGAGCTGAAATTTTTCTCAACTAAATGCTACTTAAAGTGTTATCTGCCGGAATCAATCAATCAGGATCAAACTTCGACCCATTCATGACTGCGCAGCCACGCATCTCGGCCAACGATTTTAACAACGGTGCATTGTATTAAATTTTCCATAAAAGGGCGTATTATAAATTACTTTACTCATATACCTAGGTTAATTTAGTTTGAATTATAGTAACACTAGAGCTACACTAGGGCTATTGGCGACGGGCATCGTACTTTAGAACCACCGTCAAGTGACGAGGCAATACCTTAGTAGGCACTCAATGCAACCGTTAAGGCAGCATTGTTAGGACTTAGAAGGATATTTAACGTGCATTCCCTCAACACAGGGTATTATTCGTCTGACATTTTTGGCTGCATGGGCCGTTAATATGTCGGCAGCTATTTTGGCGATGCCCGGATCCGAACCTGGGACATTTATGCTAGACGAATGCCTTGCCGACTGGGCTCCCCAGCCCCTGTATCCAGGTTAAACCTGACAATAATAAAAGTTACGCTAACTTGAAAATGACAATATCATGTGCGATACAAAAGAGTAAAATTACTAAATGGTTTTACAATGAACGGATTTTATCGATTTGGCGAGTTTTTAAGCAGCTTCACTTGTTTCCGCCAAAATCATCTCCACTTTCTCTATCTCCGGCTAAAATTGACACAAATTACGTGGGAAGAAATTGGCGTTCATTTAATAAATCAACTTTGTTCTTTAATTAAGAAAATAGTTTGCGGAAAACAATAGAGACAATGATTCAGGGTGTTTTTAAAATAACCAATGAATCAAAATTAAAGTTTCGCGTTACGCTGTGCTCGTAAGATAATATCTTTTGGGTGTTTAATTTTATGTTAGTTACACACTTTTTTTTGTTCCTGAGTTTCTTTAATGATGATGAAATATCTGCTAGGAAATTAAAAGTATTGATAATATCGCCTTATATTTTTCGCCAATTTCCTTTCATCGGATTTTCGTTATCAGCCGAATAAATGGTTGAATGATGAAAAAACTGTAATCGCTGTTCTAATAATTTATTGTTTGAGTTTATTTTTATTTAAAAATAATTTTTATTTTAATATAATAAGATCTAATGTAATTAATAACTTTCATTATACTGTATCACGAAGAGTTTTGGCAATTATTAATTAAATACATACAAGTTTTTAATTTTGTTAGATGGTGCACATGCTAAAGACTAATTAATTTTGAATAAATTTTTCTTTTCAATACATTTTGTTACATAATAGACGATATATTTATTTATTTGAAGTAATAAAATTACATCAAACTGTTTTGCAATAAATATTATATCTTCCAATAATTTACTGCCACTATTAATTTTAATAATTAAATAAAATAATAAAAAAATGATAATTATATTACCAGATGATTTTACTCTTCATATCTCTTTTAATTTCTTTTGTTACGACTTCCACGTTCGATAAAAAAAAATCTTACATAGCGAAGCAATGCTTTGACAGATCTTAGAATGGAAGAGCTTAGTGCAAGAAAGTGACTTTTCTAGTTTTTTATTTATAGTTTTTTTTATAATAAGCAACATTAAAATAATCCAATTTTTTAGAAAAAAATTACTTTGAAAAACAATATAAAATTGATTCAAAAACCAAATCTTCGTTTTTGAGGTTTTGATTCTACAAGTAAGTAAACAATTCATATGACAAAATGTTAATTTTTATTTTAGTTATCATTGTTTAATCAAAGTAACACATGAAAAAAATGGAGTTTTGCGAAAATTGAGTTTAAAGGTAATGAAAGCATTATTTGGAAGACTAGAAAAAAACCTAACTTTTTTTAAGTAAAGTACAGTACAAGCTTTACATCATTTTAAAGAAGAAGAATTGAAGATTCTAATGGACTTAAAAACAAAAAAAAAAATGCCTAATTTGGTAATTTTTTGATTTTCTTAGGGTGTATGTATACCTTTCGAAAGGGACCTCAAAATAATAGGAGTCAACCGATGGAGAGCCATTGCGGCTAATAGGGCAACTGGAGGAGGATCAGCGAGTCAGCCTTGGCCTGCTAAAGGCTGTTGAGCTTATGATGAAGAAGAAGAAGAAGTATGTATACCTTAAGTTAGTTATGTATTTTAAATTTCGTAATAGTTGTTCTGAACTTATAAAAGTGCAGACGATAAATTTTAAATCTCATTTTTTCGTTTTCACCTTTTTATTTCTTATCGCATTTTTCCACTAAGCCGCAAATTAGTAATCAATTCATTACAAGTATATGGAATGACAATCTTTTCTAAGTATATATGTGTGATTGAATTAACCAAATGGGCTCCCTAGCCCCACACAATTAGGTATTCGCCTAGTATGCGAAAGGTCCCAGGTTCGGATCTAGGCATCACCAAAATAACTGCCGACCTGTAAACGGCCCGTGAAGCCAAAAATGTCCGAAAAAAATTGTGGAGAAAGTGCACGTTAAATACGCTTCAAAGTCCTGACGTTGTGTACGATGTCGCCCTTAACGGTTGCGTTATGGGCCTACTCTGGTGTCGGATTGTCACTTGACTGTGGTTCTAAAATACGACTCCCGTCGCCAATAGCCCTCGTGTAGCTCTAGTGCTATGATAAATCAAACTAAATTAAACTAAACTAAATGAATTATTTGTTAAAACCAGATAACTTAAAAAAAGTTTGGTTTGGTTTGGTTTGAATTATCGTCGCACTAGAGCTACACGAGGGCTATTGGCGACGGGCGTCGTATTTTAGAACCACAGTCAGGTGACGAGCCAACACCTGACTAGGCACCCAACGCAACCGTTAAGGGCGACATCGTACGCAGCGTTAGGACTTTGAAGGATATTTAACGTGCACTCCTTTACACGGGGTATTATTCGTCGGACATTTTTGGCTGCACGGGCCGTTTATAGGTCGGCAGTTAATTTGGCGATGCCCGGACCCGAACCTGGGACCTTCCGCATGCTAAGCGAGTGCTTAACCGACTGGGCTCCCCAGTCCCTTAACTTAAAAATAGAACATTTTCCCCAACGTTCATTTTACTCAATGCTTTTAACATTGCGTTAGAAAAGGATGAACTGAAATATCGACAAATTCCTCTTACTTATTATAATTTCCCACAAACTTTTCTGAGATTTTCTCTTGGTGGTAGTCAAATAGATAAACATCCGCAAAGTCTCTTTGAAATATATCTCGAGAATCAGTCGAGATTATCTAAAGAATATTCAGTGCTGTCAGGAGTGGTCGCTCTCAAAATATATAGCGTTTTAGTTTTTCACGTGGAACAGTATTTTTGTATTTTTTTCTTTGAAAACTATTTTTCTTCCGGTGGGCCTTTATTCAATAAAATTGTGTGTTTCAAATTTTGCAATAACTGTTCTAAAATATTAAAAAATTATGTTTGAGTTCTTATAGTATCTCATCTTTTTTTTGCAATTGAAATCATATTATTATTTTTGCATTTATGATTTATTTTATTGACTAAAATATATTAGTGGTATTACTGTGTTACCTTGTTTGGTAGTCATAACATGAATCAGACATATGAAAAAAACATATAATGAACATAATTTTTTTTTATTAAAACAGATGAGAAAAGACGTCAAATGTACAGCAACCTTTTTTGGGGTATCTATGCGTTTATCCAATATAAATTCCATTCGATTTAATATTTCTGGTATGTCCACCTTTAAAAGTTGAATGAGAAATTTGGGAACTCAAAAGAAAAAAAAATCGAAATTAATTTAACAAATAATCAATAAATCATCAAAATCAGTTAATCAGTAAATCAGGTTTATGTACCTCTAAATATTAATTGATGATTACTGGAATCTACCAAAAGTACATTCTAATTTAAAAACGAGCATATTTGCTATATAATCCAAAACCATCATACTCAACTACTTAAAAATAACAGTAGTTAAACAAGTAGTAAATTAAAACGTTTCGTTGAGTCTTTCCCACCATAGTTTACTCCTAACAGAGTCAACTTCACTTAATAATTCATTATCAACTCTTCTCAGAATTTCTTGTCGGCAGACGAGATTTTAAGAGGGGAAAAGAAGAGATAAGATTTATGCTTCAAGTATTTTGCATTTTCGTAAGGACGGTGGTAACAGTCAAGAGCCAGTTTTGAAGACAATAAGAGTCAGTCTCTTCAGGAAAGTAAGTTTTAAAATTATAGAGGCTAGATGCGGATGATGACTTGTCAAAGAGCTAATCAAATCCAGCTTATGTGAAGCAATTAGTTTTGTATGGAATAAGCCCAAACAAACGCTTGGTATTTTATTTGGCTGTACGTTTCATAGAATCAAATTGTGATTAACTATAAGACAAAAAAAAACTGAAATTGTCTAACTATTTTCTGGTACATAAATACTCAGGTTGTTTCGTGCAGTTGGACGGATACACAGACAGACTGACAAAAATGATAGTTGATAGGTCTCTGATGCCGCACAAGAAATGATTTTTGACAATCTGTTGCTTGAAGTGGCAGTTGAAGTTGGCAGATTGACAGACGGACAAATATAAATAAAGTTAGATTTATATTTTTTTGCTTTCTAATAAATAAGTAAAAATTTGTGGTAAGACCGGGATCTAAAAACATTAAAAAAAGTTATGTTTTTTCAGACAATGATATTTATTATCATGGTAAATGCTCCAGGAAAATTTGTACACTTCTTATTTTTTAAAAATTGCGTTTTTTTTTAAAATTAAGACTTAAAAAAAAATCATAAATAAATGCAGGTAAGGTGAAAGTATAATAGTTAGATTTCTAATACTTACAAGCAGAAACGAACGTTTAATGGTCAGAACGCATGTTTAAAGGAAGTACTGACGGATAGACAAGACAGACGGACATCTCCACTACGTCAATAGCCTAAGTTTCATATTTAGCCATCTGACTGATTAGTAAATTGGAAGCAAGTATAAACTTGTTTACACTGCATGAGATTAAAATATTAATTTCTAACTAAATATTAATGTCTTTATTTTTTAAAAAATAATATTTCAATAGCAGATAATTATAACTTTATTTAAAAATTATATATGTTGATGGAAAGCCCGAAATTCAGGTGACGGTTCAATACGTCTGTAAATCCCTGTAAAAGATTTTAATCATTCAGAGGAATTAAAATTTTTTCAAAGAAAAAGAAAGTAGGCTTAACAATTTCATTACTGCTCATTCTAGTACTGCTTTTGACATTGTTCTGTAGCTTACAACTTCACAAGTGGACTACTTTTGAGTAAAAAAATCAATGGAATTTAAATTGCATCGGTTTGATGGCTTCACTTCTTGTAGTAAAAACCGTTTTCCTCTTACCTCTTTATTGAAAATATAAGTTTAAAATAAATGCAAATACAGACGAAATAATTAGATTTGCATAAGGATATCCTTGTCTAAGTAAATATAACGGGATTGAAAATTGTTATTGAACTATATTATCAGTTCTCATTCAGCTAAATATAATTATTTAAGGATTATTTTTAATTGTATATTGTAAGGGCTTTAGTTGAAATTATATTTAAAATGCTAATTGAAATTGTTTTGATATAGAAGATTTCATGAAAAAATATTTACTTCCTATACAAATTCCTCTTGGTTGAATGTCTAAGTTAAAAGTAAAGTAAAACAAGCAGTGAGATGAAACATAAAGAGTTTAATTAGTTATTTAATTTTTTGAAAAAAAAAAGTAAATTTATCATAATGATTTATATTTTAGCAAATAAAAGCGTCATGAAAAGAAATAAATTTAATTTTGAAATTTTTATATTACGTGTTTATCTATTACTAAAGTATTTTTTGTCTAAGTTAAAAGTAAAATAAAACAATCGAAGGGAGATGAAACATAAACAGTTTAATTAGTTATTTAATTTTTGGAAAAAGAAAATTTACCTTAATGATTTATATTTTAGCAAATAAAATTAATGTCATAAAAATAAATAAATTTGATTCTGAATTTAGTACATTATATGTTTATCTATTACTAAAGTATTTTTTCATTAAGATATGATATTATTAAAAAGTTCCTTCATTTAACAATAACAGTAAATTACATTTCATTTTTAACGTTTTTAAGTTATGTAGATCATTTGAGCTTCATTTAAGGATTTCATTGGTGGTTTAACACAACAGCTATGATAAACCACAAATGAAATCCGTTTTATATTGATTAACCAGTAGAAACCATACTTTAATAATGTGTAACTGTTGTCACTCAAGACGTCAAACATCGTCATTTCTGAATTTTCGTAATAATATGAGGTGTCATAGCCACGTTCCTTTAAATAAACATATGAAAAATATTATTAAAACCCATGGAAATCTGTACCATTAGCTTTACATAAGTTACTTATTATTAGACATTAAATAAGCTACTTTTTAAAAAGCAAAATATTATTCCAACGTGTTTCCCACACAATTTCGACATAAGTTTCAAAAATCTAGTTAATGTTTTATCCGAACCTTTCTCAGAAATCCTATCAGAAATGTATTCCATCCCGACATATTTTTATTGGATTACTTTACCATAAAAGTTAAAACCCAAATCGAAATTTCCGCAAAAGTTTTTTTTTTTTCATTCCCAACACATTCTTTTTTATCCGATCGTTTGCAAATCAAATTACTTAAAAAGAATGTTCTATCAGAAAGTGAAGAAAAAAAATCCAAGTTTTGTTAAAAATCGTCTGAGAATTCTCTTGACACATTTAAAATTCCTCCACCGAGGGTAACGAAACATTAATAATAAAAAAAAATGAATAATACTTTTTAAAAAAATTACCCGGCCTCCACTTTAATAATCCGAGCATAAAAACCTTTTAAAAAACAACATCAGAATAAGTTTCCGTTAACTGCACTTGTGACTGAGGCCTCGGGGTGAAATCTGCTGATGTCAGGTTTAGATGACACTTCAAGCAAGAATAACTCATCTTCGCGACTATTAGAGGAGCTTCTTAGGCGCTAAATTTTCAGTATTCTGCCATTTCCATTAGTCGCCTGACGAAGGATTCGTGTTTTTTGAAAGATAAAATTTTTAAAAGGGATTAAAAATATGCAGAAAAATGGAATAAAGCGAAATGTGGAAGTTGGAGGCGTGTTTTAGAATCTGTTTGGAACGTGAAGAAAATAACAACACAACTTTTTCACCAATACTTTGAAAGTATTCTTTAGTTGTTGGGATATAAAATTTTTTCTGTCCTAATTATTTGTTAATTTTTATTTTGTAGAGTATGTATAAGAGAGTTTTAACCCTGTAATAAAAGAACTTTCCTTTCATCCCGAAAGAATATATTTGTATCTTTAGTATTCATACATTATGGGAATAATAATGAAAAAAAAAAATAACTGCATTGGAATTTAAATAATTAAAATTTTTTAAATTTTTGCCGTATATCAGAAAGCAACTACAAAATTCTAATTTTGATAAGAATGACTAGAAAACTACTAAATATATTTTAAAATAACCATCTTGCACTATAAGTAATTTTTCAAAACAATTTATTTGTATTTAGTAGTAATACTATTATACTTTGAATAATGCCAAATCGTAATTTCACAACAGTTAATAACTTCACTTTTTAATTTTGAATACACTTTTGCTACTGTCATCTATGAGGGTTATTAGTAACCAAAACTTCAAAATGGAATGTAATAGATGAAAAAAAAAAACCCACAGATTTGTTGAGAAGAAGCTCTACTTTAATAGAATAAATCGCATTCATTGTCAGTACTTTAGGATGTCCATTACTTGTTTTAAAATAAAATTATTTCTGCTACCAATATTGGTTGATTTTTTATTTGTACAGTATAAACAAAATAGTTTTGAATGTTTTATCACGATATATTTTTTGAAAGATACTTTCGTTTTCTAGTGTTTAAAACATGTGTATGATTCATTTAAATATAAATTGTTGATAACTGAATTAGATGAAAGTATATTTTAAGACAACTAACTTGGTACAACAAAATCAATGTAAATTCCAATTTTGTTCCTACTGTTTTAAAGTAATGTTTAAGCCCTCTTATTGTTCCTTAAGTTTCTAAACGATTGGAAAAATATTTTTCACATGAAAAAGCCTTTAATGGGGTTGAATCACAGAGTATCTGGCAACAGCATCGCAGTCTTGTTTTCATTTTTCGCGAATTATTTTGTTTTTGTTAGTTGGTTGGTTGGTAGACATGTATTCAGTTTAGTGTGTTTGGTCAGCAGACGAACCTGAACTTATCTCTACCAACCAACCAACCAACCAAAACAAAAGTAATTCGAGAAAAATGAAGACAAGACCAAGGAGCTGTTGCCAGATCCTCCGTGAAACAACTGCATTTTACATTTTCATCGAATGTTCTACTACCATTTAGTTCTTCTTTAAACTGATTTTACTCAGCTTTAAGAATTGTTTTAAAATCCGTTCTTAAAATGATAAAGCACCTATGGATCTTTATTGAACGTGATTATTTTTTCGAATGTGCAAAACGGTAATGGCTGATTGATAATGCTTTGGCACGTTTGCCTTAAAATAAAATCTCAGTTTTAACAAACGAAACAGCCTTTTTTAAGAACAGTAACATAAAAATAATCTACCAATAATATCACACGCAGTTTCTTCAGAAAGCAATTGAAATATGTTATGAGATTTTTGCAAGTTTAACTTTGAAATATAATGTAAAAGACTATAAAGATTTTTTTTGGAACTACAATAAAAGTTTTATGTAGAAAAGTGTGCTTGTTTTATTGCTTCTGTTAAGTTATTTGATTTTCATATTCCAGCCATATTAAAATCAAAGTTTAGTCAAGTTGTCAACTCACAATTAACCAGGGTTGATGAATACATTAATTTAAATTAATAACCAAAAAATTATTTGTCGCATTATTTTAGTATTGTCAGGTAACGTTTTTCTTTTATAATTTATTGTCATCATAGGTTAAACTAGAGAATCGTGGCCATCAATTTTGAGCAAAATCAAGTAACCCCGAAAAATTGGTATTATGGCAACTTTTGGAAAAATAAGAAATTGCATTGCAATTTCGAATTGTTATTCTATTTAAATCTAAAATGCTTAATATAATTTATTCTGAAGTTTTCTTGTTTTAATCTTTTATTAATTATATGCTCAATGATTTTTAATAATTATTTACTTTATTTTTCAAATCAATTCTTCAGCATTTTAACGCATCACTTTTTTATAAATCTGGTCTGCAATTTAATGAATTTTTCCGTTGTCTTAACTCGGCCATTTTGAAATGAGGAAGTATTTTGGGTCATTTAGAGATGGCAACCATCTCTGCAAGTGCCGGGGTTGGTTATCATTTCAAATTGGCGACATTTTCAAAAAGCCACCAAATCCGGCCACGATTCTTTCGATTAACCTCATCATGTGTTCGAAAACCACTTTTTTAAGATCAGCATCCCCAAAATGCGTACAAAATACAAAATCTCCCTTTCAGATATTCGACCCCATCGCAAAACTTTCATTAAATTAAATTTAATCATAGGTAATTGAAATTCTTTTTAAAGCAAATAGGTTTGTAACATAATCTGTAACTTAACCTGCTTCCCCACAACAGTTGTGTTTAACAGATAAAAAGGCGCCAAACACAGTATTAATTCTAAAAAAAAAAAAAAATGTCAAAAAGATGAGTTTCTCGAGCGGTTGTTGCAAATGGCATCAGTGAATGAATTCTAATAAAAATGGCTTTATGCTTTTTAAATGAGTATTAAATTTTGCAGGTTTTTTTTTTTAAAAATAATTGAAGCATTCCGAATTCGAATTCTGTTTTTGATTTTCGAAGTATTCTAATTTCGATGCGATGAATTTTTTGACGTATCACACTTGTCCGTAGCATTTGCAGTTTAGGTTATGAAAGTGGTTGACGGTCAGACAGACGGACTGAACGGTTATAATACTTTTCACTTTTACTTTATAAACGTAGTGTGGAAGCTAAAAACCGTAAGCATTGACTCGCATACGCTAAAAAATGATGGTATGGTAGGTACATATATATTTCAGCTTGTGTGCTTGTACAGAGAACCGCTTATAAGCTTTCGTCAAATGGGACAGACACACAGAAAGAGTTTTTACAAGCACAAGAGACGCACAAAGAAAGGACAACACAAACACATAGGCAAATAACAATATTTATTGACGGTCACAAACATCTATGCCTGACCGGGATTTGAATCCGACCCCAGCAGGTCGAAAGGCTAGTGTGGTAGTGTAATCGTTTCCGGCTCCCTATTTCTAGCCTCCAGTAGGGGCTTTAACACATCCAATCACGCCTCGTAATTTTAAACCCTGGTCAAGTGACGAGGTCGACACCTGAGCGAGCACCCAACGAAACTTCGAGCGACATTTTTTTTCTGTTGTGTTTTTGAACTGACGTCGTCGGGATTTTGGACACCACAGATTTAACGAGCACGTCTGCCCCAGACCAAAGACTAGCATCCTAACGATTGCGCCACCAGGGCGGCCTTAAAAATTGATTTTCACTTCGTTTACTACAAAACCATTTCATTTTTATAAACTTCCAAAACACATTACGTACCATAAAGAAATGAAAACAAACCATTCGTTTAAATGGCTGCTTCGTCTCAGGAGAATAAAGCAAACACATTGGAACTAACTTTTAAAAGAACAATAATTTATCGTAGGTGTTTTTGTAAAATAAACATAAACTTTGCATTCAGAGCCTTTGGGAAGATTTGAGAAACGACATTAGTTTAGTTTGGGATTTTGAAAGACATTTGCCTCGAGCAAGAAGGGGAAATTGAATGTAAATTCGCGTCCGGATAGATTAAAAAAGAATATTTAGTGAGGTTTCATCCTCAGATATTATTAAACTTTTATTTTAATGTAAGGAATACATTTCTGTAAGTTATGCTTTTTTTTTTATCTAACGTAGTTGCAATAAGATATTTTAAGGAATGTACGCAAGGATTTATTATTTTGTAGTGTTGTGAAATAGATTGATATTATTCTTGTAAATAGTTTTAGTTTCAATATCTTAATGTGAAATATAATGTAATCAAAATATTAGATGGGGTTAAAAGAATTTGTTTTTTTTTACTTATTTCGGAGACTGCTGATTCTTAAAAAGTGATTTCTAAACAACATTGGTCTGTCTGCCAGACTGTCTGCTATGTCTTTACTAAATTCTTTCTAACTAAAGACATTCTTCATATCTTGGCAAATCCATGCGTGACGGAATGACATTTTGAACTGTAGAAATGAAGTAAAACAGTAACTACAAAGCTATTTTCAAAGGGAAATTGTGTTTCCATTTTTATTATTAAACTTTTATTTTAATGTAAGGAATATATTTCTGTAAGTTATGCTTTTTTTATCTAACGTAGTTAAAATAAGAAAGTAAGCAAGAATTTATTGTTTTGTAGTGTTGTGAAATAGATTTATATTATTCTTGTAAATACTTTTAGTTCAAATATTTCAATATGAAATATAATATAATGAAAGTATTGTTTGGGTTGAAAATCCAAAATGGAGATTTTGTGTTTTCTACTCGTTTTGGAGAGTGATGATCCCTAAAGTGATTTTTGAATATTGTCTGTCTAGACTTCTGGTTGTCTGTCCTATATTCTGTCTTTCTAAAGCCACTCCATAGATCTAAGTAGAGTAGATACATACTTTAAACTTGGTACACGATCAGATGATATTACCTGCCGGAGTCGTAGTAATGTTTGCGAGAAAATTGTACATGCTCAAATTGTAGCCGCCGTATAGCTTTTTCGGTTTTTAAGGTAATGATAAAAAGCGAAAAGGGTTATTGGCAGTAGTTCTTACAATGCTTTACGACTTTGGTAACAGAAAATCGTTTTGGTATCCAAAAGAATGACATCAGATACCTAACTTTTAATACTTGAGGAGTAGAGGGGAAAAACCGCTTGATTTCGTAGAATGCTTTCCTCATTAATCCTCTAGCGAGAAATCGCCTAAACTAGTGTTAAGAAACCGGTTACTCGGTTTGTTTTTCTTTCGCGGCAACCCTGATTCACGTCAGAGATCAGTGGACACGATTCACACGTTTGTACCACGAATGAAGAACGAAAGTAAAACCGGTTTCCAGTCGCCAATGTCGGTCAAGCAGACACAATAACGGGAGGACTCCTGATAAATCAAGCGGTTCTTCCCCTGTACTCTTCTGTTTGACTGCTTGTCTTTCTGTACTAAAAGAACTTTAGTAAAGTTAGAATTAACTCTTTATCTATTAACGATACTTATAAGTATTACATAAAAAGCCGCTGTTTCACTTATTATAATTCAATTTGGAGAAATCGGAGGAAAGTGGAACTTTTTATTGACAGATTCAGTTTTAGCACTTTGAAGTTTATAGCGCTAAAGAAAATTCTTACTAAAACTTTAACTGAAGTTGTTCTAACATTAAAAGATAAATAATTAAAATGAAAACTTGATTCGGTGCTTAAAGAGTAAGCTTAAGGTAAGTTTTTATTTTTTTCAAAACTTCATGTTATTAATTGGGACGGAAATTAATTCTAATAAATTTTCAATTAATATATGAATAAAGCAGAAAAATATGCATATAACCAAAAAAATATGCATTTAAGAAAATAACTATTATAATATTCAGTCTATATCGTGTCTTTAACGCACGAAAAAACATATTAGTTAATTGAATGAAACGGCTGATAACACAACAAAGCTTTATGAACCATTTTTAATATATCATCACCTTCTTTTTACAAAAATAAATGAAAACTGTTTAAAGCTCGTGATTAACACCTTTTCTTCGGCCCCTATCACCACAGATACTTCCTCTAATATGCCAAAACCACGAAATTTCCATCAAAGAACTTATTGAATAATGATCTGACAAGCAATTAGCAGTATGTGCCCCTAGGACAGATACATCTTCCCATTGTTAGCTGGGTCCTTTGTCCCAACTTCTTTAGTCTTCCTCTGGAAGTTTAAGAATTTCTTACAAGAATGCAGGACGGATTCTAAAAAATGGACATTTTTATCCTGTCTTTTCGCATTAGGTCGGCCATTTTTTCTGCCGTCATTTTTGGGCTGTCTTCTTGCAGGAAAAGTGGGCGGTCTTTTGTTGTAAAGGATTAAAGATAATAAGATCCGTATTTGTTAAGGAGTTGTTGTTCTCTGTTCATCCTATTTTTGAAATATTAGTTGATAGTTTCTTTATACTTCCTAAATGAAGTCTGACTGAAAATTTTAATATATGAACCGTTCAATTTTGGCTTAAAAATTATGAAAATGTAATAAATATGAAATGTAAAACATACTCATTAAACAAATGCAAATTGTATTCCTGACATTAACTCTTTTCTTATTTTCCCAATGGTCTGGGGAGCCCAGTCGGTTAGGCACTCGCCTAGCATGCGATAGGTCCAGGTTCGGGTCCGGGCATCGCCAAAATAACTGCCGACCTATAAATGAACCGTGCTGCCAAAAATGTCCGAATAATGCCCGTGTAAAGGAGTGCACGTTAAATATCCTTCAAAGTCTAAACGCTGCGTAAGATGTCACCCTTAAGAGTTGCGTTGGGTGCCTAATCATGTGCCAGCTCGTCACTTGACTGTGGTTCTAAAATACGACGCTCGTCGCCAATAGCCCTTGTGTAGCTGAAGTGCGACAATAATCCCAAAAACTAACCTTAATTCCACAATTAAAATACGTGTTCAAACTTTGGCTGATATTTTTTCTAATTAATGATAATGTATTTTGAAAGAATATTTATTACAAAAATTTCATGGGAAAATGAAAAAAATATATAATAAACCCTTATTTATAGCTTTGTCATGATTATATTCAGTGTTTGTTTCACTATTTTAACAGTTTCGAACTCATAAATTAACAAAACTATGTAACGAAACAAATCAACGATTTTTCAACTTAACTTATGAAAGTAGTTATATTTTTATTTTAATACTTATTCAATATTTATCTGTATTTAAATAATAAAAAATGAAGATTATTTAATTGTTTTACTTTTATACAAGAAATATTCAAAAATAAACTAGTAAGAAAACTCCCTTTTGTCATTTATGAGATTCTTATGACATATACTTTCAGGTGTCGGCTCGTCACTTGACTGTGGTTCTAACATACGACGCCCGTCGCCAATAGCCCTTGTGTTGCTCTAGTATGCCGATAGTTCAAAACTAAACTAAACTACGCCATATAAGAGTTTTATACTAATACAACAACAATTTTCAGAACAAGATTAAAAAATCTGTTGTTTGGTAGACATATATTTTCAGGCTTCTGTGCTTGGTCAGAGACCTGCTTAAAAAACTTCCGTCAAGTAAGACAGACGCAACACACACAAACACACACGTGACAGATGGTGCCATCTATTTCCACATCCACCTCCTCAATTTAGACATGTCCCTGAAGGGGAAGGTAATAGTCTCCAGGGACCTGTACCCAACTGCTCAATGACCGCACACTGGACATTCGGACCCACAGATTTAACGAGCACGAACTCCGCATATACTCAGTGGGTCTTCATTGGTAGCGGGCCTCGATTGCGGGATCTTTCAATCCCGAGACCGAGATCTTAACCACTAGGCTCTCCACAGCCCCAAATTTGTGTTAATAAAGGGGTTGAAACAGAACTGGTAAGACTAATAACTACTTACCATCCTTCTCATCCTTTACTTATTGTGCGAGATAGATATGTCCACTTTCCCACCGGGGAGGTTCCAATCTAATCACGTGTGAAAGCGAAAATAAACGAATTTCACCACCAGGGTTAAAGAAGAAAGACAGAAACACAACAATAATAAAAAACATCTCAAGAAAAGTTGTAACGAATAATGAAGAAACACAGAAAATGAATCAAGTAAGTAGTATTGCGCTTCAATGGAAATAAAATAGAGATATGATTGCATTGGCGAAGCAATTGGAGGTTAGAGCCAAATGGAGAGGTTTGGCGAAAGTAATATGAAATGATTGTGTAGATGGTTGGTGAACATATATTTTCAGGTTTGTGTGCTTGGTCAGAGACACGCTTATAAACCTTCGTCAAGTAAGACAGACACTAACACACACACTTGAGCGACAGATGCTCGACCGACACATACGCGACAGATGCACTCGACCTACGGTCTCGTGAAATAAAAGACACTCGCCTAACACACAAAAAAATGGTGCTGGTCCTGCGACTCAACCAAGTTCAGTTGAAGGGTGTTTAATTGGCACAGCCAAACTGGTGGTTTCTTTCAAACCTACCAGTTTAGTTACCATAACTATGCTCGTTCGTTTGAATGAGTTTAGTCAACGGGACCAGACTGCCTCAATGAGTTCGGTTGAGACAACTAAACTCTGTGTGAGAACTAAACTGCGCGGTATCAGTGTAGTTCTCTCAACCGAACTAGTCGTTTGCGCCAGCCGAACGCTTCTAACCAAACGTGTTTGGTTCTTGCAACTAGACAGTCCTGTCCTGTATAGCAACCGAACAGTTTGGTTGGGAGAACTCGATTTTCGTTTGTACGTACCAGACAGTTTTTTGCGTGAATAAAGCATTATTTTCGGCACTAGTTGCTTAAATAACTATTTTCTCCAATGGAACTGCAATATTGGCGGTCAGACCTTTGCAGACTCGGCATATTCCACAGAACTGAGAACCATTTTTTGGTTGCACCATCTAGGCGGCTCTTGCTACCAATTTCGACGCACAGATTAAAATGTATCTGAGCTCATTGTGGATGTTAAAGTATGCCGAGATTTTAATTTTGACTAGAGAACCCAAGCCAAATGGGCTCTCCAGGTTATTTTTACATGCCACATAATCATACGACATGCACGCCCAGGATTTTTCCATCCAGAAAATCAGACGACTCAGCCGTGGCTCGAACCCGCGATCTTGGTCTAAACATCCGAATTGTCTTTAAACTTTTCGTATTTGACACGATTCCATTTTTTTCTATTTCATCGTATACAACGTTTTACCAATTAACAACCAAAACCTCTCTGTGGGCTGATCAATCAAGAAACACTAGCTTCATTTGTCGAACTAGCTTTTGTTTCTATCTTCAGTCTATAGCATTTCTAACTTATTCTTGTCTCCATGGTGAACCCAGAAAAGACAAACAAAAAGTATTTTTTCGCATTGTTTTTGTCTTCGAAAAAAGAAAATTTCTAGATTTGATTTGAACTATTTACCCCCTGACATTTTGTTTGTAATTCTTGACAATTTATTACAGTGTAGGTCAATTTATTTTGATGACGCTTTGGAAGGAATAAGTCCTGGAAATTGGTTGACATTTCTCGAACACTCCCTGATGATTTTTTCCAATGGATTCTAGGATTTGAGGAAACTTTTGTTGATAGTTTTCTGTTCTGGAAGTTGAATTTATTTTATAAACATTTTTTAAGTCAATACTTGGTGCTTACCCATTTCTGGAAGTCGCAAGAATAGTTTTAGGATATTGATGTTTTAGTTGTATGTTCTAAATAGTTTTG
The DNA here is from genome assembly GCA_023701765.1 of Hylyphantes graminicola. Lineage (NCBI taxonomy): Eukaryota > Metazoa > Arthropoda > Arachnida > Araneae > Linyphiidae > Hylyphantes > Hylyphantes graminicola. Next base: position 5,929,058 of record CM043117.1, on the reverse strand, counting down.
TACAGAAGTTTTTGATAAGATATTTTCTTTTAAATAATCTCTATTCTTCAAAAAAATATTTTTCTAATACTTTTCAACAATAATTATAACTCAACAAAAACATTCAATCTTATCCAACTAACCAAAACTGTTGCCAATGGAAAACTCATTATTATCGTAAACTAATTTAAGTTTACCAACTTATTAAAATTTCGATTTGAGTAAATTATTAGTAAACTATTTTCAGTTAATTAAAATAGTTTTCAACAATAACTATAAAAATAATATTCCAAGAAAATTCAAAGTCGTCCAACCAATAATAGTACGGTCAATCAAAATTATAATTATTATTGTAAGCTAGTTTGAGTTTAATATATTATTTAGTTTGTCTATTTGAGTCAATTTTCAATTAATCAATTTGAATGATTGAAATACTTTTCAACAACAATGAAAATACCTACTAATCAAGCAAATTCAATCTAATCGAACCAACCAATGAGTTACTGTCAAGCGAAACACTAATTGATATTGTAATTCAAGCACCGTCGTTCACGTAAAAGCAACGACTATGACGTGACAAGAAACACAATAATTAGTTGCATGTTGGATCACTAATTATCATAGTAAACTAGCTTGGAATATTATTTAGCTTTTCTATTTGAATTACTTTTCAATTAATAAATTTGAGTAATTGAAATATTTTAAACCATAAAAATAAAAATAGTAATCGAAAACTTTAAATCTTATCCAACACAACAAACTATTTTCCAACTGAAACACCAATTAATATCGTAAACTAGTTTGAGTTTGCATTGTGTTTAGGTTTGATTCAATTATTAATAAACTTACTTGTGTAAATGAAATTCATTTCGATAATAACAACCAAAATACCTACTCTTCAAAATCATCTAATTATTGTAAACTAATTTGAATTTCAGATATTATTTATTGTTTCGTTTTAGGTTATTAATACACTAATATGAGTGATTAAATACAATTCAACAACAACAAAAATTCTTAATAATCAAACAAATTCAATCTAAACCTAGCTACTGTCAATCCAAACACTAATTAATGTTGTAATTCAAGCACCGTCCTACATGTAAAAGCAAAGTCGATGAAGTGACAAGCATCTCCATAATTAATTGCATGTTGGATCTCTAATTTTTATCGTAAACTAGTTTAAGTTTGCAATATTATTTTGTTTTTGTCATTTGAGTTAATTATTAAACTATTTTGATAATATTGAAATACTCTTTTCAACAATGATACGTACTAACCAAACAAATTATTTCTATTCCAAGAAATCAAACTTCTTCCAACCGAAACAGTAATCAATATTGTAAAGTAATTGTAGTTCAATACATTGTTTCGTGCTTGGATTCGAGTAAATTATTTATAAACTAATATGAGTAATTGAATACAATTCAACAGCAACAACAACAACAAAAATCTCAACAATCAAACTTATTCAATCTAAACCAAGCTACTGTCAATCCAAACACTAATTAATGTTGTAATTCAAGCACCGTTTACACGAAAAAGCAAAGTCGATGAGGTGACAAGCAACAACATAATTATTTGCATGTTGGGTCGTTAATTTTTTATCGTAAACTAGTTTAAGTTTGGCATATTATTTAGTTTTCTCATTTGAGTTAATTATTAAAAAACTAATTTGGATATTAATATTGAAATACTTTTCAACAATAATACCTACTAACCAAAACATTCCATCTCACCCAAGCAATCAAACTTCTTCCAATAGAAACAGTAAATTAATATTGCAACACTGTAAAAACAAGGGAGTATCATTACACTTGTTTTGGATTTATGAAATGCTATATAAGGTGTAAATATACACGACTTGTGGTGTCCGCACCAACATAGGTGTTATCATTCACTCAAAATGGTTTTCATTTAAACTTAAGAAAAAATTGGTGTTAACATACACCAAACATGTAGCCTTTCGACGACATTTTGAAAACGAAGCACCAAATTTGGTGTTACAGATCGAGCCAATCTAGTAATTCTTTGGTTGAAACGGGAAAATTAGAGCTGTGTTTTGATAATTTATTCGTGATGTGGATGGTTTGAGTATTACTTTAAAAATTGTTAGATAGAAAACTTATTTCAGCGTGCAGTTATTACTTTTAAAGGATTGTCTGTGTGTTTGTATTCAGTTAGCCCTAAACAACATCATGAGTTTGATTTTGATGATAGTAAATCGTGTGTGTGTGCTTGTATTTGCCGAAAATGCAAAGTAAGCGGCAAAATTACATTTTTTCTTTATATAGATAACTGAATTACTACTGAATAATTTAACTAAAACTTCAATATTAGCAAATCTGGATAAAACGAGAAAATTAGGGTTGTGTGTATATTTTTGTGTGCGCTAGTATATATGATTAAAAGATATTGAAATGATAAGTATAATTACAGTATTTTCCCATAAATCATTTAACTCATTGATATCTGAATTATTTCAGTGATTAATTTTTCAATTATGATATCATCATTACACTTTTATAACTGATATTTTATTTAGGCTTTGTTTGAAATAACTATAAAATAATTAAGCTAAGTTTAATTGCACAATTTTACAGCTATATAGATAGTTGAGTAACAAATTAAACAATGTCTGGCCACCCTATTGATATCTTTAATTTAAGTTAAATATTCTAAGCATTAATTTTTTTATTTATGTTTTTATAAAATATGTGTACATTTTCATTTTATCTTTGGTAGCATGGATAAAGGTATTCTTGTTGAGTTCAACTCAAGTCGCAAATCAACCCAAGTTACAAAATTAGCTATTTTTAACATTACAAATATGTCTGTTGTTCAGGATTTGTAAGAAATCAGTTTACACCAAAAAGTGTTTTTAAAAAATAACCATTTAATCCTTTTGATTCTGAAATTAGTACCAAAACACCCTGTTAGGTCGTTAGGTGTTTATGCACACCAAATCATTGGTGGCGTTTTATCACACCAAAAATGGTGGCAACAGAGTAGCCACCAAATGTGGTGTTTCTACACACCAGTTAATTATCGGTGTTTCATTACACCGATTTACTGGTGGTGTTACCTTACACCATTTTTGGTGGCTACCTTATTGTCACCATTTTTGGTGTGAAGATACACCAAAATTATTTACAGTGAATGTAATTGGAGTTTAATACATTGTGTCTGGTGTTTGGATTCGAGTAAATTATTTATCAACTAATATGAGTGATTGAATACAATTCAACAGAACAAAAAATCTTAATAATCAAATGAATTCAATTTCAACCAAGCTACTGTCAATCCAAGCACTAATTAATGTTGTAAATCAAAGCCCATCCTACATGTAAAAGCAAAGTCGATGAGGTGTCAAGCAACACCATAATTAATCGCATGTTGTGTCAGTAATTTTTATCGTAAACTAGTTTAAGTTTGCAATATTTAGTTTTTATATTTGAGATAATTATTAAAAATCTAATTTATAGTGATTGAATGCTTTTAAAACAAAAGTACTCTCGAATCAAAAAAATTCACTCTTATCTTGCCAATCAAACTATTGTCAATCGAAACCCTAATTAATATTATAAACTTATTTGAGTTTGCATTATTATTCAGAGTGTCCATTTGGGTGTATTATTAATAAATTTATTTGAGTAATTGAAATACTTTTCAACAATAACTATAAAAGTACTAATCAAAAACATCCGATTTTATCCAACTAACCAAATATTACTCAATTGAAACGCCAAATAATATTGTAAAAAATTTAAATTTGAAATAATATTTTATATTTCTATTTGTGTTAATTATTAATATACTAATTTGACTGAATAACTACTTTTCAACAATAAAAATATCTACTAATTAAACAAATTCGATCTCATCTAACTAATCGACTGTTAATCGAAACACTTTTTATCACCGCAAACTAATTTGAGTTGAATATCATTTAGCGTTTTGAAATATTAGTTAATATTAAAAACTAATTTGCTTCCGTAATATTGAATGTTGAGTATGACAAATAGAATACATGATTTTAGTTAATTATTAATAAACACTTTTGAAAAAATTTAATACCTTTAAACCTTAAAAGTACTAATCAAACAAATTCAATCCCAACCAACCAAAGGAGCTACTGTCAATCCAAACACTAATTAATGTTGTAATTCAAGCACCGTCCTACATGTAAAAGCAAAGTCGATGAGGTGACAAGCAACACCATAATTAATTGCATGTTGGGGGCGTAAGGAAGACCAGCGTGTCCCCAGCGAATGTCAGTCTATTTGGACATAGTTGGTGGCGCCATTGCAAACAAATCAATGCTGTAGTTCCCGCCACCCTTATTTGAAACACTTTAGGGATGGAAAACCGAAACCGGGTTTTCTTGTCGGTCGGTTTTGACCAAAAAACCCCGCTTTTGTCAAGAGGCCGGTCGAAACCGGTTTTCTGCGGGGAAAACTTTAAAAAAAATATTAGTTTTGCACTTTGCAAACGGCATTGATAGCAAGTGGGAGAAATTATTATTATTAGAAATTATTATTATTTTTTTAAAGGAAAAAGAATTAGAGATTTAACAATGCAAAGCTTAATAACAATACTCAAAACGATTGGAAAAACCATAATAAGAAAAGAATCATTATAATTTTAATTAATAAGAAAGTATAACAATTAGGAAGAAACCTAGAACTTAGTTTCCAACAAAACACTTTAAACATTTAAAATTGACTGTATAAATTATTTTTTTATTCGAAAGTAAAGTTCAAAAATTAATTGATTTTTCAATTAATTAATAAAAAACTGAAAAACTTAAAAAAAACACACCCGGAACACCGTTTTTTTTCATTGCAAAACCGGTTTCGTTGAAAACCGGTTTTTAAGGTTCGGTAAAACCGAAAAACCGGTTTTTGAAGCACCAGTTTTTTCTGAAATACCGCCATCCCTCCCGTTTCTTATTTGGTTGGAGACTAGTATAGAATCTACGGTCGTGGCTAAGATTTGTAACACAGTGGGGTTCCCGGAGTTTGAAGGATCTCACAAAAAGTAAGGTGCGTCAGATGGAGGAGAAGGATAAGTTTTGTTTAAGAAATATGAGTGCAGCATTTGTATATATTTTGGGAGTTACGTTTTATAAGTAGAGTGTTTTTTGAAGATTTGATGATTTTGAGAGGTTATGTTACATTGATTTAAGTAGCTAACCAAGAATTTTGTGTTGCTTGATTAGGTTTTAATATAAATGTAAAAGAGAGGGTTGATTTTTTTTTTAAGTTTAAGCAAAATAACTTATTTTTTCATTTTAATTGAGAATCATTTCGTTAGAATTAAGTTTTTTTTTAACTTAGTATAATATAAATGGGCAATAGGAAGTTGTGTGAAATATAAGTTCAAGCAATAGGTTCAAATACAACACTTTAATTTTTTTCAAGTTACCAGTTTTTTAAAAGCTGTTATAGTCGGTAAAGTCAACTCTTCAATCAAGGTCATTGGAATAAAAAACAAAACACTAAAAATATTCCCTGATTCTGGGAAAAAAGAAAATTCATATATCTAAGCAGGTAAAATAGTGGTTTGATCTGCATGTATGATGCAGCGAATTTCCAATGTGTAAAGTGATTTTGTTAGGTAATACTTGATAGCAAGTTGACCCATTTAAACGATTAATTCAATTAACCTTTGATCCCAGTTAGTGGTAGCTATTGCAGTTGCTGAAAATGGCGTTCGATTTTTATAGCTACTACTCAACGTCAGAATATTAGAATATTCCAAATATTTGAGTTTTTCTCATCAAAAAGACACCATTTCTTACCGAATATGCAAAGTAGACGCCTCCTTGAAGTTAGCATATATTTTAAAGATATCTATCAACCATATATTGTTTACACAAAACATAAAAATAAATACAAATTTATAAAATCAAATTTTAAAAAGATCATATTATTAGAATAATGATAAAAGGCGTTCCAAAAAATTAGAATATTTGTCCATTTACGTGATTGGTCCACGTGGTGTTGAAATTTCATATAACTAGCGACGTATTAGAAGTAGTGACAGTACTGTTCCATGATTGAAAACAAAATTTCCGTTGTTGTTGCTTAGAATGGGCCGAAAAAAAGATATCCCTATTCTTACTAAGAATATAATTTTAACGTTACGGAATGAGGGGCTGACTCAACAGAAATAGCCAGGAAGGTGAATTGCTCTCAAGGAACTGTGAGTAAAATTCTTCAGGACTACTATAGGAACAATAAATTTAAATATACTCGCGAAAAATGTGGTGCCAAACGAATAACAACCAAGAGGCAAGAGAGATGTCTGAAAAGGATTACTGAAAAACATCGATTCAGGTCAGTGAATTTTATAAATAGGAAGTGGCGAGAATCAGGAGTTGATACCTCAGTCAGCACTACACGACGTCGAATACTTGAAATCGGCTTTCGATCACGTGTACCAAAGAAAAAGCCATTCCTTAGTGCCAGACAAAAAAGGGCACGTTTGTTGTGGTGCCGAAAAAGGCTGCTTTGGGGCACCCAAGATTGGGGCAAAGTACTTTTCAGTGATGAATCAGTATTTTGCGTGTCTGTCGGTCCACAAGGTCACCGTGTTTGGCGTTTTTCTCGAGAGGCTTTTCAGCAACAGTGCTTAAAACGCACAGTTAAGTTCAGCACATCAATAATGGTTTGGGGGTGTTTCAGTGCCAATGGCTTAGGAAAGCTTTGTGTATTGAAAGGCACTGTTAATTCCGAAGTGTACAAGTCCGTTCTTGACAAATATATGATCCCTGCCTCTGAAGATCTATTTGAAGGGGAATTTGTCTTCCAACAAGACAGCGCATCATGTCACACATCGAAAGCCGCCTTGTCTTGGCTGAAAGATAATGAAGTACAACTACTTCCTTGGCCCGTGAATTCACCTGATTTAAATCCTATAGAAAATATATGGGGCTTAATGAAGAAAAAACTGAAAATATTGGCTCCAAAGGACCAGAACGAACTCACAAAATTCGTTAACCGTGCTTGGTATGATATCAGCCAAGATCATTGTAAAAAATTAGTTGAAAGTATGCCGGATCGACTGCGAGATGTGATAAAAGCTAGGGGCGATGCAACCAAATACTGATTAGTTGCAAATAAAACTTGTAAGAGCAATTTTTTTTTATTTGTTTACGCATTATTCTAATTTTGTGAACTACCATTAGGATGTATTCTATTTTTGTGATTTTTTTTATATTTTGATTTTAAAAGTAAATTTGCAAAATCAAGCCAATTGTTTTATGTTATTTTCATTAAGAAATCTTATAAAATGTAATAAAACAAAAAGAATTTGTGAAACTTTAGTTGTGTATAAAAATAAATGCAACTTTCAAAGTTTTGAAATGTTTTATTCTCATTATTCTAATATTCTGACGTTGGGTAGTAATACTAAAGGTTTTCCCTGCAATGAAGATACCGCCAATCTGTAGAACTTGTTTTCCTACGCTCTGACTTAGTATGTAGTGAAGAAAAGTTCAGGGGGACCGGAGCCCTCCTTTGAAGCCCATGTTAAAATGACCCTTATTAATGTACCTTTTTCTCAAAATCTAATGTATACTTTTTAATAAACTTTTTACCGAATGTTAAATGGGTGCTTAACTATACTTTGATGAAGGAATTTTCTGAATTTTTTGTTTGGTTTTTAAATTATCGTCATTCCAAAAATTACTTCATTCCAAAATGATTCATGAAAAAATATTTTGTTCCAAATATTTTTAAATAAAATTTGTCATGGCATTGTTGATATTTTCAGCAGTGATTTAAATGACTCAAAATTGAATTTTAATGCTAATTCAATGGTAAAATCTCCGCCAGATAGTACATTAATGTCCGTCCGGACGTGCAGAAGGACGGACGAAAAGTATGGAAGTTGGGTGTCTGAGGTAACATATTTCTAACAAAAAAATTAATTTTTAAGATCCGATTGATAGAACCGAATTTGGAACAGGGGTACGGACAGACTGACGAATATCGACCGCATGTCAATGACAACTTTTTCACTTTATAATTCTTTCGAATTAAAAAAAAAGAAGAAAATCAGGCTAAAAATATATTCTTATTTTTCTCTAGCAATATTTTTATTGATGCTGTTCCAAATGACCCATTAGAGACAACTTTGTGAGTACCTTTAATACCTTCCAATACTGATAAAAAAAAGTTCACTCGAAGTTTTTGTAATTTGTTTCCACTGTAGTCTCAATTGTCCTTTACACATTTCGCAGGACTATAGTCTCCCTTTATCTTATATTTTGTTTTTATATTTCGATAAACTCAATCAGAAAGCCCATTTTGCTAGGCAAATTTTCTCCAGCACAAATTTTTTCTCCAAAACATGCTTTTAGCATACATTTGAATGAAAAGTATGTTTAGATTAAGAATATACTTGTAGGATTTTTCTCGGGTCTTAATTGGATAAGGTTGACTACACAATTGACCTGGGTTGTTCTAAGGATGAAAGGTAATTGTGCATTAGCCTTTATTGTGTAAATTATGATAACCCCCACATTTACCTTACTTTATCCGTTAACTTAAAAAATATATATCTTATCCTTAACCTCATGTATTCATAATTTTTCAGCCTATGTGGAGGATTGACCCCCGAAGCAAGCCCAAGAAACACCTCAGGACATTATCATTTGATCCATCATCTTTCTTGACGAAGGTTCCGGAACAAAGAGTACTCGGAAGAGTGTGTCCAACAAACCACCCCCCAAAATGACGCTCGCAACCCCTCCCCCATTTATGGGGGCAGATGTTCCTGACTTCATCTATCTAAGGGGATGTCATATTCTTGGGCAACAGGAGTAATTACTGAGGTTCCTCTTTTAGCGGACAAGATGTCCTTCTGGGGATGAATATTATTTGGAATACGTGAAAGGCTTGCTTTTGGGATGTTAGTTTGAAGACCTTATGTAAGGGAATCAGGAACACAACGGCACTTTTAAATTATTGAGTTTTAATGTTAACTTATAATTATGAAGTTGCTCAGTTATGAAAAAAATGATATAATACATAGAATGAATATTGTTATGCCGTTAGAAATGATGGTAGTTAATTACAAAATAATTTTTTTTGTCAACAACAAATGCCAAATGTTGTGTCATATTTAACCATATTGTCAGTATTCTGACTCAGACATAATTATTTGTTCCATCATATTTCTTGACGAAGGTTCCGGAACAAAGATTACTCGGAAGAGTGTGTCCAACAAACCATCCCCGAAATGACGTTCACAACCCCTCCCCCTTTTATGGGGGCAGTTGTTCTTGACTTCATCTATCGCGGGGGATGTCATATTCTTGGGCACCTGGAGTAATTACTGAGGTTCCTCTTTTGGCGGACAAGATGTCCTACTAGGGATGAATATTATTTGGATAAGGTAAGGTTTGGTTTAGGGGTGTTGATTTTGAAGACATTATTTAAAATTGTTTTAGGTATTGCAAACAGCAATACCTTAAACCTTTTAATTTTAAACAATTTTAAATTTGCAACGCAAAAATGATAAATATGCATAATACATTATGAAGACCGTGGTCCTAAGAAATGGAAAAGTGTCGATAGAAATATTTCTACTGCGTTTCAATTAATTTTATATCAAGTCTTGATCAGATGCGTGTTAGAGGCAGATAAGTTGGTGTTGGTGTTGTGATTGCATAATTTTGTTTTGGCTTTGATACAATCTTGCGAAAAAGCAATCCTGTTATATCTAGAATGAATTTAGAATGAAGTTTAGCGTTTTCTGTAAAAGGATAACACATTAGTACCTTGATCAAAAAGTTCCCGGCGTAAGCACCGTGGAGAGCTCCTATCGTTTCGATTTTAGTTTTCTTTGTTAAGCTGGTACATCTGTTGTTGATAATCCTTCCAAATCATTAGCGTCATAGTTTGACATTTGCAAAAGTTAAGCAGCCAAGAGTGCATCAATCTCTGTATGTGTTAACGATTTTTTAAAATTTAGAAATGGATTTAAATTTGCAACAACGAATTCCTTTTCCTTCCTTCCCCTTTCTTCCTTCCTTTTATTAAAAAAACAAGTTATTATCCCTCCAAAAAAAATCACGATTTCTATTTCATTTCCACACAGACCCAAGGGGTAGAAATAGACCTGTGCGTTTTTTTTATAGTGCTGTCGCCTGTAGCCCTAATGCACTGTCTGCCAAGGAAGATCTTAAAAGGCAAACCTAAATCATCCGCCAGATTGTGAAAGCTGTCGTCATGCATCGTGGTCATTATTTTTGTCGAGTTATTCATCGTCGTTCAAAGTTTGATGGTCGTACTTTGCAAGAGGTAACACGTCACAGTCGGTAGTAAAGGAAGAAACGTCATAATAGGTAGAAAAAGATGAAATGTCATAATCGGTAGCAAAGGATGAAACGTCATAATCGGTAGTAAAAGAGAGAACGTCACAATTGATAAGTCTAAGTGAAGAAAGTCATAAATCGATGTCTAGAATCATGAAGTCATAGTCGGTAGTCAAAATTCAGAATATCGCGAAGTCATGACGGTTTCTTTGCATTTCCCCGGGCCAGTGGCACTTTTTCATGTTTCACTCTATGCCACCGACCCTCCGTCACTTTCTGGTATCTTGTCATTCTCCCGGGCCGATGGCATTTTCCAGTCATTCTCTTCCGCCACCGGCCCTCCTTCACTTTCTGGTATCTTGTCCTTTTCCCGGGCCGATGGCATTATCCAGTAATTCTCTTCCGCCACCGGCCCTCCGTCACTTTGGTATCTTGTCTTTTTCCCGGGCCGATGGCATTTTCCAGTAACCCTCTTCAGCCACCGGCCCTCCGTCACTTTCTGGTATCTTGTCCTTTTCCCGGGCCGATGGCATTTTCCAGTAATTCTCTTCCGCCACCGGCCCTCCGTCACTTTCTGGTATCTTGTCTTTTTCCCGGGCCGATGGCATTTTCCAGTAACCCTCTTCAGCCACCGACCCTCCGTCACTTTCTGGTATCTTGTCCTTTTCCCGGGCCGATGGCATTATCCAGTAATTCTCTTCCGCCACCGGCCCTCCGTCACTTTCTGGTATCTTGTCTTTTTCCCGGGCCGATGGCATTTTCCAGTAACCCTCTTCAGCCACCGGCCCTCCGTCACTTTCTGGTATCTTGTCCTTTTCCCGGGCCGATGGCATTTTCCAGTAATTCTCTTCCGCCACCGGCCCTCCGTCACTTTCTGGTATCTTGTCCTTTTCCTGGGCCGATGGCTTTTTTCCTGCGATTCTCCTCCGCCACCGGCCCTCCGTCACTTTCTGGTATCTTGTCCTTTTCCCGGGCCGATGGCATTTTCCAGTAATTCTCTTCCGCCACCGGCCCTCCGTCACTTTCTGGTATCTTGTAATTTTCCCGGGCCGATGGCTTTTTTCCTGCGATTCTCCTCCGCCACCGGCCCTCCGTCACTTTCTGGTATCTCGTCTTTTTCCCGGGCCGATGGCATTTTCCAGTAATTCTCTTCCGCCACCGGCCCTCCGTCACTTTCTGGTATCTTTTCTTTTTCCCGGGCCAATGGCATAATCCAGTAATTCCTTTCCGCCACCGGCCCTCCGTCATTTTCTTGTATCTTGCCTTTTTCCCGGGCCGATGGCCTTTTCCAGTAATTCTCTTCCGCCACCGGCCCTCCGTGTCCTTGTTGTAGCTTTTCATATTCCCGGGCCAGTGGCTTTTTCCAGTAATTCTCTTCCGCCACCGGCCCTCTGTGTCCTTGTTGTAGCTTTAAATATTCCCGGGCCAGTGGCTTTTTCCAGTAATTCTCTTCCGCCACCGGCCCTCTGTGTCCTTGTTGTAGCTTTAAATATTCCCGGGCCAGTGGCTTTTTCCAGTAATTCTCTTCCGCCACCGGCCCTCTGTGTCCTTGTTGTAGCTTTAAATATTCCCGGGCCAGTGGCTTTTTCCAGTAATTCTCTTCCGCCACCGGCCCTCTGTGTCCTTGTTGTAGCTTTTCATATTCCCGGGCCAGTGGCTTTTTCCAGTAATTCTCTTCCGCCACCGGCCCTCTGTGTCCTTGTTGTAGCTTTTCATATTCCCGGGCCAGTGGCTTTTTCCAGTAATTCTCTTCCGCCACCGGCCCTCTGTGTCCTTGTTGTAGCTTTTCATATTCCCGGGCCAGTGGCTTTTTCCAGTAATTCTCTTCCGCCACCGGCCCTCCATGTCCTTGTTGTAGCTTTTCATGTTCCCGGGCCGATGGCATTTTCCTGCGATTCTCTTCCGCCACCGGCCCTCCACGTCCTTGTTGATGTAACTTTCATATTCCCGGGCCGGTGGCGCTTTCTCATGTTTCACTCTATGCCACCGACCCTCCTTGTGCGTTTGTCGACATCTTTTTGACCCGGGCTAACGGCACCATTTCATTCAAACCGTCAGCCCTTCCCTCCCTCCCAACATCTGATTTCAGGAAAACGACACCATTCTAACGTTGTTTCTGAAATGATAAATTAACATATTACCACGATTTTGAACTTTTAAAATATTTACAAAAGCGAGTAAATCCACGATTTCGCGGAAATTGAAAAAAAAAAAAAACCTGGTGATAAAATTTATTTTAAGTTAAGCAATAGGGGATTTAGCTATTTCTATCACGTTTTAAGGCTATAAAATTCCACAACTGAAGAGCACACGGGAAGAACCGCTTTATTTCGTAGAAGGGTTTCCTTAATTGTCTCTTTGGGGATGATAGCGAGAAATCGCCTAAACTGGCGTAAAGAAACCGGTTACTCGCTTTGTTTATCTTTCGCGGCAACCCTGATTCGCCCCAGAGATCAGTGGATACGACACACACGTTTGTACTTCAAATGAAGAACGAAAAGAGAAACCGGTTTTCGGTCGCCAAAGTCCGCCAAGCAGACACAATTACGGAAAGACTCTAAAGAAAACAAGCTGTTCTTCCTGTGTACTCTTCAACTATTAAATGCATTTAATTCAGTTCCAGTAAAATTTGATAGTTCTATTAACTCTATTACTTTAACAATCTCGCCAAAAGTCGATTATGAATAGTTAGACAACCTGTTTACCTCTTTTTTAAAAAAAAAAAAATATTTCTACAATTCTAATAATCCTAAAGATCTAACGTAGAATTTCAATGTTTACATCCATTTTAAGTTAAAGTTCAATAAAATAATATAAAAAGAAACAGCTACGCTGATACAAATAGAATTGTTACTAAAAAGTAAGATACTTTGTTGAAAATGACTTTAAAAACAAAATAAGATTAGCTTAGTTTTGAATCATATAACAATTATTTTAATTCAATAATTATATACAAAAAAATATTTTTTATTAAAAATAAATGTTTCATATACTTCTGTGATAAGTAGTCTTAAGAGTTTGGTAGTCTTCTGCGTTAACTAAAGACTGTTAGCTAAAATATTAAAAATATAAACTACTTACCTCATAATTTATGTCATAATGCCGAGTTATACTGTTTTATTTAAGAATTTAATTATCGGACAATAAGATTTAGGATTTTCTTTTCAATTTTGGGGACGATTTAAGAGAGCAGCTTTGCGGATGACGAAGTTGGGGAAGAATGACAAAATTGACAATTTCAATTGTTGCATATCAATTAAGTTTTTAGTTCAGAACAAAGAAATTGCTTAAAAAAGATAAGTTTGCATTTTTTTTGTTGTACAGACCAAAACTCATTGTTTCAAAACTGTTTGATATTATTTTGAAAGTGTTTTGAGATTTTAAGTGTGCATTGTTGGAATAGATACTGTCAATTATTAGTTACACTTTCCGATATAAACGAAATTTTATAATTTAGTTCAATGTCTTAATATACCTTCAAAGTTATGGGGCATAGCCTGTTGCACGTTTTTTGTTATTGCATTAGATTTGTTTTATCCATTGATTTGGTAATACTAGTAATTGAAATAAGTAGTAGTTGACATAAAAAAAAGACAATTATTTATAAACACAGAAATTGATATCACATTTCGCTTTGAAATATCTTTCATGAACTACAATTATAAGATATAACTTTGAAATATATTTAATGAACCTCAATGAAGTTGGAATGCATAATTATTATCATTAACTATTGCTACCTTTACCAGGGATTGAAATTAATGGTAGTGGTAATTTTTATGCTAAAAATTTTCTTTAATACATACACGTCTATTACTTGAATATATAAAAGATTATCCAAATTTCATTCAAGTTTATTTTTACATTACCTTTACTTGCCAGATATTAGGATTATACATTGTAAAGGAAATATACAGATGAATAATGGTAATAATCCAGCTATAAACATGAGCTGATAAGCAAGAATAGTCAATTTATTTTAACTGGATTATTATCTACCTACTTTTTTTCACACCCGTTGTTGTGTTGTTTTTACGGTGTCTATTGTACCTGGTCGGTGATAAATTAGAAATAATAGGGGTTCCAATAATTGAAGTTTATTATACCACTCTTATTACAATGCATTTCTTACACCAGAACTTAAGTAAAGTTTGCCAAGTTTATTTAGACAATCTACAGTAATATTCATAAATAGTAGTCGAAATGTAACGGAAACTTGTATCTATGTAACTCATTAAGAACAATTGAAATTAATGTAATTTTTGTTACATTATACTTTGAAACATTTTTAATGACTACGGTACTATTATGTGACTGCATAAAAAGTATCATTATGTTTGTTTTTATTTAAGCTAGCTTTACTTACCTAAAATTACATTATGCATTGTAAAGGACATATACATCTCCTTTACATATGAATAATGGAAAATAGCGATAAACATGAACTGATATTCGATAGTAGACCATTTATTTTAACGGGTTTATTATCTACCTACTTTTTTCACAACCGTTGCTGTGTTGTTTTTACGGTGTCTATTGTACCTCACTGTGATAAATTAGAATGTAGTAGGGGGAGGCGGGTTTTGGCAGGTTTATTGACATAATAGGCATTAGACGTCTTAAATCGAAGTGAGTCGCTCATTATTGTTGGACGCCTGTTGGTTCCAGGCCCATAAATCATGTCCTTTTGTCCGGTGTTGTCAGTTTATATGCTCCATCGAACTTTCGTCTTTTGGTTCTTCGATAGTTGTGGAATTTGAGGAGGGACCGATCGATGGAACCGAGGACTGTGTTGGTTTGATAGAGGTTCAACATTGATGGAGGCCCAGTGACTAAGTGGTAGTGCTTCGCATTGCCATGTCACAGGTCCGGGGATCGAATCCAGGATTGGGCGATGTTGACCCATCCTTTCATCCCTTGAGTGGTCGATAAAATGGGCACCAAGCATGCTTGGGAACTAAACACTGGGGATTCTAAATAAGGCTGACAACCTTACCGGGGCACATGCCTAGCCCTAGGTCGCGATAGCTGAAATGGGCACGGCAGGCCTTGGCCCAGTAATGAGCTGTTGCGCCGTGGAGTTTCGTTTAGTTTCAACATTGATGACACGTAACATAATTTCGCTTGTGATTAGATGGTATTTGCAACGGTCCCCTTATCCACCAAAGGATCACTAAGGTGGAGAGGAGCTACTTCAGCTTTTAGACTACTGTTTTCATTGTTAACAACACTCTTAAAACTAAAGAGTGAAATTCACTCCTATAGGAGAAAAGCATTTTCGACACTGGAAAGAAGAGAAAATTAACTCCTAAATCGTTCGTAATCGCCTGAACAACGCTCGTTTGTTGTTAAGATTAATGGAGGTTTAACGGTTGTTAAGATTAATAGAGGTTAGATTAATGCAAAAGAGTGAAATCCACTCTTGTAGAAAAAGTTCATTTTCAACACTGGAAAGGAGTGAATATTAACTCTGGCTGAGTTAAAATCACTCGTTTGGAGTGATCCTGTCGCAGGTTAAACATACAAAGGATCCACTCCTATACGGGATGTGCATTTTCGACACTGGAGAAGTGAAAATTAACTCTAACTGAGTTAAAAGTCATGAAAAGTGGACTGTCAGAGACAGGGCGAAACGCTATGAAGTATGAGGGCTGGTCACCTTATTTTCAGCATTCGGTTGAACTGTTTTTCAGATTTTTGAGATAAACGCATGTGAATTGGTTGAACCCAAAACCGAAAGTATGGTGAAAATTTCGCCAAACAGCCATTGCAACTACTATGAACCATTACAGTGGTGAAACCAAGCACAATAACAGTTCTTCAGTTTCCTTTTTAAATATATATTTTATTTCCAAAAACATGTTTAAAAAGGCAAACAAAAATGTTAAACTCATGTTTACAAAATGCAAGATGCAATTTTGCCAAACTTAAATTTAAAGTTATGCATCCTTTGCCTTTTGTAATTTTTGATGCTGCTTATCGGCTGATATAAAACGTTAAACGGAAAGAATTTGGGGTTAGTTTGGGATAGGAAAGTGCGAGAAGTGGAAATTGTTACCATAAATAAAGATTACGATTAAGATATAATAGGGAAATATGAAGTTTCATAAATTTTATATGAGTTTATATATCGTAAGGGGGGGCTATTAGGATTTTAATAGCTACAATGCCAGTTTCTGACATGTTGTAAATCTTGCGTACCAGTCTCTTATTGTTGTAATTTGTTGTTCTTGTTGCTTATCTCCTAGGTTTCGCAGAAGTAAACCAGGTCTATGATGATGTCAAGTCTACTGATGTCCGTTCCAAATCTCACATGGAATGGATGTCAGTTCAAATCAACTGATGTCCATTCCAAATCACACATGGAAAGGATGTCAGTTAAACTAATGTCAGTTCAAGTCAACTGATGTCCGTTCCAAATCTCACTTGGAACGGATGTCAGTTCAACTAATGTCAGTTCAAATCTACTGATGTCCGTTCCAAATCTCACAGGGAATGGATGTCACCTCAAGTGATGTTAGCTGAAATAAACTGACATTTTTAAGTGATGTCAGTTGAATGAATTGACATATTTAACTGATGTCTACTGACTTTTCGACCAGGGTCAAGACTGGATTTCTGCAAAGATCGAGTCTTTCAAATCCTAGCAGTCCAGGATGTGGTCAGGTGCCACCTGTTCACTGGAACACTTCGGTCAGAGAGGAAAGGTCTTTTTCCCATTGGTGTAACGCATTCGCATAGATCTTATGAGCCACTTTTAAGTTTCGTAATGGCCTTATGGTCGCTTTTGCAGCACTGGAGGGATATAGCTTCTCCTGTTCGCTTAGCTTGGTACACAGTGGTGCACTGGAAGAATGTTCCAATGCATCATAAGAGGCATTATAAGAACTCATATCCCTTGAAAAAAAACCTCAGAGTATGTCAACAAAGAAGTGTATAACGGTTTATTGTTGTAATTTAAATAGTTTAATTAAAATAATTATAAATATTAATTATAATCCTTGTGCAGAAATCAATATAATTTTTGCTAAAAGTGTTTGCATATGATTCACAATTCACTTGTTAATATTACCATTTCTTTTGATTTAGAAACACAGCAGCATGTCCAATAGATTACATCGTCCTTCGAATAGCAAAACCACGAATGCGTAAATTCTAGGAACTGATGTTGTTTGAAAACGGTTTGCTTATCCAGTTTTTCATCCCTGCGTTTTTGGACATTCGTTGTTCTGTCATTTGACCGACGATTTACCACCAAATGTCTTAAACTGGACACTGTCTTATTTATGTTATTGTACAAGAAATGCAGCAAAAGTCTCTAAAACATAATTTAATATAAAACCCATTTAATTCAACAAAAATTAATTACTTTGATTTTAAGATTCATGTACTTGGTTCATAAATATGCTTTTATTTAAAGCAAAACCTTTTTTTACTTTTTTATTTATAAAATTAAAAATTACAAAATTACTTTTCATAGAAAGTGTTTTCTCAAATCAGTTACTGCTCATGATTTTTTTTAGTTTAACTTAGGATTTATAAGAAAATAAATACTGACTTAATGTATTAAAATTAATGTTACATAATATTTTGAAACACTTAAGTAGGGAATGCCAATTATGAATTCAAAGCAAAATTTAAACGTTTTAAAGTTTTGTCTGAAAGTCCAAATTAACGGTACTTTAAAAATGATATAAATTGCTACACATTTTTTCTGTCATTAAAAATATTAACTGCCGAACTTAGTCTTCTGATAATCCTTCATGTTTTCTTTTTCAAATCATATATGCGGTATAATATCTGAATTTGGAAACTTACCTTACAATACCTTTATACAAATACAAATGCAAAAATTGTCGACCAACAACCAGCAAGGTTGGTCCAAAATATATCTAATTCCTTACCAGTTTCCAGTAGCTATCGAGATTCTTTAAATCTTCCACTCTCTTTAAATATACAACGTATTCTGGTTCCACTCATTGACGACTCTATTATAAAAAATATAGTTTCCTTGCCTCAATTCTAAAGCATGATTTATTCAATTTCTGACCATGTCCTCTGGTCCGGCTATTTAAGGTAAAACCTCAGTCCTCCATGTCTCCCTGTTTTATGAACTTAAAATAACTGAATTATGTATTTAAATCTTAAGTAAGTCCACATCATGTCAAATATTGGAATGGTTTAGTTATTTTGTAAAACACTTTATAAACTTAGAATTCTAAGATTGATGGTTCTTGGTTTATTTTCCATAATGGTTTTAAAACTTGCGTCGTCCACAAAAAGTTTTAAAAAGTTTAAAAAGACATCATACATAAAAGGAAAATTTACATGTTTTGGAACTTTCCCGTAACTAAATTCTATTTATACAGTTGTGTGAACAACAATGTACGATTTTGAATAGAATATTTGCCGATGAATTTGGCCGGAGATAAGAATAAATTATTTTTTCAATGCATTGAATACGTACCAAACCCATCTGGCGATTAAAATTCCGAAATAACAAAATGGCGGCAAACAAAGAAGTTCTTTTTCGAACGAACATCAAATTCGGTTTCTTTCTTCTTGACAAGCGGAACTCTTAAAAACTCTAACCGAGCAAAGCTGAACTTTATTTTTTTTCGTGTGTGGACTGATCTGAATATTCAAATAAAATTTTTTAAAGAAATATCTTCCGATTTAAATAACTTCGAAAAAAAAAAGTTCTTAGGATTGGCGGGGAATCCATTGAGAAAACACACAAAGGTCGAACAAGACACGGATTCATAAATCAAAATCCATCATAAGGCAGTTAATCTGATGACAAGCTCTGTATAATCATTAACTTTCCGAGGTGGAACCAGAGACTTTAGGTAAAGCACAGAGTGAGTATTAATGAACCTAAAAGGGAACCAACATAACTTCCCAAGTCATGTGTGCCTAACTCAAGAATTTAACGTGTTTTCTCAGTTTAAAAAATTTCCTTGATTCTCACAATACATGCCTTTTTATACACAATACATTTGTTTTTAGCATGTTTTCTCAATTAAAAAAAATGTTCTGGATTCTAAACTATGCATTCCTGCTTTGCAATTCTTATATTCTGGCTCGTCTAACTCAAGAAAATTTAATGTTATGATAAAGTGACAGTCAAAAAATTGTTTTAATGCTTAACTATACATTCGCTTTTCAACTATTATATTCTGAATTTCTGCCACAAGAATTTAACACGTTTTATCAATTAAGAAAAATTGCTTGATTCTAAACAATGCATTCACTTTTCAAATATTATATTTTGCCTTATCTACATTGAGAATTTAACGTATTTCCTTGGCTTACAAATTTGCTTGATTCTAAACAATACATTTGCATTTCGATCATTTTAAAAAAGAGGTAAGGCCAATCATAAGTATAATAATATCATCCAGTTATGTCCAAAATGAAAAATATTTATAATTTCAATTAAATCGGTCAAAAAAAATCATACGAAATTAGGAGGTGTGAAACAAAATTTGTAGGTTTCTCTAAAATTATGTCCTCAATCAATGATGGCCTATCCAATCCTTCCTAACAAAAGAGAATTTATTTATTTTATTTATTCAGTTTTAAATGCACATTAAATATAAAAATCTTATTACAGTGTACATTAAACAAAACAATTAGGAAATAAAACAAACACGATATAATCGAGTGTAAAACAAACACATTACAGATAAAAGTTGGAAACAGTTAGCTTTAAAATCATTAAAACACTTAGCAAAATTATCTAGGCCATGAGAATAGTTATTGTAAACTTTAAAAAAAATACTTATTTTATTTTAAAACTTATACAAACATATATTTTGAATCGGTTGTTATTAGGACAGCTATGGATTGTAATGGGAAGAGCTATGACATATTATACGACGATTGCGTGTAAATCTATTGGGAATAAAGAGATGTACAGTACTAGTTATGTGGTTGGAATCAATTCTATTGTTTAAAACTTTATGGAAAAACAGTACACAGGAAACTTCAAGCATAGATATAAGGGTCGAGACATCAAAAATGTTACGCGGATCAAATGAGGATAGATCAAAAGAACTTGCTTAGGGATTTCAATGATTGGACTTGCACATCTACAATTAAAATATATTAAGATGATTTCCTAGTGATTATGAACCAGGGGTTCCCAACCGGTGGTACTCGTACCACTGGTGGTACGCGGGAATATTCCAGGTGGTACGCGTGAGTGATGTGAGCAACATGATGCTCTCAATAGCTTTTGTGTGCAGTAAGCACGCAGACAAAATTACTCAATATTTCAAACATTAACATTATTTTGAAGAGAAATCTTTAATTAACTTCTGGATAGGATTTTGCTGAGTTTGTACTATTTTCTTTATTTGTATGTTTCTAGACTTATAGGTAACAAACAAAACTGTAAATTAATACCATTTTAATCTTTTTGTTTTTCCTTTATTAAAATCATGTTATAAATAACAAATATCTAACCGTTAAATATGAAATTTTCTCATGCATTTTACTCAAAAACCCTTGAACACTTTTAGAAGAGTAAATATTATACGTTTACTAAAAAATTTAAGCTTGGTGGTACGTCAAATTTTCTCAAAAGGCAAGTGGTATACGAAGGTGCAAAAAAGGTTGGGAACCCAAGATATAAACGACAGTGATAGGCAAATCTACTTAAAATGATTATTATCTAAACGACAGTTATAGGCCACCAAAAGTAGCAACCCCTCTCTTCAATTAACAAGCTCTTCTTATTCCCTTTCGCAACCAGTTACGTTACCATTAAACAGTCCGTCTCCTCCAATTACATCGATGGAGGAACCTTGCTGGCACAACAAATATTATGCACGCAGAAAACTAAAAGATTATTTAAGCATGAAATAAAGAAGAAGAATAAAAAATAGTTCGTCAAAGGCAATCAATCTTGTTTTGTGCAGCCAAGCTTAATCATTAGCCCATGACACTAAATTATCGCTTCCCGCTTCGCTAAGCGATCGGAAAAATTCAGCTGATTGTTTTATAATTAAGTGGCCGGCATTGAGTTAGAAGGGAAAGTGGAGTAAAGTTCAGCGATAGATGAAAACCCACTCACACCCTTTTGAGAGAACCGGGCATAAAAGGACTATTTTCCCTACACTTGCACACTCGAAAGAATGAATGCTCAAAAACGACGAAATTTTCCTTATTTTTGACGATTCCGTTACTGGCAAATACTCCGAGTTTTCGCTTCCTCAAAATGAGGAAATTTGAATCGTCATTTTTATGAGGATTTGAATGTCGTCTAATCTAAATAAATATTTCGTCATTTTTGAGCATGTGAGTACAAGAATAAGATTCAGTTTCCTCAAAATCAAGATACTGAATCGTCAAATCACGATCGTAAAAGTGAGGATTCGCTTTTAATCAAAGGTCACGTGATAGTTTGACGAAACAATCCTCAAAATTAACGAAATGAGGTTGGAGGATTCATGAATCGTCAAAACTGAAAGTGTTATTTCTGAGAGTGTATGCAATGCTTGTATGAGAACCCCTCCATCATATTGACTTGGGCTCCCAAATGTATTTTAACATTTTTAGTTCGAAAAAAATTAACTTTATTTAGCTTTAAATTCCAACTTTTTAAGAAATAACCATGTTTATCACCAACTAAGAACCAGCGAATACGAATCCAATAGCGAAATAGGCCAGTTTCTAGGGTTTCTGCCCCGTTCGTTTCTGCTGCAGCGCCGTGTTGGTTGATATACATATATTTTCAGGCTTGTGTGCTTGCTCAGAGAGCCGCTTATAAACCTCCGTCAAGTAAGACAGAAACACACACACACATGCACACATATACGTGACAGATGCTGCCATCTATCACGCACCACCTCCACAATTTAGACATGTCCCTGAAGGGGAGGGAAATAGTCTCCAGGAGCCTGTACCCGTAGTGAACTGCGCAATGACCGCCCACAGGACTTTCGGACCCAACAGATTTAACGAGCACGTACTCCGCATATACTCGGTGAGTTTTCAGCGACCAGGTTTCGATCGCGGGACCTTCCGATCCGTAGATCGCTACACTGACCACAGGGCGCCTCACAGCCCAGTGCCGTGTTATCCTCCGCTTTTCGTTATGGAATAGACTCGTTTGCTGCCCTGTTCAGTGATTTTGATTTTGAATTATCGTCGCACTAGAGCTACACGAGGGCTATTGGCGACGGGCGTCGTATTTTAGAACCACAGTCAAGTGACGAGCCACACCTGAATAGGCACCCAACGCAACCGTTAAGGGCGACATCGTACGCAGCGTTAGGACTTTGAAGGATATTTAACGTGCACTCTCTTACACGAGGTATTATTCGTCGGACATATTTGGCTGCACGAGCAATGTATAGGTCGGCAGTTATTTTGGCGATGCCCGGACCCGAACCTGGGACCTTTCGCATGCAAGGTGAATGCCTAACCGACTGGGCTTCCCAGCCCGCCCTGTTCAGTGAATCACACACTTCACTCCACTTTTCTTGGCTGTAAGGAGCCTAGTGGTCAGGATCTCGGACTCGAGATCGGAAGGTTGAGAGTTCGAGACCCGGTGCCACTGAAGACTTACCGAGTATATGCGGAGTACGTGCTCGTAAAATCTGTTGGGTCCGAAAGTATTGTGGTCGGTCATTGCGCAGTTCACCATGGGTACAGGTTCCTGGAGAAAATTTCCCTCCCCTTCAGGGACATGTCTAAATTGTGGAGGTGGCGACAGATTGCAACATCTGTCATATGTGTTTGTGTGTGTCTTGTGTTGTCCTACTTGACGATGGTTTATAAGCGGGTCCTTGCGACCAAGCACACAAGCCAGAAAATATATGTCAACCAACCAACCAATCCACTTTTCTTCTAGCTCAATTGTAGCCGGTGGTTTGCTAAGAGCTTAAGGAGGTGAGCGATTGTTATAAGGAGGAGGGCGTGTAAAAATAAATGGTTTTTAATTTGAACCGGGTTGAGTTTTATAAATTGGTATTGTTAACTGGCGCGAAAAATAAGAACCTCCGCTTGTGCTGTTGCAAGAAGTGGATGTTGGATGAACTGCTTCAAGGAGGTTAAATAAGGAGATATGCTTGGTGGTAAAAAAAATTGAGTTTGTTTGAAAGTCGCCAAGATTTTTTTTAATTACTTCATAAATTCATTACCGACGTTTGGGAAGAAAATGTGCAATGTGAAAAGGAGTTGCCTGCTTAAGTTTATTTAAGTAAACAATATACAAGACGAATGAAGAGCAATGTCCTAAAAATGTTCCCGCGCAAAATCCTACACGTATATTCTTAATATAAACTCACTTTTCAAATATTACAACAATTTCAATATTGTCGACCAACAACAGACCAGAGGCCCAGCAAGGTTGGACGAAAATATATCTAATTCCTTACCAGTTTCCAATAGTTATATCAAGATTTTTCTTAAAATCTTTCACTCTCTTCGAATACACAACACTAGGGACACGCCTTAAACTCTAAAAATACATATTTGCTGTGTTATAAATGCAACAAAGAAAGCCGTATAACTTATTTGTAGTTAACAGATTATTTTAAAATTGTTTTAATGCAAAATGTCTTTAAAATTAACTACTAAAAGAACTTTTCGAAAATGTTTAAAGAAATTTTTATTTAAGAACCCTTATATCGTATTGACCTTCGTTCAACTTCATTTTTTATAGGAATGACTTATTCCTGTAATCCTGTAAAGGTTGGAAACTGATATATGGACCTTCTTCTAACGAACCAGGTCAATTTCGGAACTAATTAATTTGTTAGTTGTTTGTGGGAAGGCTTTAAAAATGTCCCTTAATGGGGACGCCAAGTCACAAGAGGTTTAAAAAATCAAGTTTTTATACGGAAATGAAGGTGTTAAAATGGAAAATCATTGTTCATAGGTTAAACCGAAACGCAGGCACACTTTTTCAAGAGATTTGCGATGCATCGGAAATGAAATGAACCAAAAGACTAATCGAATTGAAGAGCTTAGTAGATGAACGGATTTTTGTGTCCCAATGAACATATTATTCCATCTTTTAACGATAGCAAGTTTCCTCTTTTTCATAAAATTTAAATTAGGTACATTTTTTAAAGTTTGCAGAACCATTTTTTACGTATCTAAGCGTAAACGAAAAACTTTTAAGCTCATTTTCTGGTTTTCATTTTTTTGTCACTTGGCACTTTTTTCCACTAAGCTCTTCAATTATTTGAATTGTTCGAAAGTGGCAGAGCTCGTTTTTTTTTCATAGTAAACTAAAAAGGTGTATTTTCAATAATAAAGAACCTAAAAAAAATTCCATTACATTGACTGGGCCCTCTGAAAATTTTATATGGTGTTATTTTTCTTAAATTACTTACAAAGCACTTCTAAATATATAATTGCCTATAAACTATGTTTATATAAAGAATATTTGAGCAGGTTTTTTTTCGGGGGTGAAGATATTGAAGCTACTTCTCATCAGATACTGGTATGACGTTATCAATTCCACCTTAAATAACGCCAAATCTTTCGCCAAGTTGTATTTTGGGTGCATTACAGAAGCGATCAAAGCTTCACTTAGTAAATCTATTTTTTTTTCTTCCAACTGCATTTCCCACTTATTTAACCTCCAATGGAGCGTTTGCTTTCTTGAAATTAACGATTAGCTAGGTGCTATTTTTAAGCGTGATAAAAAATAACTCTGTTAATTACTTCTATTGTTTAATTTTCAATTTGTTTGTCCATTCATCATTCTAAAATTGGCATCACTAATAAAGATTTTTTTTCTTTTAAAAGTCATCTGCTGTGTATTGGTGAAAGGGTTTTGTTAGAGTTAAAAATTTCATTGTTAATTAAATTGCTTTTAAAAGATTTTCAAATGAGTTGAAATAAATATGAATACAGATATAAAAATAATGTTTCAAACTTGGACAAATAAGAATGTAGCTTTATAGTTTTCCTTTTTTTATTTGCGTTATTTGAATATAAGGTAATGTTTTGCGATGTTGTCGAAATTCCGAAATAGTTTCAGTGCTTCCTACACCTTTTTTTGGGGAAGTGGGGGGAGGGGGGGAAGGGGGTGCCGAATCGGCCTTCGTACATTGTTTCAGCTGTCCGTCCTTCTGTCTTTCTGAAACAAATACAAAATTGTCGACCAACAACAATTCAGAGGCCCAGCAAGGCTGGTCCAAAAAATATGTCTAAATCATTCCATTACACTCTTAAAACAACAGAGTGAAATCCACTCCAGTTGGAGAAGTGCATTTTCGCCACCGTAAAGGCATGCATATTTACTCAGACTGAGTTAAAATCACTCGTTTGGAGTGATCCTGTCGGAGGTTTAACACACAAAGGATCCACTCCAAAAGGAGAAGTGCATTTTCCAGTCTGGAGGAGTGAAATCCTATCAGACTGAGTTAAATTAGGAGTGTTTGTTTTAAGAGTGTAGCTATCGAGATTCTTCTTAAAATCTTCCACTCTCTTCGAATACACAACATATTCTGGTAAAGCATTCCACTCAATTCAGCAGTTCGAATTCAAAAAGAGTGACAGACCTCAAATTCGGTGGACGAGTTCCTACATCTTTCATGTTAAAAGCCAATTTCTTAAAAATGCCACAAACTTTATTTACCTATGTTATGAAGTGTCCCGTGGGTTCAGTGAACATATACGCATTACTATCTAACCTATATTAATTACTATTTAATGGTAGGGTTTGCTGTTCTTGTCATGCGAGATGCACACTGTTAAATATTTGGCATTTGTTTTAACAAAACATATGGTTTATAGTAGTTGCCACGACTGTGTGGTGAAATGACTTTCTTTCTGTATTTGATTGAACACCTTCTCAGGTTTTTGTTTTTTAAACCTTAAACCCGAATACTAAAAATATGGCGAAACATTTCACAACACCGACATATATGGTAGATACCATGAATCTTTATTATAATGAAACCAGCCGGCCAGCCGTCGCAATTGGAGCTGCTGGGCTGGGGTTCAAATCCGGGTAAAGGCATGGAGGTTTGTGTTTGTCAATAAATGTTGTTATTTGTCTATGTGTTTGTGGCGTCCTTCTTTGTGTGTCTCTTGCGACTGTCTCTTCTGGAGAGCTGGGTAATGGGCTAAAAAGCTTACACTCTTTCCTTCTAGAGGGCGCAATCACTGTCATTTGTCATTTTGTCATAATGAAACCAACATAAAAAAAATCAATCAAAGAAAAAAAGTTCCATAAAAGTAAAATATCACAATTTTATTTTACTATCATTTTATCCTATTCAATTGAGCCCAACTACAGCAGTTTAAAACAAAATCCAACTACGTTTTATATGTGCTTTACTACCTCCTACCCCCTTAAAACAACAACGCAGGCCACGAGCTCATTTAAAAACCACTTTCGCGAAAATTTAACGAACGTTCTCGACCTTTAGTATAGGACCAGTGATACACACCCGAATTACCCCATTATCTTGGCAGGCTAGAAGACGCCTTCGGTCCTGATTGCCATCGACAAGGATGAATTCTTTAATAATCACGGGTCGCTGGAGCAGTTTGCAGAGGTTTGGTCGTTGTGGAGACTCAATGGCAGGGATTGACTTTCACGTTCTTGTTACGAGTGTAGTTGTTTTCTGGTCCTGTTAGTTTTTTAGGAGTTTTCTGTTATTTCTATATGTAACTAAAAAATTCACATGTTGTTATTGATATAGATCTTTGTAAATAGTTTGTCCGTTGCTACTGCTTATAGAAATTACAATACCCATATGGGACCCAGGGAGAAATGACCCCTTAATTGTCTGTATGATGTCCCACATTAGTCCCTTTTGAATTATTTTTTAAGGGATTTCTTTCTAAAGAAATTATTTGAATTAAGGAAACAGCTAAATGTTTCGTGGCAGAATAATCTGAAGTTAACAATGACACATTATTTTACAGTTAAATTGTAATTACATTTTTCAAATAATAACTAATACTTTTCCTTGATTACTCCTTTAGATAACATGGGCTTTATATGGTAAGTCTGCACTCCGTGCCAACCTAACTTGGGGAAAAACAACTAGTAAAAAGGCAGGATGAAAACCGCGATTGGTCCATTAGTTGGAAACTTCTGTACTGTAATATTTAAATACAAAATGATCCTAATACAATTTAACCAAAATACACTTTTCATTCTGATAAAATTGCGAAATTTTCTCAAATAATATTCAAATATGTTAGACCTTATATGAAATTAATGTTTCAAACATGTTTTCTGGATGGATTCACAAATTATTTATGGAACTCTTTACATTCGCGGAAGGATCTTCTCCATAGCATATTTCTATTTACCCAACTTAGGTTGGCAAGGAGTGTACAATAATTGTTGTGGAAACACTGCTCCAAGTTGATCTATATTATTTTTTAACACACAAAAATCGTAAATGGGGATGCACTTCTGTTGACGATGTATAAACTATAAAGTTCATTGGGGGCTACTTTATTAGACCAGTGTTGTCGAAAGTCCTCTAAGATACAGTCTCTGGAGGGGTTATTTCTTTCATACATGGGTAGTCCAAGACCTACTCCACTACTAAGGCCAAAGAAGCTCTCCCAAACGCGCTCGGGGACGGAAATTTCGACGTCATAGTTCCGAGTGACGTTGTTCCGATTATGAAGATAACCTGTCTCGAAATCTATTCGGAACCACTCGTTCACGGCTAACCACATTTTTAGTGTTCCGAATGCGTCTGAACTAGTTTCTCGATCGTCGGCACTCGGAACAGTGACGTCAAAAATACCGTCTACGCTCATGTTTGGGAAAGCTTCTCTGGCCTTGTTATTGAAGTTGGCCGTGATAGTGATATTAGTGTCCATATTACTGTTCCCACATTATTGTGCTACCTAGGTTTTGTTACAAGAACACCCCGTTCTAATTCTTCGAAAGCAACAACAGATCCCCAAACACCAACCCCTTATTTCCTCCACATCCCCCATCAGTGCCCCGCGATAAACGGGCGATAAATTATCGATAAAGGGTTTTCCTGGTTTCCCCAGGATATGGATACGAAGGGGGGATACGGGATCTCCATTAAACGGGAGCCGTTAAGGACAATGGTTACCTGGCAAGTCTCATCAGCGTCCGAGGACCTAACGAGGGTTGTCATTGGGCTATCTGCGATGTCCCTTTGGAGTGGAGCGTACGGCTTGTCTTGATGGCCCCTCTTGATAGGTCGTGAATGAATCGGATTGTTAGGGATCATTTCATACACGTTAAGTCCATTTCACATGGTTAAGGTGATTTTTGACGTACTTAAGGGTGACACGGTGGTAGTGTTTAGTTAATTATATTCGATCGGAGCTTTAACAAGTTTTATTTTCACACGCAGTATTTAACCAATTAAATATTTTATAAACGATTTTTTCTCACCTTTGTTGAAAAAGTAGATATTTTACAATAAGAGTGCGCGAAATTTTAACATTGACTTTAAATTTATAGCCTTATTACAAGACTAAAAGGGAAATTATTTCAAGCGTTTTCGATCTCTTGTTGTAAAAGGTTCCTTCAAAAGGCACAGGTTTAAGGATGGAACACCAGAAACGGTTAAAGTTCATACTTAATATTAGGTAAAAAAAATATTGTGTTAGTAGTTTTATTGTAGTTTTGAAGTTTTTTGTAGTTTTATTTTTTAATATCGTTATTGTGTAAGTATACAATATATTATTAATAAAGGGTTTTCCTGGTTTCACCGGTCTATGGGATCTCCATTAAACGGGAGCCGTTAAGGACAATGGTTACCTGGCAAGTCTCATCAGCGCCCGAGGACCTAACGAGGGTTGTCATTGGGCTATCTGCGATGTCCTTTTGGAGTGGAGCGTATTCCTTGTCTTGATGGCCCCTCTTGAGATGAATCGTATTGTAGGGCCCATTTCACACGGTTCTGTCGATTTTCGATGTACTTACTATGAGACAGTGATAGCGTTTAGTAGTAATTGTAGGTTTCACGTGTTTTTTACACTAAGCGTTTATGCTACTGCTTAACTTGAGGTTTTATTAACGATATATTTGCCCAAATTGGTGGAAAATTAGAGCTTTCACATTATAAAGGCTGTAAATTTTGACTTTGAAAAATGTGTGGAATTTGTAGGAGTACTACAGTGACTAAATGGGATAGTGCGTCAAGCGGTTTTGTTCTAAAAAGAAAGTTCTGAAAGAGTTCTGAAAAAGGTTCCTCAAAACAAGACAGGTTTTGGGATGGAATGCCAGAAACAGTTACACTTCATACGCACACTATTTAGTCAATAAAATATTTTACTTGCACTTTTGAATACAATATAATTATGATAAACTATCGATAAAGGGTTTTCCTGGTTTCCCCAGGATATCTCCATTAAACGGGAGCCGTTAAGGACAATGGTTACCTGGCAAGTCTCATCAGCGACCGAGGACCTAACGAGGGTTGTCATTGGGCTATCTGCAGATGTCCCTTTGGAGTGGAGCGTATGGCTTGTCTTGATGGCCCCTCTTGAGAGGAATCGTATTGTTAGGCCCATTTCACACGGTTCTGCCGATTTTCGATGTACTTACTATGAGCCAGTGATAGCGTTTAGTCTATTGTAGTAATTGTAGGTTTCACATGTGTTTTTTGCACTCAGTATTTATGCAACTGATTAGCTTGAGGTTATATTAACGATATATTTGCTCAAATTGGTGGAAAATTTGGGCATTCGCATTATAAGGGCTGGAAATTTTGACTTTGAAAAATGTGTTGAGAATTTGTAGGAGTACTACTGTGACTAAATGGGTTTGTGTGTCAAGAGGTTTTGTTCTGAAAAAGGTTCCTCAAAAACAAGACAGGTTTACGGATGGAATACCAGAAAGAGTTACACTTCATACGCACTATTTAATAAATTAAATACTTTACTTGTACTTTTGAATACAATATAATTACGATAAATTATCGATAAAAGGTTTTCCTGTTTTCCCCAGGTTATAGAATCTCCATTAAACGGTAGCAGTTAGGACAATGTTTACCTGGCAAGTCTCATCAGCGACCGAGGACCTAACGAGGGTTGTCATTGGGCTATCTGCGATGTCCCTTTGGAGTGGAGCGTATGGCTTGTCTTGATGGCCCCTCTTGAGAGGTCGTCGATGAATCGGATTGTTAGAGACCATTTCACATGGTTCCGATGATTTTTGACGTACTTAAGGGTGACACGGTGGTAGTGTTTAAGTTAATTATTTGATCGGAACTTTAACACGTTTTTCCACACGCAGTATTCAGCCAATTAAATATTTTATAAACGATTTTTTCTCACCTTTGTTGAAATAGTAGATCTTTTACAATACTTGTACGGGAAATTGTAACATCGACTACAAATTTATAGCCTTATTACAAGACTAAAAGGGAAGTTATTTCAAGCGTTTTCGATCTCTTGCTGCAAAGGTTCCTCCAAATGGCACACACTCTTAAAACGAACGAGCGATTTTAACTCAGTCTGATTTAATTTTCACTCCTCCAGTCTGGAAAATGCACTTCTCCGAAAGGAGTGGATCATTTGTGTGTTAAACATCCGACAGGATCACTCCAAACGAGTGGTTTTAACTCAGTCTGAGTTAATATTCACTCCTTTCCAGTGTCAAAAATGCACTTCTCCAACTGGAGTGGATTTCACTCTTTTGTTTTAAGTGCAGGTTTGAGGATGGAACACCAGAAACGGTTAAAGTTCATACGTATAATTAGGCCAATAAAATATTGTATTTGTAGTTTTCTATACAATATATTATCGATAAAGGGTTTTCCTGTTTTTCTCCGGGACATGGGACCTCCATTAAACGGGAGCCGTTAAGGACAATGGTTACCTGGCAAGTCTCATCAGCGACCGAGGACCTAACGAGGGCTGTCATTGGGCTATCTGCGATGTCCCTTTGGAGTGGAGCGCATGGCTTGTCTTGATGGGCCCTCTTGAGAGGAATCGTATTGTAAGGCCCATTTCACACGGTTCTGCCGATTTTCGATGTACTTACTATGAGACAGTGATAGCGTTTAGTCTATTGTAGTAATTGTAGGTTTCAACATGTGTTTTTTTCACTCAGTATTTATGCAACTGATTAACTTGAGGTTTTATTAACGATATATTTGCTCAAATTGGTGAAAAAATAGAGCTTTCTCATTATAAGGGCGGTAAATTTTGACTTTGAAAAATGAGTTGAATTCGTAGGAGTACTACAGTGACTAAATGGGATAGTGTGTCAAGCGATTTTGTTCTGAAAAAGGTTCCTCAAAACAAGACAGGTTTAGGGATGGAATACCAGAAACAGTTACACTTCATGCGCACTATTTAGTCAATAACATATTTTACTTGTACTTTTGAATACAATATAATTACGATAAATTATCTATGAAAAGTTTTCCTGGTTTTCCCAGGATATGGGATTTCCATTAAACGGGAGTCGTTAGGGACAATGGTTACCTGGCAAGTCTCATCAGCGTCCGAGGACCTAACGAGGATTGTCATTGGGCTATCTGCGATGTCCCTTTGGAGTGGAGCGTATTCCTTGTCTTGATGGCCCCTCTTGAGAGGAATCGTATTGTTAGAGACCATTTCACAGGGTTCCGGTGATTTTTGACGTATTTAAGGGTGACACGGTGATCCACGGTGGTAGTATTTAAAATTAAGTTAATTATTTGATCGGATCTTTAAAAAATTTTTTTCACTCAAAGTATTTAGACAATTAAATATTTTATAAACAATATTTTCTCACCTTTGTTGAAAAAGTAGATATTTTCCAATACGAATGAAAATCTTAACATCGACTACAAATTTATAGCCTTATTACAAGACTAAAAGGGAAATTATTTCAAGCATTCTCGTTCTCTTGCTGTAAAAGGTTCCTCCAAATGACACAGGTTTAAAGATGGAACACCAGAAACGGTTAAAGTTCATACGTATTACTAGGTCAATAAAATATTGTGTTTCTACACTCTTAAAACAAACGAGCGATTTTAACTCAGTCTGAGTTAATTTCACTCCTCCAGTCTGGAAAATGCACTTACCCGGAAGGAGCGGAATCTTTGTGTGTTAAGCCTCCGACATGATCAATCCAAACGAGTGATTTTAACTCAGTCTGAGTTAATATTCAATCCTTTCCAGTGTCGAAAATGCACTTCTCCAACTGGAGTGGATTTCACTCTTTTGTTTTAAGAGTGTTGAGTTTTCTGTACAATGTATTCTCGATAAATGATTTTCCTTTTTTCTCTAGGATATGGGATCTCCATTAAACGTGAGCCGTTAAGGACAATGGTTACCTGGCAAGTCTCATCAGCGTCCGAGGACCTAACGATGGTTGTCATTGGGCTATCTGCGATGTCCCTTTGGAGTGGAGCGTATTCCTTGTCTTGATGGCCCCTCTTGAGAGGAATCGTATTGTAAGGCCCATTTCACACGGTTTTCCCGATTTTCGATATACTTACTATGAGACACTAATAGCGTGTAGTCTATTGTAGTAATTGTAGGTTTCAAATGTGTTTTTTACACCCAGTATTTATGCAACTGATTAACTTGAGGTTTTATTAACGATATATTTGCTCAAATTGGTGGAAAATTCGAGCTTTCACATTATAAGGGCTGTAAATGTTGACTTTGAAAAATGTGTTGAATTTTAAGGCGTACTTCAGTGACTAAATGGGATAGTGTGTCAAGCGGTTTTGTTCTGAAAAAGGTCCCTCAAAACAAGACAGGTTTACGGATGGAATACCAGAAACAGTTGCACTTTATACGCACTATTTAGTCCATAAAATATTTTACTAGTACTATTGCAAATATTGTTAGTTTTCCTGGTTTCTTTAGGATACGGGATCTCCATTAAACGGGAGCCGTTAAGGACAATGGTTACCTGGCAAGTCTCATCAGCGTCCGAGGACCTAACGAGGGTTGTCATTGGGCTATCAGCGATGTCCCTTTGGAGTGGAGCGTATGGCTTGTCTTGATGGGCCCTCTTGAGAGGTCGTCCACGAATCGTATTGTTAGAGGCCATTTCACATGGTTCCGGTGATTTTTGACGTACTTAAGGGTGACGCGGTGATACACGGTGGTATTGTTTAAGTTAATTATTTGATCGGAACTTTAACACGTTTTTCCACACGCAGTATTCAGCCAATTAAATATTTTATAAACGATTTTTTCTCACCTTTGTTGAAAAAGTAGATATTTTACAATACGAGTGCGGGAAATTGTAACATTGACTAGAAATTTATAGCCTTATTACAAGACTAAAAGGGAAATTATTTCAAGCGTTTTTGTTCTCCTGCTGTAAAGGCTCCTCCAAATGGTTCCTCCAAAAAATTAAGGATGGAACACCAGAAACGGTTTAAGTTCATACGTAGTATTAGGTCAAAAAATATTGTGTTTGTAGTTTTATACAATATATATCGATAAATCGTTTTCCCTTTTTCTCGCCAGGATATGGAATCTCCATTAAACGGCAGTCGTTAAGGACAATGGTTACCTGGCAAGTCTCATTAACTTCCGAGGACCTAACGAGGGTTGTCATTTGGTTATCTTTGATGTCCTTTTGGAGTGGAGCGTATGGCTTGTCTTGATGGTATCTTGAGAGGTCGTCCACGAATCGTATTGTTAGAGACCATTTATTTTCACATGGTTCCGGTGATTTTTGACGTATTCAAGGGTGGCACGGTGATCCACCATTTAGTATTTAGTTAATTAATTACCATGAGCTTTCACACGGGTTTTTTCACAAGTAATATTTTGCCAATTATATATTTTATAAACGATATTTGAGGCAGAACGAGGGTTGTCATGGTCTATCCGTGATGTCCCTTAAGAGTGGAGCGTATTGCTTTGTCTTGATGGCCCCTCTTGAGAGGTCGTCGATGAATCGTATTGTTAGGGACCATTTCATACGGTGTCGTTAGGCCCATTTCACACGGCTATTGTCATTTTTGACGTACTTACAGGTGACACGGTGATCTACGATTTAGTTAATTAGTTAATCTGAGCTACGAGTTTTTTCACAAGTAATATTTACCCAATTATGTATTTTATACACTCTTAAAACAAAAGAGTGAAATCCACTCCTGTAGGAGAATACACGTTAACCTCCAACATTTGTAGCCGTACATTCATTGCCTAGCGATGAATTATCGTTAAAGAGATTCCAGGTTATCCCAATATATTGACACGAGGGGCGAAAGATATAACTAGTAGTATAGTAGACTTAAAAAAAAACCTTTTTTTTCTGTCTTAAAAAATATTATTTGAGCCTTCTTAAAGTGTTTCCTGACATTATTAGGACACTCTAAATAATCATTCTTTAAAAGGAGGACGTTTTTATTGGATTTGAAGAATGTAGTTGTAAAATTCACATTATTTGAGCATGAATAAAATATAGATTCCAGCCCCTTCATTGTCGATTTCTGAATTCACTATTATCGAAAGTCGCCAAGAAACGGAGCCGGACTCTATACCTTAGCCATACATTGGTTGGTAGACATATATTTTCAGGTTTGTGTGCTTGGTCGGATACCCGCTTATAAGCCTTTGTCAAGTAAGACAAACACAACACACGCATGTAAGTGATAGATGCTGCCATCTATTGCCGCCTCTGCAATTTAGACATGTCCCTGAAGGGGATGGAAACGGTCTCCAGGGACCTTTACCCGTGGGAAACTGAGAAATAACAACCCACACGACTTTCGAACCCATGGATTTAACGAGCACTTACTCTGCATATACTCTGCAGGTCTTCAGTAGTACCGGGACTCGATTGTGGGACCTTCCGATTGCGAGAACAAGACCATAACCACTCGGCTAACCACGGCCCCCCTATACATTGGTGAACGTGAGTTTTGCGACTACAATGGCCCTCGATTGAGATTAAGCTGCGGTGAGTTGCATGCCCATTCATCACATCCGATGTAATGGAAAAGGACCGCAACAAAGCAGATGCATTCCTTACCTAGCATTTCAACTGTATGATCTGTCCGACGGGCATGTCCGAAGCAATTGAAAGCATACTCACAAAACTTAGACAGTTGCAAAACTCGCGTTCTCGAAATCTGAAATAAGAAAAAGGGTCCGGCCCGTTCATTGGCGAACTGTCCTATACTGTCCTGTTTCGTCCAATCCAACTAACTATCATCTACAGTTGCCAATGAGCTGTTCGCCCTCCCTATATCTTAGTTATGCTTTTTAGAATGTGAATATTTGCAAAACTCACTTTCTCCATAGTACAGGGTGTTCGTAAAAGAATGTACGAATTTTACTGGTATATTACTTTATTTTATACTAAATACAACAAATCATACATGAGATAGAAGGAAAACTAACATAGTTTTTCCTATAAACGCTCAATGTGTGCGCCTGTAGTGATACGGCACACATCAAAACAAAACTGCAGTTTTTTCCATACTGTCTGCACCAAGTCCAGAGTAATGAATTAGATGACACTGCAACTGCGAAAACGATGTAGTGGTACAAGCGAAATTTGAAACTTTTGGAGTTATTCTTTACTCTACAGCTGTCGAACGATTACATCTGGTACTATTATAATTTGAAACTCGGACATTCTTTTGAGGACACCCTGTATAACTAAGGCACATTTGTCGACTTCGTCCGATTAAATTTTCATCAAAACTCGCCAAAAAACGGATTGAGCCCTGTACCTTAGTCATGCTTCGGAAAATGCAAGTTTTGCAATTTTGCCATTGTTCGATTGAGATTAAGCTGCGGTGAGTTGCATGCCCATTCATCACGGCCGATGTAATGGAAAAGGACCACAACAAAGCAGATGCATTACTTACCTAGCATTTCAACTGTATGATTTGTCCGACGGGCATGTCCGAAGCAATTGAAAACTAAACTCAGTCGGAGAACAAATAGAAATGATCCATCTCAAAATCAACAAAACGGGCAAACGAAAATAAATAAAAACTTTTTTAAATCTCGGTTCGGCTGTTGTAGGAGTTCCTCTGTAGTTTATCTCTTCTGAATCGCCACTTAAGTTTGATAAGACTGCTCTGTAAGATGCCGGTGTAATGTTACTCCATAAAACTGGTGGAAGCCAGCTGCAGATCTAGTAGGAGTAAAAGATTTTAGCCCCCCCCCCAAAAAAAAATTAGATTGCTTTGCGGAAGTTAAACAAAATTGCAATGAACACAACGCTTTGTGTTAAAAAAGTATAAAGTCGAAAATATTATTTTGGTCTGTTTGTGAAATTCTCCCATCGGTCTATAAGCTACTTTTTCCTACTATTTATAATTTGTAATAAGTATAAAAAATCGGAGTGACTATACTTCTTAATTTAACATTGCAAGTTTTAAACTGTTCTCTACCACGAATTTAAGTTGTACAAGTTTCTCTCAGAACGCGGGCTTTCCTGAAAGTTAAATAACTTCTCTGAAAGAGAGCTTGTAATAATGTTTACGCCAATAAGTTACCGTTTGGCAGAAAGGTCACATACAGTTCTACCAAACCAGCCCAAAATAATACTATCTCCTGCAACCATGTCCATTCTGGGGGACGCTATGTTTTGTCCGTCCGTCCGTCCTTACTCCCGTTCCTATTGCCTCTGCCTTTTCTTGTTCGCAAAAAGGATTTATTTTTCGTTATTCTTTTGCAACGAAATAAAAGAAAAGAAAAAGGAAAGGCAATGATTGGATTTTTTTTCCTTCGAATGATGTTGCTTTTTTGTGACGGAGCTTTTTGCCCCAAAGACAAATTGATGATTTTTCTTTACGTCTTGTTTGTTAAATTTATTATTTTTTTGGACCGGGTTTGGACCGGACTTTGTTATCTTTTGGTATATCCCGGGGTGTGTGGGCATGTTCTTTTTTAAAAGGCTTGTGATCAATGAGGAAGGGCTTTATCATACGTTCGTCTGGAAAATTACATTAACCTAGTTAGATTTTAGGGGTATTGATAGCTCTGAGATTAAAATTTCCACAATACTTTAAAGTTTTTGATCTGGCCTTATATTTAGTTTTATTTTTTTTAATGGAATTTGCTAAAATAGAATTGTTCATGCATTTAACTGCTTGCGGCGGCTCAGTGGCAGAGAGGTCTAGCTTGTCCGCCTTTTAAGTCCAAGATCGCGGATTCGAGCAAAGCTGAGTCGTCGGATTTTCTGGATGAGAAACTCTTGGACACACATGTCATATGATTATGTGGCATGTAAAAGATCCATGGAGTATCCATTTGGGTGGGGTTCTCTAGGCAAAATTAAATCTCGGTATAGTTTAACATCCACACAGAGTTCAGATTCTTTGTAATCTGGGTGTCATAAAAGGTAGCGAAGATGGTGCCACAAAAAATGTCTCTCAGTTCTGGGGAATAGGCCGAGTGTGCAAAGGCCTATGTCCACCAATATTGCAGCCTCATTAAAAAACACATTTAACTGCTTATAGTACACTGTTAAAAGTTTTGGCGCATGGTTGCACCGGAGAATCCTGGAACTTTCTGTTTGCCACCACTATTTGGAGCGTTGATTCACCACTTTTGCGGTGTATCAAAGTTGTGCTTTCACCATCTGCTTGGTAAATTCACGCTCCAAATAGTGGTGGCAGCTAGAAAGTTCCAAGATTCCGGTGCAATCCTGCACCAACATTTTTAACAGTGTACTATAAACAGTTAAATGTATGAACAATACTGTTTTAGCAAATTCCATTAAAAAATTAAAAATAAATATAAGGTCAGATCAAAAACTTTGTACGTGAAGGGGAGTTAAATTTCCGAAAACAAAATTAACTCCCCAACGCTATCACGTGGAGGAATTGGATAGCGTTTTTTAAGACTAACATGCACATTTCTTTACCCATTGGTTCCGAATTTGTTGGCGTATGCTTAAGTATTGATAAGCCCCAGGAATGCGCAGAAAAAGTTCTTTATATTGTTTTGTATAATTATTTGAAATCATTGTCAAGTATTTTACAATTACGTTATAAGATATATTTAAATTCCTAATTAACTTAAATGTGAGGCTTTTTAATACGTGAAATTTATCAATAATTAAACATACCAACAATTTTAGCACAAATCGGCAAAAAATTGTGGATACTAGTCATGAAAAAATCCATCCAATTAATTCATAGGATACAATTGGGAAGTTATTTTTGTTTTCTCTGAAATCGAGTAGGAATTCATGCCCTTTCAGTTGGCAGATAAAATTAAATAAAATTTTCTTTTAAAGTTATATTTTTTTTCCGTATTGACGATAAAACTTATAAACTTAAAAGCTTTAGAGTATGATTTGGGTTTTTAATTTTTCAATAAAAAACTATGCGTTGATTACTAAAACTATTTAAGCACTTTCATATATTCATCAAAAGATCTTCCATTTAGTTGTAAAACTGCCACACAAAACTATTTTTGCCTTATTTTCTTCATTTAATTTAAAAAAGAAAAGAAAAATACTTTTCAGAGCTTCTTGTTTGGTATTTTGTTTTTAATTGCTTTGGGATAAAATATTCATGCGTACACAAAAGCGTTGAGTTATATTTCTACATATTAATTCCTATAGAGAGATCCGAACATAATTTTTGTAACTGTTCAACCAACAAGTACCAATTCATTGTCAAAATAAAAAACTTTTTCCTAAAAACAAGAATTTAAATTCAACTCAGAGGTAGTTACTAAGAAAGTAACATAGCAAATTACAAAAAGAGTCCATTAAAATTGCAAAAAGCACTCTTTCATAAACGAAAGGAAAATGTCCAAAACATTACAATTTCATTAGGGGAAGGAGCTGAGGTTTGGGACAGATTTAGATTTTTAATTTTAATATTTTTTTATAAACCGATTATTTAAAAGTTTTTAGGTATTATCCTTTATCAAAGCCTTGCCTATACTAAGGTATTTTTCAAAGATTTTTTTCTTTAATATTTAACCCCACAGGTACGATGTCTCCAGGTACAACTTCAGTGATGTACCTGTGGACAAGGCACGATGTACCTGAGGACATTATTCCAAATTGGATTGAACACAATTCTGCCATACAAATAAGAAGTCAAATACATTTTTGGACTTCGTATAGAATGACATCTTTACATTTTTCTAAAAAAATATCAAACTGTTCCTTTTTCTTAATATAAAATGTATTTCTAAATACGTTTTATACAATTAACGAATACTCTTCCCAAATGCTGTTTTATTTAAAAAAAACTAATAAATGTAATCCCCAAGACTTGGAAATAGAGTAAGTTTGTTGTAATTTTGAATAGAAGCTTTATTTTTCAATAACATAATTTACAAATTTGGAAGATAACTTATAAGCCAAAAAAAAATAATTATAATTAAATCTACCCAAGATTATAATATAACAATCAAAAAGACGTAGGAAAAGAACTGCTGTTCTCTTCTTGTGGCTTGATTAACAAAATTTGGTGCCGGAAGTTTTAGAACTGTATCACCTCTATCGAGTTCAAAATGTTCAGATTTAGTAAATTCATTCGAATTTCCAATATTTTTTAAGTATTATACATTAAATTTATTACCCTATTCTTCAATAATATTGGCCAAGTTATATTTGACAGTTGTTTTCCCAAGAAATCTCACTAAAACAAAGCCCCCTACTTGAAGTTCATCATTATTTGTTGATTAATTATGCAAATTTAGTGTCAAATAATTTTCAAATATTTATGTTTGAATTAAATTGAGTTCCAACCTTCCATTAAACATCCTTCAAACGTATATTTGCTTTATTTTTACTTGGAGCAGACTTTTTGCTTTTGTTCGTTTTCTGTTAACTTCTGTATTATCATCAGTTAAAATGAGATTTTCCTTTCTGCCTCTCTTGGTTTGTTTTCGTAGAAGGTGTTTTGAAAGTGGTCAAATTTCTTCAAGGTATACAGAAGAGCGGGTCTGTGGCCTCTGATCGGAACTTAAGGACACTTGAAAAATAAGAGAATCAGTAACAGGCACAGTAAATAACAATTTACAGTGCAGCAGAAAAATTGGTTGTACCTAGGGACGTCCCTAGGTACAACCTAAATACTGTCCCAAGGAACATCACATCGGGTAATTTTTTAAAACGCATTGTAATAAGAAAGTGTTAAGTTTTGAAAAACACAAATAGGATAAAAAATTACTTTAAACATGGCTTATTAAGTAGTACTAAGAAGAGCCGACAAGAAGATTAAACCGACACGTAATACAAAATATAAAATGATAGTAAAAGTTACTCGAGATGTGTGAAATCAATAAATCCTGTTTATTATGCCCCCATTAGCTTTCGGTGACCCTTCTTTAACAAGAGAAGATAAAGTTTTGTTAGTAGTGTTGCCACTGAAAATAAAGGATTTTTTCGATTTCCCTAAAACGGGTTATTCCCCATGTCCCCAGGTACAACTGTCCCAAAGCTGAGCACTTTCCCCTACAACTCAAACGAAAACCTATTTAAAACGGAATGCTCTGACAGACACTCTGAACGCCAATTCCACATGAAAGAAGTTACATAATTTCCTCACAGCCCAGGAAACTGTCAAAGACAGAGATAATAGCTTTATTTTTATTGAGATTGGAGAGTCTCTGAAAAAAAAAGCAAATAAATAAAAATAAAAAGTTCATACTTTCTTCTGTCATATACCTGTGTGTGCAGTAAGGTTTTCGTCACTAATCAACGAGTTCTTACACTGATTATTATAACAGAAAATTCATAAGGAAAAAATACGCATAATTTCGTTTTAGAATAAGAAACTGTCAAGTCGGAGATAATAGCTCCCTTTTTATTAAAATGTGGGAAAAATCTAGAAAAAAAAAACGTATCGTTTTTCTTTTATTCTTCCATAGGACATCACGTTCTATTAATGATATTATGTGACTCATTGAAGGCGTCTTTCTCGGACGAGGGGTAACTCCATTATCCGTGCATTGCGGAGAAGATATCCCACCGGATATTCATTGGGAAGACGTTCCCTTGTGTCTACGTGGTTGGTGGTAAAGTAGAAAAGCTGGAAACAGTTTCTGTAAAAATGCATGTCATAGTCAAGTTAAATCACAGAACTGGGGATCCCAATTAGTAAGTCGCTTTATTTTTTCATTCGAAAGATCTCTGGATCGGGTTCGGGTTACGGTTATGCCAAAATGACTGACGGACCTATAAACGATCTATGCAGCTAAAACTTCCGATGAATAATAACATTTATAGAGGATGCACACATTATCGATGCTCTTAAGTCCCAACGCCGCCTACAATGTCACCCTTAAAAGTTGCGATAAGTGCCTACTTAGGTGTCAGCTCGTCACTTGACTGCGGTTCTAAATTATGACGGCTGTCCCCAATAGCTATTGTAGCCCTATTGCGACGATAATACAACTCAACTTAACTTTTATTAAGGGATGCTTTGGGAGGATCTGAAAGAAAGAAAACCACAAAAGAAATGGAAAGGGGGCACTTATTCCCATGTTAGCAGTATCGCTGTCGGTTCTACTTTCCATGGGACATCACGTCGTATTAATGGTATTATGTGACTCATTGGCGGCGTCTTTCTCGGACGAGGGGTAACTCTATTATTCGGAAAAGATATCCCACCGGATATTCATTGGGAAAACGCTCCCTTCTGCCTACGTGGTTGGTGGTAAAGGAGTAAAACTGGAAAAAAGATTTATGTAATAGTCAAAGTCAGGGAAAGTGACAGAGCTGGGGATCCGTCGGTAAGGTGCTATGCCGTTGTATGCGAAATGTTTTCCAGGTTCGGGTTCAGGTATTACTAAAATTACTACCAAGCTTCAAACGATCGGTGTAGCTAAAACGTCCTACTAGGGGATACCCTGTTAAAAAAATTGCAGTAAATTTACGGGCAGGGACCGGTAGCAAGGGTTCCAGCCCCACCCCATTAAAAAACACTCATGCTCATAATTTCCTATAGCTATAGATGGCCTAAAACTGTAAAAATACGGGAATCTACCTTATTTTCTCACAGTCTAAGGGGTAAGGCCGTTTATTTAGTGGGTCAGACCGTATTTCACCAAATACGGCCCTTGCCTGTAAAAACTAAAGGACAAATGTCCGTAAATTTACAGGTTTTTTTTACAGTGTATGCGCGCAATGCATTGTCCTAAGTCCCATCAAAACGTAAGAATCCTCTTCTAAAAAGGAGACACTTATTCCCAGGTTGGCTGTATCGCTTTCGGTTCTACTTCCCATGGGACCTCACGTCGTATTAATGGTATTATGGGACTCATTGGCGGCGTCTTTCTCGGATGAGGGGGTAACTCTATTATTCGAAAAAGGTATCCCACCGGATATTCATTGGAAGACGCTTCCGTTGTGTCTACGTGGTAGTAGTAAAAGGGGTAGAACTGGAAACAGTTTCTGTCGATGTCTGTTATTGTCAAAGTCGAGTAGAGACTAGTCTAGTAGACACTAGTCTAGTAAAGACAAAGTCTAGTCGAGACTAGTCTAGTAAAGACTAGTTTAGTAAAGACTAGTCTAGTAAAGACTAGTCTAGTAAAGACTAGTCTAGTAGAGCCTAGTCCAGCAAAGACAAAGTCTAGTAAGTCACAAAAGGGATGGGCTAGGATAACCTGGTTGGTAGAGTGTTGAACCCCTTAGGTTTCGAGTTGAAGCAAAGCCGGCCGAAGACTTCCGCGCAAGCTAATGGTGACTGGTGCACGTTAAAGTTTATCTTGGCTACAAAGTCCTTCAAGTTCCCATACAAATACTAACATTAAATTTGCAATTAGTATCGGCGGTTTTACATTAATTAAACTTGACCAAGTTTTCCTTTCCCTTTAAAAATGCAGACTTCTTAATATTTAAAAAAATCTTTTATGAATATTCTAAATAAATAACACATTCAAAGCGTATTATACGAAACGGCCAGCCTCGAGATGACTTTAAACCATCACTCCTTTACATTAATTTTTGCGTTATTAGGGAATATATGACTCCTAAAGCCACCCTTATTTGGTCGTAGATTCCTATATTTTAAATAAAATGTCTTTAAACAAAATAAAAGTACATTTTTGTAACCAAACAACTCAGAAAGAAATGTAATCTTTAACCCTTTGCCCTCGTTACTGCACAATTTTCAAGGAAATATGTTTTAACAACCTCATTTATGCAACAAACTTGCAAATCGCTGATGTTTAAGTAACAAGTATGGAACCAAATAACAGCGACACATGATTTTTGTTCGAAAAAAACAATGATCGGCTTATAAAATACGGAAAGAGGCGCTACTTAGAACAGATTTAAACTTGAAATATGTTCGTTTTTTGGAATACTTGTTTTCTTAAAGTACATTTTCTTTTCAGTGACTTGAATTTTCTAGGAAGATGAGCTTACATCTTTTTCTTTTTCACTAAAAATATGGGGTAAGGGTTTATATACGTGCTTTTGAGAATTTGCTTTTGAAGTATCTATTTGGTTGGGAGAAAGTATTTTAGGTATAATTGCCCCGTACTTTTTTTCAGTTTGCGGGTGCAGATATCTTGAAACTTATTCTTTGATGACATATATGGTAAACTCTGGTGGCATAACACAGTACACTCTTAAAAAAAGAGTGAAATCCACTCCAATTGGAGAAGTGCATTTTCGACACTGGAAAGGAGTGAATATTAGCTCAGAATAAGTTAAAATCATTCGTCTGGAGTGATCATGTCGGAGGTTTAACTTACAAAGGATTCACTCCTTTCGGAGAAGTGCATTTTCTAGACTGAAGGAGTGAAAAATAACTCAGACTGAGTTTAAATCGCTCTTTCATTTTAAGAGTGCACACACTTATGGTTACAATTGAATATATATTACTTTTCGCGGCCGAACTATTTTTTTCAATGAAATACCAGGCGTTTGAATGGTTAGTGTGCTAGCCTTTGGAGCTGCTGGGTTCGGGTTCGAATCCCGGTCAGGTGTGGATGTTTGTGTTTGTCAATAAATGTCGTTATTTGTCTATGTTATTCCTTTCTTTGTGACTGTAAATATTCTTTCTGTGTCTGTCTTACGTGACGAAGGCTTAATAAGCTGGTCTCTGATCAAGCACACAAGCCGGATATATATAATGTAGTAGTAGGTAGTAGTATGATACACAAATTTCCCAAAATCCAATTTCAACAAAGATTCATCCAGCTCATTCCGTTAAAAACTTCCCCACTTTTGTAAAACGAAACTAATTTTCACAACCCCAATCTTCTTTTGGGAGGAATTCTAATTATAAACATTCTACAATTCTGATTGGTCACGCAAGATATTTGTCAACAGAACACCCCGTTTGCCGAATGGAGTTAATTAAAACTACTCTGATTGAACAAAAAAGTTGGAGAACTTCAATTTTTTACTTTTACTTTTTTTCTCTTTCAAGTTTCTTTCTTTTTTGCTTGTTTGATATAGAAAAATCACTAGTTAAAAGCATGAATGGAAGTTTACCACCTAGTTTAATAGTGGTAACAAATAAAACGGTTGTCCACAAATAAAAGCTCATCGCAAGGGAAATCAAGCTATGTCAAATATTTAAGCGTAAAACCTTTTTAAACTGGAAAAAATATTGCAAAAAAATATATATATTAAGATTTTTTAAATACTTAAACGTAAATTCTCTTTAAAATGAAAAAAAAGCAAATAAA
Source organism: Hylyphantes graminicola (assembly GCA_023701765.1). NCBI lineage: Eukaryota > Metazoa > Arthropoda > Arachnida > Araneae > Linyphiidae > Hylyphantes > Hylyphantes graminicola. The sequence continues at coordinate 5,884,231 of CM043117.1, read as the reverse complement.
TTTAATAATTATTTGATTCAAGGAAAAATTCATAAACTTCTCCGCTTAAGTTTTTAAAAAAAGGTAAAACATCTTAGATTGGGATCAAAGAAAATTATAAACTAACACGTAAAAATTTATATTTACGCATGAACGGATTTCAAAAAATAATTTTGTTGGGAAACCCTGGATTATTAGCTTTAAAAAGTGACTTTACGGTAATTATAAAAGTCTATAAGGGATTATACATTATGTTTATTATTAATTTTCGTTAACTTTTGAATACAAAAACTAATATAAATAAAATCTAGCGAACAGAATAAATAGTAAAAATGTAGTAAATAAGGTAACTAACTGGAACTTTTGCATGTAAAATAAGCCTTATCCTCTTAAGACCCGAGCAAAATCCTACACATACATTTTTAATCTAAACATACTATTAATACAAATACATGCCAAAAAGTATGATTTTCAAGGAATTTTTTTAATTTTTTTGTATAATAGTACAGAGACACGGTTTAAACTCTAAAAATACAAATTGTTTAGCTATAAATGCCACAAAAAAATGGCTGTATCACTTATTTGTAGTTAGAAGATTGTTTTAACATTGTTTTTGAAGTAAAACGCTTTTAAAATTAACTACTACAAGAACTTTTTGAAAAGTTTGAATTTTTTTTAAACAACTTTTTTAAGAACTCTAATATTGTACTAACCCTCGTTCAACTTCATTTTTCATTAAAATAAATGACTGATACCTGCAATCAAAGGCTGAAAACTAATCTTCTTCTATCGGGCCAGGTCCATTTCGGAACTAATTAACGCGTTAATTGTTTGTGGGGAGGTTTTAAAAAATGTCTCCAAAGGGGGACGCCAGGGCACAAGAGGTTACAATTTTGTCCAACCAACTCAAACGACTGACTGACTCTGAGAGTCCTTACCAGCAGGGAGTGTCTTAGACTGATGAGACCGATTCTGTGCATGGGAAAGATCCCATTTATTTCGATATATACTCCCCTAGAATTATTCGTCATTTCTGATGATAGATTTACGAGAGAAAGAAAGCGTTTCTGATAATGCTAGCCGAACAACCAGAACCGGATGATGACATTGGCAATGTTAATTCCAATGCATCTTTTATATGTAACGGATGTAAAAATCGACCGTAAAACAAACCTTAAGTACAGGTAACAGGTAACAAGTAACTGTAAAACCAACACTGTCAGGTAACAAATAACCGTAAAACGAGCAGTAACAGGTAACGAGTTACCATACATGCAGAGCAACAGATAAAAACCGTGAGTAAGGTTTCTTTTTTCGTCACATGTAAAGGCCTAATTAATTTAACATTGACCTTGCGATCATCCGTCAAAAATTACTGGAAAAATCGTGTGTGGATCTTTACAATTTTGTCCAACTAAATGCAACGACTGACTGACTCTGAGAGTCCTTACTAGCGGGGAGTGTCTTGGATTGATGCGACCGTCTGTGCATAGGAAAGATCCCATTTATTTCGATATATACTCCCCTAGAATTATTCATCATTTCTGATGATAGATTTACGAGAGAAGAGATTGGTAATGGTGGTTAAGTACATTTAGAGATCTGCAAAACAAATGTAAAACCGTAACTAAGTCAATTTCCTGTCGTATCTGAAAGAACCAATGGACTTAACGCTGGTATTTTCGAACGATTTAACGCAGGTGCTGCGATCATATCGTGCCGTAAATGCGTTTAAAATTTACCGGAACCTTTACATGAAAAATGGACATCTTGGATACCGTAACAAAAAAAAAGGCATATAGTGTAACTGAAAACCATAAAACCGTAAGTACAGCTGACAAAGTAAACCAACAGTAAGAGATAACACTTAACCGTAAACCCAAAGTAATAGATAAGACTAAGAATAGGGTTTAATTTTCAGTAACGTGTGGAAGGGCCAATTGATCTAACATTGTTCCTACGATCTTCGGTATGTAAGGGGAAAATTACAGCAACATTGCATGTAAAACAAGCCTTAGAATTTTTTCAAACTCGATATTACGACTGACTGACTCTGAGAGTCCTTACCAGCAGGGAGTGTCCTAGACTGATGCGACCGATTCTGTGCATGGGAAAGATCCCATTTATTTCGATATACACTCCCCTAGAATTATTCGTCATTTCTGATGATAGATTTACGAGAGGAAGAAAGCGGAAAATTTTCATTTTTCCGCTGTCAGAAACGGGACGGGATGTAGGTAAATTCTCGGGCAGATCAAAACAATGAGAGAAGTCATTTTTCAAGTCCTTTCCGGTTTTTGTGGTTTGTTTAGTTTGAATAATCTTCTTTATTTTTTGGTTTTTTGGTCGATGTAGCTTGTTATTTTTCAAGGAGGACTTGCTCTTGGAAGACAAACACGAGTGGGGGGTGGGGGGGGGGGGACTTATATTACAGATTATGTAATTAAAAGTAAAAGAAAAGGTAAAATAATGTTAGGTTAGGTTTTGAATTATCGCCACACGTTAGCTACACGAGGGCTATTGGCGACGGGCGTCGTATTTTAGATCCACGGTCAAGTTAAGAGCCGACAACTGAATAGGCACCCAACGCAACCGTTAAGGGCGACATTGTACGCAGCGTTAGGACTTAATGTGCACTAAATTACGGGGTATTATTCGTCGGACATTTTTGGCTGCACGAGCCGTCTTATAGGTCGGCAGTTATTTTGGTGATGCCGGGACCCGAACCTGGGACCTTTCGCATTTAGACCAGTGCCTAACAGACTGGGCGCCCCAGCCCCCTTAAGGCAATAAAAAGCATTGCAGTAGAGTCGAAAAGCCAAAACGGTGATTTTTGTATTTACTACACGTTTTGGATCTTGTTGATTCCGAAAAAAAAAAAAGGTTTTTTGAACATTGGTATGTTTTTCTGTCTGAAACCAACACTCTACAGCTTGAACTAAGATAGTTACGGACTTCAAATATAGTGCATAAGTACCTACTATTTATCGAACGTCATAATAAGGTTTTCGAAAAAATCACGTATGCGTAAAGCGTATCTTCCATATAATTTTTTAGGTTGGATCGCGGGCATGTTCAAGGTAAAGGAGGCCTTAGAATGGAATCCGCAAGGCAAAAGGAAAAGAGGGAAGCCAAAAACAACGTGGCGTCGAATAATTAACAACAAAGTGAAAGATTTTAGCATGTGATGGGGAGAGATTAAGACCATTGCAGCCAACATGGTGAGGTGGCCTGTGCTCCATGTTGGAGGGAGGTATAAGTAAGTTAGTAAGTACGGTAATGATGGAATTCCGGTAGTGTCATTAGTCCACAATTGTATTTTCTTTATGGTTATACCTTTTTTATTTTTCAAGTCCTATTCGGTTTTGTAATATGTTTTTGGTCGATTGTAGCTAATTACCTCAATTTCTTTCTTTCTTAAGGTGGGCATACATGAAGGGACTTGGTCAGGGGACCTAACTTTCTACTTTCAAATACATAATATAAACTGAACAGCAATGAAAGTATTCGTTCGATAGAACAAAATTAAAATTTTGAATGTTCTATTTTCTTTGTACTTATTTTCTTATTTTTCAAGTCCTTTCGGTTTCTGTGGTTTGTTTAGCTTGAATAAACTTTTGGTTGATGTAACTTGTTATTTGATGAGTGGATTGTCTTGAGGTGGGCATACATAGAAGGACTTCGTCCGGGGGACCTGTTTTTTACTTTCAATTACCTAATTTTAATACTAAGTAGGAATATTTTCGATACATTTATTATTGCACATTTTTTATGAAAGGAAAATTTTAAACATTTAAAACCTCTTTTTTTTTCAGTGAAAGCAAGTGTTGGATTTGTTTATCAATTGAATTGAGAGGAAAATTTAAATATCCAAAACAATAATCCATCATCCATAATTAAATATCCATTTTACGACAACGTACAAAATAAACTCTTGTGTTGTATACGAACGAAAGGTCAAAATAAATAAAAAAAACTGGTTTTATTTTGAAAAGAAACCCGTCTTCTACAAAACTCCGCAAACACAACGTCAAAAGTCTGTCAGAGGCGATATCTTCTTTTTGGAGCCGAAGAGGCATTTCTCTACCATTTTAGCTCGTCAATCAAAACAGACTTCTGAAATAAGCTCGGAATTTCTTCTTCTCGCTCGAAATTCTTTTGTTGCTCGTTGAAAATCTTCCCAACTCCCTTTTTCTCTGGGCTTTGTTGAATCTAAGATTAATTTCGTTCGAAGACAACGACGTGGAAGAAATTGACCGAGGATCTTGTAGTTAACAGCAACTTTTGGTTGTAGTGTTGCAGGAGATCTTACAAGAACCTCGTCAAGTTGCTTCGGTTATATACTACAACATTTGCTGTAATATAATTGACTGGTAGTAATGTAGTAGTAGTAGTAATACAGTTCCATATAGCGAGGATGTTAATTAGGCGCGTTTACATGAGCCATGGAATTCCAAACCTTCCATTAGGGGAAAAAGTGGACGAGCAGGATTTCTAAGGCCGTCTGTGACTAATTCAATGGAATGAAACGTCAAACCCTCCTTTATTGGAAGGTTTGTGAAACACCCTAATGAACCATGCAATTCCGGTACTGCCTGGGTGAAAATCCCCAAGAGGGAAAAAAATTGCAGAGTTTGCTCTTCATTCCATGGATTCGATGGCTCATATAAACGCGCTTATTGAGGCTGCTTGTGCAGCAATCCTCTACACCATTCCCCTCCACCGAGACGCTATAGATAGGTCTAATATGAAATGCCCTAAAGTTTGTTCGGACGTCAAACTCGTCACTTGACCATGATTAGAAATAAAATGCCTTATTTGGCTATGATAAAGCTCTGAACAGAAACTAGAAATAGGCAGATAGAAGCAGTCCACTAAACTTAAAAACAATGAAATCGGTAGTAAATATTTCGAGTAAATGGTTTCGTTGCCCAGTCGTCAGAACATCAGCCTCTCGTACAGGGGTCTCGTTCTAGGACAGACACATTATGGGCGCGTGTACATGAACCATCGAATCACTGGATTGAAGAGCAAACTCAGCAATTTTCCCTCTTGGGGATTTTCTCTCAGACAGAACCAGAATTGCAGGGTTTCATTGGGAGGTTCGCAAACTCTCTAATGAAGAATGGTTTGATGTTTCATACCATGGATTCGGCCATAGACTATCATTTGGGTTAGAAATCCTGCTTGACCTCTTTTTCCCCTAATGGGGATTTTGGCATTCCATGGATTCGATTGCTCATGTAAACGCGCCTTATATAGATTTATATATATTGGCACAAAATTAATAATAAAATAGAATGGACATTTTTATGTGATTTCTCGATTACACTGGGACATATGTGATCACCAAGTCTATGAAGTTTACAGTCCAAATGGCGATAGCGTACTGCGTCGCTCGAAGTCCATCTGGGTTCCAGCTCAAGTGTCAATCTCGTCACTTGACCGTAGTTCTAAACTACGAGGCTTAATTTGGCTGCGTCAGAAGTCTTTGGATGCTAGAAATAGGCAGATGGAAGCGTTTAACCTTACATAATATAATTTGAATTTCGGGGCATGGAGTTAGTCTTGTTTTAATTTAATCCGCATTTTATCAGACTATGCTTGTTCAGACCCTGGGTTTCCACGCCTTGCAATGCTGAAAATCAATGACTTTTTAATATAAATAAACACATATAAAAATTTAAAATTATATAATTTGAATCCACGCATGAATTTATTTTCAATAATAGAAACTAACGCTAAGTTTTTTCATCAAATCCACGTGATTTGGGTTCATGGGAGCTTAGCTACAGTCATGTTTCCCACCTTGTCGGTTCGTCGAAGCTCATTCTATTCTTATCATAAGTCTTTGATTGAAAACTAGAAGAGCAAACAAATGCTAGTTTAAAGTAAACAGGCCGGATGTTGTTTTTAAATTAAAAAATGCGGATATGTTTATATGCGCCTTTATGCGTCCATCAAATATAAAATTGATAGACAATTCTCTTTTGAATAAATGGGAAAATATCTTGTGTTTTTTCAAGAAAGTGTGGGTGCTTGAAATATTATTTGATTTTAACTTAATTTGTCTTAGGAATATTTTCTGGATTTATCTGTGCTTCTACTACAATATATATTTAAATTAAATGTTCAGTGTAAAATGTCCATTAAGTTAAGCTAATTCCCTTCCCCCTTCCGAAATTAAAATCAGCAATATATTTTTAGGTTTTTTGAGGAATACGCAAATTGTATCAAGTGGGTAAACTTGTTTTCACACTAAAATAATAAACTTTTTAACTGAAAATTTATTTATTAAAAAAAAGTTTAAATCATAATTTTGCAGCAGCTGATTAATAATGACTATGCTTATAAATATTAAAATAAAGAATTTTTTTAAAATTATATATATTTTTGTTGAATTACATGTGTTGCTGGAAAAAATTACGATCAGATGAAGAGTTTATGCACCTTTATCTCTTGGAGGGTCAAGCAAGTTACTGAACGTATTAGGTGTCTTTTGGAAAATATGTAAACTTGTTTTCACTACAGGGGTTTTAAATTTGCAATTAATTAAATTGCTTTAAACTTTCAAGACAATTAAGCAATAAGAAAATATTGTCAATGGTTTTAGCAACCTTCTCATTACTTTATTATATTTTTAAAAATAAAATGAGGAAATACATAAATTTCAAAATTAAGTTTTGTTGCTAGACAAGTTTATACAACATTATTTCTCAGGTTGTTACTCCCAACTAACCAATGTTTGTTTCCAGAATAATCTTAATATCACGCCATTGTCAGTGCAACTGAGGATCCTTCAGAAGACCCCACGAAAGCATGTCGTTGGTTGGTTGGTTTGACATATATTTTCAGGCTTGTGTGCTTGGTCGCAAGGACCCGCTTATAAGCCATCGTCAAGTAGGACAACACAAGACACACACATACACATATGACAGATGTTGCCATCTGTCGCCACCTCCACAATTTAGACATGTCCCTGAAGGGGAGGGAAATTTTCTCCAGGAACCTGTACCCATGGTGAACTGCGCAATGACCGACCACAGGACTTTCGGACCCAACAGATTTTACGAGCACGTACTCCGCATATACTCGGTAGGTCTTCAGTGGCGACCGGGTCTCGAACTCTCAACCTTCTGATCTCAAGCTGAGACCCTTTGACCACTAGGCTCCCTACAGCCCTGAAAGCATGTCACTCGTATTGTTAAGATAGATGTTGGAAAAGGGTGTAAGGCTTGTGCTTCTAATACATAACAGATATTTTCAGTTATTGTTTTTCAAATTATCAGACAACTTTTTTCCAAAAAGAAAGAGGCGTATACACTTAGCATGCGGAAGGTCCCAGGTTCCGGTCCGAGCATTGCCAACATAACTGCCGACCTATAAACGGCCCGTGCACCCAAAAATGTCCAACGAGTAATAAATACGTGGCGGGATTGCACGTTAAATATCCTTCAAAGTCCTAACACGCTAAATGCGATGTCGCCCTTAACGGTTGCGTTGGGTGTCTATTCAGGTGTCGGCTAGTCACTTGACTGTGGTTCTAAATTATGTCGCCAAGAGCCCTCGTGTAGCTCTAGTGCGATAATGATTAAAACCTACCTAACCTGTTGTTTTTCAAGTTCAAACCTACCTGTTGTTTTTCAAGTTATTTGACAATTTTTTAAGAAAGCAAGGAGAGGACATTTTTGTTTCAAACACATCAACGTTTTATTGTGAAAAAAATATTTTAATTTTACAGAAATACATTTAAATTTTTTTCTGTTCAATTCGCCTGTTTATCTGTTACAAAACAGCTTTCGCATTATCACCCTCTGGGAGATAAGCGAAAAGGCTAAAGTGTAAACTTGTCTTCACTGAGTGAGAATAGAATTTAAATATTCAATGAAAAATTAATTTCCTTTATTGAATTTAAAATTGTATTTTTTGTAGCAAGTAATATCAAATGACTTCTAATAGAATGAAGTACTTAAATTTAGTAAATTTGTGAAATTTACAAATAAATATATGTGTTACTGGGAAACCTGAGAGTCAGATGAAAGGTTTCTACGCCTGTATCCCTCAGGTGGTTAAAATAACAAGTTTTTTTTTATATAAAATTGACTTGTACCTGAAAAAAAAACACCTGTTAATTATACAGTAATCTTTTATCACACCATCTGACAGTTTTTTCTGTAAAAACAACACTTTTTTGTGGAGTATAGAATGTATCACACAGCTTGATCCAAATTATAATAGTTAATCCTCATCCTTGTTGATGTTTCTGGCTTATCTAAGGACATGTGTCAAGGGTTAACGGCAGCTGTAGTCGAGTTTTCAAACTGAAGTATCAGTGTTAATCCATGGAAAAAAAATAGTTAGCTAAGCTTAATTACTTCAGCTGTATTGAAAATTTTGATAGACAGTTTTTAGTATTAAGAACTTTTTATAAACTTTTTTTAACACATTCTTAATTAAAAAAAAAACTTTGCTTAGTATAAAATATAAAGTTTTTTTTATGTGATAAATATAGCTGGCTTAAAAGTCCCTCTAATTCCAGCTTCTCAAGTTTGTTCGAATACTATACATAATTAAAGGAATTTCAATAATAAGTTCCTTATGAGCATAGGTTCCTCCTTTTGCCGTAATTTATGTGCACGAACCTTTCTAGCAACTAACATTCTTTCTTAAAATGTTAAAATTATCAATAAGGAACCTTTATTAATATTTTACTCTTTTCAATTCGGAAATTAGTTTTTCGAAGGACAAAATTCTCATTTTTGAAAAAAACAAATGTGGGATTTAATAAAATTAATTTTATTTAAAAGACACATGTCCAGGTTGGTAAGAAGGCTTTTAAAGGGACATGGTCAAACGGAAATTATTTGAAGTGCTAAATACTGAGTTGTGGTACTTAAGGTAGGCGAATACCCAAAATTCTAAAATTTTTACTATTACTTTAATCTTTTCCAAATTTGGCATAGTGATTTCAAATATAATGAACAATGCTTTTGGGGCAATTTTTTTTATTTCAATATAATTGATTTATTTTAAACGGTGCTTTTCAACTAAAAAAGGGGTTTACGCCAACACTTCTAGCATAAAAAGTTTTACATTAATTTACCTGAAATTTTTCACAGATGCTATTTTAATATATATCTGTGCCATGAACCTGTAACATCTGATGTAAGTATACAAGTTTTTTTTTTAAAAAAGTGTCCAAGTGCAAGTTAATCGAAAAAAATCCTTTTTTTGTGGTTAATTTATAACATTTTTCATAATGATTTTTTTTCTTGTAATTTGTATGTAACCTCTAGAGGGTCATTGCATGTATCAGTTCAAAACGAAGAATTTAACACATAATAAATGTTCATAAAATGAAAATTCAATGTGGTAGACTTGTTGGCGTAAACCTCTTTTTTTAGTAGAAAAACACCGTTTAAAATAAATAAATTATATTTAAATAAAAACAAAAGCCTAAAAAGTATTATTCATTATATTTGAAATCACTATGCAAAATTTGGAAAAGATTAAAGCAATAGTAAAAATTTTAGAATTTTGGGAAATTTTGGGTATTCGCCTACCTAAAATTTCAAAGTATACACATATTATACAATGCTATTAATTTTGTCAGAAAAAAAATGTGTTTTTTATAAGTGAAAATTCTTTTCGATTGCCATTATTAACTATTTATTCAAAAGGAACACGTCCAAAAGAACGATTCACTCCGGTCCTGAGGAAGCTATGACAGCTGAGGACAGTCCAATCAAGCGACTGTCCTAACGAAGGGGCTCTCTTAATTAGGGACGCGCAACATCGACATGCACACAACGAACACTTTGTCTAATAGTAGAAAGTCCGAATGAGGAGGGGACCAGATGGATTGGCTAACTTGGCGAGAAAGTTTTTTGCATTTGTGTTAAGGTTTCAACACGGATTGACGTCGGTGACAAAAACTCTACAATAATAAGAAACACAATAGTAAGAACTTCTGTAGCTTGTTGCAATCATTCTCACTTATAATTCATACTTAATTAGAGATATTGTGCTGCTAAAATTTCGTAATTCTTCAGTAGCACCACGAAAATTTTGTCACTTATCGCAGGCATTTGAGTCATTGCCAAATCCAAAAACATAGCTTATTAGTCACATTTTCCATTGCGCGAGGGTAAAATTACTGAATATTGTATTTAAAAAGCAGTTTACATTTGATTAGGTTTTTGAACTATCGTCGCACTAGAGCAACACGAGGGCTATTAGCGACGGTCGTCTTATTTTAGAACCACAGTCAAGTGACGAGACTACACCTGAATAGGCACCCAGTGCAACCGTTACGGGCATTTACATCGTAGGCAGCGTTAGGACTTTAAAGGATATTTAACGCCTACTCCCTTACACGGGGTATTATTTGTCAGACATTTTTGGCTTCACGGGCCGTTTACAGGTCGGCAGTTATTTTGGCACAGTTTATTATAATACTTTGTTTTGTTTAAGTTTGATGCATACGCGTAGTAGTGTTGGAAAAAAATAGCTATGTACAGTTTAGAATTTTCAAGAAGTGAAATAATACTGATTGTTAAAACATGAAGCAAATTTTCTCTCCGTTTAGCTTACTAGTAAGTTACTACTTCTAATTTATTACCAAATGATAACTTTACAACTCGTTCACGATGCAGAAATTACGTTTCTTCCAACCAGACCCTGTGACCCAAAATGACGTTATCAACTTCTCCTATTAATCTGGGAAATCACGTGATTTTCCAACGATTTCGGTCGCACTTTAGGTTTACAAAATGCTCGGTCCATTGTATCCTAGGTCTGTGGCCCCTAATCTCCGGATGCGCTCGCTGATTGCTCCGTCCCTGCTCCACGGTGAGGATTTCCGGACAATTTACTCGACCCCTGGTCCGTAATGACGTCACCGCGAGTTGAGATGGAAAGATTATTCTGCACCCGTTTCATTTCTTAATTAGGAATGAATTAATGCAGTCTTCATTTAAGCTTCCATACTATGTTAAAACCGCAAAAAGTGCAAGCTTTTATAAATGATTTGTCTGTTCGTTCACTTTTATAGCCCTAACTACGAATGTTAGACAAGTGCGATGCGACAAAAAAAATCAGTGCAAAGAAATTAGCTGACTTTGGAAATATCAGTAAAAAAAATATGATTTTGAAGTGCTTTAATTAAAAAAAAAAACTGAATAAATTGAAGACTCGAACTACTTCGAACTATTCTTTGATACTTCAAAGCATCAATTTTACTAAATATTTATTCTTAGCATTTAAAATCAATTTAACAATTGATAAATAATAATTGCAAAATAGAATATTTTTTGCATAAATATCCGATATTGGAAATATCAGATTCGAAGGATTTGCTTCTTCACGTTTGACTTAGGTGGGATTATCGAAACACTGAAGCTTTGCGATGGTCCTTATATTTTTTAACCATGGTCAAGTGACGGGGCCGACTCTTAATCTGGCACAGAACGCAATCTCATAGGAGCAACGTAAGTCGCTGTCAGAGCTCGACAGATTTAACGTGCACGAGTCTCATATACACAAGGCTATTTATTGGTGGGATTTCACAATCAGTTCAAATGATGGCTAAATTGAGGGCAAAACCTCGGAAGCTATCTTGAGTGGTTTATTGCAAGTGCCTCGGTCGATTTAATAAAATTTCTTTATTCTCAGAAATATTATTTTTAATACAAAATACTTGGAAGTTTTTTAAAAACTTCTGACGTAACATTAAAATTGCAAATTACTACAGCATTTTTTGTACTTATGCTATTTCATTTACCTAGCTGCAGAAAAACAGAACCCTAGTACACTGACTAATTATTTACTGCCTAAAAATATCAGAACCCATAACTTATCCCAATAAATAATCCCAAAAAATAACAACAACCCCTTGTCTTTCCTAACCAATTTCTCCTCTAAAAAACTAAACCAAACCCATCCTCGCCTTCTTCTGTAATCTCTCAAATAACATCAGGCAATCAAACTCAGCGAGCCATCACACACAGAAAAAAAAAATCGCCAAGGGTCCTTCAAGAACCCAGAAGAAAATTTCATCATCGCATCCTTATTTATCTGCTGGCTTCAAAACAGTGGAAACTTCGTCTGTCACTGGCAGAACGGCTCTCTCTGTAGAGATCTGGGATTAGCCGGTGTCAGCCAGATCAACAGACAGCCGGCTAATCCAATATGGAGGGTGGACGCGCCAGTAACAATAAGAAGTCGACCATTTTTTCTTTTGCTGCTTGCTGAAGAAATGGAGGTAAGGAATGAGGTTTGGCGATGTTAAAAGTGAAGCTGTATTTAAAAAGTTGCCAATTCGATGTGATAGGCCAAACTGAATAGAGTATCACGGGCCTGGATATCCAAAGAATTTGCAATGTAGTTAAAATAGTCGTATTGCTATGTCCACACTACGACAATAAAAATAACAGGAAATTGCGCGCGCATGGAAATGCATATACAATTTGTACCATTCGAGGTAGGTGCGCGCGCATGCCTGACCAATTGTATATACATTTCCATGCGCGCACGATTTCTTGTCATTTTTATAGTTGTAGTGTGGACATAGCATATATCAAATTGCTTCAACTTGTTTGTTACAGCATAGCTGAACTTGATTGAGCGTTTCTTCACTATATCTGTGGCATTGTTTGACAGAGAGTTTGTTTGGATAACCATTTCCACCGCTTCCCTCGAGATTCAAAGGTGTAGCCATACATTGTCGTCACGTATCTGCTTTTACACTCTCAGAAATAACACTTTCATTTTTGACGATTCATGAATCCTCAAGCCTCATTTCATTAATTTTGAGGATTAATTCGTCAAATTATCGCGTGACTTTTGAGTAAACGCGAAGCCTCACTTTTACGATCGCGATTTGACGATTCTGTATCTTGATTTTGTGGAGACTGAATCTCATTGTTGTACTCACATGCTCAAAAATGACGAAATATTTCTTCAGATTAGACGACATTCAAATCCTCATAAAAATGAGGATTCAAATTTTCTCACTTTGAGGAAACGAAAACTCGGAGCATTTGCCAGTAACGGAATCGTCAAAATTATAGATATTTTTTTCGTTTTTGAGCATTCATTTTTTAGAGTGTAGTCAAGGTCTGATACTTAATTTAGTCTGGCCTTGGTTGGGCTTAGGGTCATTGGGTACTGGCTCAGCTTAACATAGACAGTCATGACATACTTTTCGAAATAACAATCCATGTTCATCAAGTTCTTCGGTCGGATTGATTTAGGACTAGAGTATTGTCATAATTGTACAGGTATGATGGGAAATGTTCAACAGCATATGAACTACAATGCTCGGTCATATATCTTCTATCTATTCGTGTAAAAAGTCAATAATGAGTTACTCTAGCCCAAACAAGCCGCATTAATATTGGGTGCAGCATACGTATGTAAATGGACAACTGGAACGACCACGCCTACGATGACTTCACAGATATATGAAACATTGTTTCCTAACCCATCAACGAGCCGTGCTCCACCCCGTTGGAATTTTCTATCAAATGTTAATTTGTGTAGTGGTCCATTGCTTTACAAGAAAACCAAGTTCGAACAATTTTACAAAATCTCCTTTCTTATAAATCTTTAAAGGTTGATTCCACGAAAATGCGCCACGGACATCATTTTTGAAATTTCAACTTTTTTATTTTAAACAAAATCTGCTCCCCCGGCAAAATCTCTTGACACTTTATTTTTTCTTTTTATACCTCAAAATAAACAGCTCGTAGAAAATTCAAAAATTAAATTTAAAATTTGAGTGAAATATAGAAAATCAAACTTTGTCATGTCTGTCACATTTGTCATGTCAGTCACGCTAATAAATATTTATAATATTTTACTATTTACAAATTTCTTAATTTTTTTCTTTCTGGTTGGCACACAAGAATCTTATATTGATTCCAAAAAAAAATTATAGACTTGAAATGCATACCAGTTAAGAGCAAATGATAATAATATAAGGTCACTCAAAATCTGTGTCTCAATTTTGTCATGTCCGTCAGGGCATGTTTTGCCCAATTAATTTTAAGTATTTTCATTTGAATGAATATTTCAGTGTTTTTTTTTATAATCAAGACCTTTATTTGCATCACTCCATGGAAATTTTTTAACAGTCAATTAACAATTAGTACTTTTTAAGAGCCAAGAAAGTTGTCTTATGTCGTGTCTGTCACGAATGGAATTAGCCTAAAATGTCTTACTCACCCTAGCTTGGCCCAATTTCATTCTCCAAGCGCATATTTGGGCCTACTTGGAAGCAACCATCTGCTTCCAGCATCAAACAAATTTTCCATTAGTATTTTTACCAGACAACATCCATATCTCATTCTTATCTTCACAGTTGAAGACTTCGAAAAAGATGCTTGGCTTCATCATCAGACAGGATTTATTTTTTTATGTTTAGAAAAGAATAGTTTGGAGACATGTGATGCTTGATCAAGTTATATTTTATTTTGTTATGCTTCGAGTTTTCATCGGGTAATCATATTTGGGTTTATCAAATTTGTTTTTGCTTACGTTTATGGTAAACTTTTTGTAAGGGATAGTAATAGTTTTTTTGGTTGTTATAATTATAGTGGTCTGTGTTGTTTCATAATAGTTGTTTTGATTATTTTAGAAATAGTGTTTTTATCATTTTAATAAAAGTTTTTAAAGCGCATTGTATTAGTGTTCTTTCGAATAGAAATTTCACTTATTGTTTTAAATATATATAACACTTCAAGAATACAACATTCAGTTACATGTTTTGTGAATACTTTTTGTTATTATTATTATTGCTTCTACCTTATAATTTGGTAATTCTGAGGTGATTACACATTATGACAACTTCAGAAATATATCAGTGTCTCCCGAAGAATTCCCAAATAGCATCTTCAAATTAGAAAAAAAAGGAAAAAGTTATTTTCAATTTTTTTTGCGAATGAATATTTTTTTATTTCTTTGAGATAAGAAAGGATTGAAGATTGGAGTATTTGTTATTTGTTCACTGAATTTTTTTCCGAGTTTTATTCAGTGTGTCATGTTTGGATTCAGCAATGTTTTTTTCAAGATTATTTTATTAAATTATACTGCCAGATTTTATTTATGTTTCATGTTTAAGATAATTGTATATATTAATTATTTTTTATTAATAATATATATGATTATGGTTGAGTCGGGTTTTGACATTTCGTTTTTTTTTCTCAAAATACAAATTTTGATTTAAAAATACTGTATCAAAGTTCAATACAAAATTTAAAAAAATCTGCATAACTTTATTTGAGAATAATTGGAGTTTCTGTTTTGGAAAAATATCTTGCATTACAGACTGAAAGCTGTGAGTTTTTCATACAAAAGCACAATATATACATTAAAATCTAAATGTTTCCCAGTTTGTTAAAATAGTTTAGTAAAAAGTAAATACAAGTTTTATTGATAAATATGAAATTATTTAGTTAAAGTTTACGAAAAATATGCTTGAAAGTTGGGCGTTCCATTTTTTAATTAACATGTAACACAATTCACAATATTTTATTTTTGTACTTCTTGATGAAAATATATTTTTAAAAAGTCTTATTATTTTTTATTGTGTCTATGAGAACATTTTATGATAACCACCAGCAATTTTCTATTACATATAAAAATATCCCCACAATGACCAAAATTTTTACATGTTTCCTCAAACACTTATGAATTATATCAAATAAAAAAAAGGATTTTTTAGAGAAATATTAGAAAAAGAAGTTCAAGGGTATACGTACACCTTAAACTATTTGTAAGAAGTATGTAAAAGAATATTCTTGGTCCTTTTTATTGTGTCTATGCCAACACTTTACGATAACCACCAACAAATTTCTAATACATATAAAAATATCCCAACAATGACCAACAAAAAAAACACCAAAAAATTATCGAAAGCTCTCCTTTTTAACCAGAATAAACACCGCTATCAAATCCTATGGAGAGCCATAATTGAATCGCTTGCTTTTTTACTATCACAAATTCAGTTTCTAACGCCCTCAAGGCCTTGGAATATTTACTTGTGCTGGCTGCGTTCTATTTCTCCCCCCCTAAGAAGATATCTGGAACGCTTTCTTTGTATGTGGACATATTTTGCCGCGTATAGGATCTGTCCCTCTGCTCCAGAGGACGCAGAATTGATTTACATAGCTCCGAAGCCGAGGCTTATGATTCCAAGGTTTTTTTTTATATGCATGGTACTCGACGAAAGGTGTAGATGGGTTGTCATAATTGTAAGAAACATATTAACTTAACTTAACTTGGAGTGCGCCCTCTATAAGGGAGGAGCATAGGCTTTATAGCCCGTTACACCACTCGCCAGAAGTGAGACAGACATAAGAGACACATATAGAAAGGACGACATAAATACATAGACAAATAATAACATTTATTGACAAACGCAAACAGCCATACATTTCAGGGATCCGAACCCGTACCCAGAAGCCCCAAAGGATAGCTCCCTAACCGTTTTGCTGCTGGGTCGGCTGGCGAAAGTTTACAAAGATTTACTAAATATAGGTTGTGGAGTGCTTTAGTTTTCAGTTGACATATATACGGTTAAGTATATTTTAAATTTAAACTATTTGAAGGAAGTATGTAAAAGAATATCCTTGGTCCCATTTATAGTGTCTATACCAGCACTTTATGATAACCACCAACAAAATTCTAATACATAAAAAAATATCCCCACAATGACCACCAAAAAATTGTGGAAAGCTCTCCTTTTTAACCAGAATAAACACCGCTATCAAATCCTATGGAGAGCCATAATTGAATCGCTTGCTTTTTTACTATCACAAATTCAGTTTCTAACGCCCTCAAGGCCCTGGAATATTTACTAGTGCTGGCTGCGTTCTATTTCTTCCCCTCTAAGAAGATATCTTGGAACGCTTTCTTTGTATGTGGACATATTTTGCCGCGTATAGGATCTGTCCCTCTGCTCCAGAGGACACAGAATTGATTTACATAGCTCCAAAGCCGAGGCTTATGATTCCAAGGGTTTTTTTTTTATCTGCATGGTACTCGACGAAAGGTTCAGATGGGTTGTCATAATTGTATGTAATGTTTTTTAGCAAATATTTATTCCCACTTAACAATTCGATACAAAAATTGGCGACCAACAATAGAGCGGAAGCCCAGCAAGGTTGGCCCAAAGTCAACTAATTATTTACCGGTAAAGCAATTAAAATACAGTAACCACAACAATGCATTGGGCCGTTTTTACCAAAAATCATACGATACGATATTTACTGTAAAATATCAACTCGATTTGTCGTTTATTGTAAATGATATAGTGGTTTGGTAAAATGGTCCTTTGGTTTAGATGGGTTGTCATAATTGTAAGAAATATATTAACTTAACTTGGAATGCGTCCTCTATATGGGAGGGGGCATAGGCTTTATAGCCCGTTACACCACGCGCCAGAAGACACAAATACATAGACGAATAACAACATTTGTTGACAAGCACAAACATCCATTCCTTACCGGGATTCGAACACGTACCCAGAAGCCCCAAAGGATAGCTCCCTAACCGTTGTGCTGGCGGGTCGGCTTGTGAAAGTTTACAAAGATTTACTAAATATAGGTTGTGGAGTGCTTTAGTTTTCAGTTGACATATATACAGTTTAAGTATATTTCAAATTTAAACTATTCGAAGGAAGTATGTAAAAGAATATTCTTGGTCCTTTTATAATGTCTATGCCAACACATCACGATAACCACCAACAAATTTCTAATACATATAAAAATATCCCCACAATGGCCACCAAAAAATTGCGGAAAGCTCTCCTTTTTAACCAGAATAAACACCGCTATCAAATCCTATAGAGAACCATAATTGAATCGCTTGCTTTTTTACTATCACAAATTCAGATTCTAACGCCCTCAAGGCCCTGGAATATTTACTTGTGCTGGCTGCGTTCTATTTCTTTCCCCCTAAGAAGATATCTTGGAACGCTTTCTTTGTATGTGGACATATTTTGCCGCGTATAGGATCTGTCCCTCTGCTCCAGAGGACGCGGAATTGATTTACATAGCTCCAAAGCCGAGGCTTATGATTCCAAGGTTTTTTTTTATCTGCATGGTACTCGACGAAAGGTTTAGATGGGTTGTCATTATTGTAAGAAATATACAGAAAACTCCCGATTATCTACGGAATTGGGTGGTACGGCAATAGCGTATAATCCGCAAAAATGAATAAAATATCTGCAAAATTATTGTCTGGGTTTTATAAAAGTAAAGCAGGAGTAATAGTAGTATTATAAGAGAAATCTGAAGCACGAATCACGCAAAGCTGTTTAATTAAAATCACGGAAGTTTATTTTACCAGTGACTCTTTTTTTGACAAATAGCATGTGATTTGCAACTGGCCGAACACATTTTGGCACACACCAGGTTTTGTTTTTCTGTATACAGAATAATCTGGTAAAGCCTTCCACTCATTGATAATTCTACTGTAAAAATGTTTTTTCCCCGCCGTTTTAAAGAAGATAGTATTTTTAAATTAAAACCTAAGCCTTCCTCCGTGTCCAACTGCCTGATTAATTGAATAATTCAATAAAATCAGCTCTAAATGTTTTCCTTACTTGGAGGACATACATGTAATAAATGGCTCCGATATTTCTTAGGAAAAATTGTTTTTTAAAACTTAAAAATGAAGTTTTACAGTAATGTTTTTATTTGTCAAAAGACACATTATAGAT
Source organism: Hylyphantes graminicola (assembly GCA_023701765.1). Lineage (NCBI taxonomy): Eukaryota > Metazoa > Arthropoda > Arachnida > Araneae > Linyphiidae > Hylyphantes > Hylyphantes graminicola. The sequence goes on along the minus strand of CM043117.1, from coordinate 5,865,528 downwards.
AACAGCTGCATTTATTGTTACATATCGAGTTGCTGTTGATAGTTTTTTTAGTCTCCAGTACATGAAAATAAATTTTAATTATTCAAACTCTTGCTAGAGCGCCTGGCTCTTATGCCGTCTACCAGGCTCCGTCAGTGAATGAACACTTAAGCACAATTAGTTTTTAGAAAATTCATGCATTTAAAGAAAATATAGCTTGTGGGTTTATGACAATGTCAAAACATCTGTCATAATATGTAAATTCTACAAAAAAAAGGAGGTGAAATTATATTGCATTGCTTTGGGTCTATTGGGGGTCCAAATAAAAAGTGGTACAAAAGCCATATGAACAGTACTTTTACCAGTGAATGAACACAAAAATGTCCAGTGAATAAACATGTTCGATTTTAATTAATGACCAATTGCAACCAATCAGATGTCAGATAGCTTCCTGCTAGATGAGAGGAAGTCAGTGTTGCCAATCCATACAGTGGAATGATTTTTAATCCTTACTTTTTAAATGTATTTACCAACTGTTCATTCACTGGGGCCTGTTCACTCACTTTGTGAGTCTACCCTACACTGTATACGACGCCCGTCGCTAATAGCCCTCGTATTGCTCTAGTGCGGCTATAATTAAAGGCTAAACTAAACTGTAATACACTGTTTAAAAGATGTATCAATTACACTTTTGACAAACTAAAATAACTAAAAAAAGGTATGCTGGAATTCAATAAAATATGGAAATTCTGTCTTCGACAAAAAAAAGCCACTGTCTTTTTCAAGGGGATATGGGCATTTTTCTTTGAAACCGGAGAGAGTTCTACCTTTATCGGGACATATTAAAAAAAAGTCCTAAATTTTAGATATTTAATATAAGGTAGTTTCTCGGGGATATTCCGATGGGGCGCAGAGATCAAAATGGTTTGCATCGCGAGTCCCGGTATGCTACATGATTTCAATTTCCATTCTTTGGGAGAATGTAACCTTTTGTTGCAGTTATGAATTTTTTATGCGAAAATCGCCGTATTTTATTCGGTTTATTCCTAGGATATATGTCAAAGGTAATATTTGGTTCGATTTGAAATGTATTTGTTTACTATTTATAAGTTCGTATTTTTCTGCTAATATTGAATAGTCAAAATAATAAATATATTTTTTGAATGTTAGTTAAAATGCATGGTGATTAATTGTTTATTGTACTATATTCTAGTTTCAGTTTTTATGGAAATTTTTCGACACACACTAACATATACAAAAGCTGAATATTAATACGTGTTCGACCATGTTTCAGTTAGTTTTTCATCATTTATTTTAAATTGTTTGTGAGTAGTGGTAGGCCAGTTTGCAAAGTTGCTTAGTGGTATTGCTTCGCATTTCCACGCCACAGGTCGGGATCGAATCCCGCATTATGCGAGGCTAGCCCATCCTTTCATCCCTTGAGTGGATCAATAAAATGGTTATGGTTTAGATAAAGATAAGGTTTAAATATGTATTATGGATAGATATGGTTTAGAAAAAGGTTAATTGTCATTTAGAAACTTTTTTTTTTGGCATTTCCTTGTTTTTTTCAAAGTGTTCAATGCTTATAAATAAATTTATTTTTCGTTTGACCAATAGTCTAAGAATTTTGCATCGTTCAATTAAGGGGAATGGGAGCGCTAGACCGCGAGTATCCAAACTCAAGTGCCTCAATGTTGATCCTATGGCAAAAAAGACATATTTCCTCTGCCACATTTCTCCAGTTGTATTAAATATTTTTACAATCGTTTTTTTTTTAAATAATAAATGTAGATAACTTACAGGTCTCTAATCTTCCCACTTTTTGAAATTGCCCCGAATATTTTGTGTAAAATAATTTATTGAAAAATAAAAAAATATTAATACCAATTTTAAAAAGTGGGAAGGTCGCGGGCCCTGAAAGTCAGCTACATTATTTCACAAAGCAAAAATCCGCTTGCAAAAATATTCAATAGAGCCTTAGAAATGTGGTAGAGAAAACTTATTCTCTCCTTAGGATTAACACTGATGCACTTTGCTTTGGAGACTCCTGGTCCAGAACGCCTATTCCCCCTTAATATGAAATTAAAATAATAATATCCTTATACATTGTTTTAAAGATAAATCAGCTTGAAAAAAATCTGCTTTTGATGTCGTAAGCAAGTATAAATATAATTAATTATGGATTTTCCAAGAACCTGAAACAACATATCCTCCTTATCATTACTAACTACAATATAAAAACCAGAGCAAAGGCAGGCCAAGATTCATAAAAGTATTTCTTTTACCTTTATGTTACTAATCTTAAGACCTTTTGAAGTTAAGGTCTTTGCATTTCAAAAGAGAAAAAGGGCCATTCCGCGAAAAAAAGCTGACAAAAAGAACACTTATCAAGGAATGAAAAAGAATTCCAAAAACGACAGTTTTTCTACTTTGTACTCAAATGGACCGAATCGTAAGAAAAACAGAAAAAGAGTTTCCAGGCCTTTTTCTTGATGATAAAAGTAGAAATGGGGTAAATCAGAAGAGAGTTCGTGTGTTAAAGAGGAAAATGGTTACCTCAAAATCACTTGTTGGTAAACTAGAGGCCAGTGATCTGATCATAATTTAAAAAATAATAGGGCTTACATCCATTTTGATTAATTAAAGTATGTTCTAATAGAAAAAATGTTTGAAGAATCGAAAAATGTTTATATATATCATAAATGGCCATAGACGATCAGAAAAAAATTTCTAAAATGATGATGCCAAATTGTCATTGGGACTGAACTGGTTAATTTACCACTACTATCTGTGCTGTGAATTTACTTGCTATGTAAAATTTCTCGTGTAGTGCCTGCGAAAATGTTTGTTGTATTTTCGATTGCATGCACCCATCTTCTCTGTTTAAACGCTATTGGAGCAAGTTTACCTAAAGAGTTCTATTGTAGGGTAGAGGAACGTCAGTTAACAAAAACGCAAGTTAACAAAGCATCCATTTGTTATGAAACAAACATTAAAACACGGTGATAATAAAAGTATCCACAAACTTCTGTTTTAAGTTTAAGGGAATTTTATGCAGTGTACTTCTGTGGCTGGCCGACCCGGCACAGCACAACGTTAGGGAGCTAGCCTTTGAAACTTCTGGGTTCGAGTTCGAATCCCGCTAATGCATTGATGTTTGTTTTTGTCAATAAATGTTGTTATTTGTCTACGTGTTTGTGTCGTCCTTTCTAAGTGTGTCTCTTTTGTCTGCGTCACTTCTGGCGAGTGGTATAACGGGTTATAAAGCCTATGCTCCTCCCTTCTAGAGGGCGCATTTAAAGTTATGTTATGTACTTCTGAGACTGATAACATGAACATTTCATACTTGTTCCTCAAAAATAATCTTATTCCCACATTTCTAAAATAAAAACCCTTTCGGCAAAGCAAAACGTTTGGTTAAAGGACAATGCGGTTTGCCACTCGGCCCATTTTCTTTTCATTTCGGGAAATCTGTGTGACCAGCGAAAGTTGCCCGAATTTTAAACGGGATTTCCCATTGAAGGAAATAAAAGGACATGCAAATAGTCGATTTAAGATGGGGGCGTTTTCTTATATACAGGGTCGTGTTTTATCTACCGCTGGTGGGGCTCTTTTCAAAGAAGTGCCATGGAAATATTAGGAACGCGTGACTTAGAACAAGTTCACTCAGCATATATTTGGCGGAAATAAGTTACATTCGAAATTTAGTTTTTGTTGGGTCGTGTCAGGAATGAAATGAAAAAAAAACCCTGTGAAATGATGGCGATTTGGCGATTTTAGACATTTTAGAAAGCAATGAAAATGCTAAACAATGGTAAATATTAAACTTTAGGGCTGTGGGAGCCTAGTGGTTAAGATCTTGGTCTCGGAGGGTCCCGTGATCGAGACCCGGTTCCACTGAAGATCCACCGAGTACACTCTTAAAATGAACGAGTGATTTTAACTCAGTCTGATTGATTTTCACTCCTCCAGTCTGGAAAATGCACTTCTCCTTTTGGAGTGGATCCTTTGTGTGTTAAACCTCCGACAGGATCCCTCCAAACGAGTGATTTTAACTCGGTCTGAGATAATATTCACTCCTTTCCCACTTCTGCACTTCTCCAACTGGAGTGGATTTGTTTTAAGAGTGTATATGCGGAGTACGTACTCGTTAAATCTGTGGGTCCGAAAGTTCTGCAGGTGGTCCTAGCGCAGTTTTCCACGGGTGCAGGTCCCTGAAGACTATTTCCCTCTCTTTCAGGGACATATTTAATTTGCGGAGGTGGCGATAGATGGCAGTATCTGTCACGTATGTGTGTGTGCTGTGTCTGTCTTACTTAATGAAGTTTTATATGCGGGTCTCTGACCAGCTTGTTTATAATGATAGATGAAATATAGTAAACATTTCAATAATAAACGTTTGTGCCTTTAACTACTTCTACAGTTTTCCACATCACATTTGATCATACATTAGATACAAATAAATTTTCAAATTTAATATTCAACTAATGTCAATGTAAAAAAAAACTCACTAAAAAGCCATTTGCACAAAAAAAAATTGGTAACATTATGTGGTTCTGATAGACTGATCTCAAAGGTCGGTTTACATCATAGAGATATAACTGGAATACTCTATAGTTCAAATACTATTACTATTTTATATTTTTTAAACCTGTCAAAAAGCTTTTCCCAAGGGGAAGTTCTAAAAAAGTATTTTAAATCCTTTATAGAATGTAAGACTTATCATTGTGACGTCATACGAAACTCACAATAGGATTGGTAAAATCCGTTCTCGACATTATTTTTAAAAACCGCTAACAGTCTTATAAAAGGCCCTTAAGTCTTTTTACAGGAATTTAAGCTTTATCTTTTTTTTATGAAATAAGTTTAAAAATGTAAAGCGATTTTTTTTAGTGAAATGTTCACGTTGAAGAAAAAATTGTGCTTTATAAGTTTAAAATAGAATAAATTGATATATTTGAATGCGGTGTTAGATATTATTGTAAAAAAATATTACATTTTATTTTAGAAAAAGGCATGTTATGTTTTTGCTCAAAAGCAAACAACTGTTGATGCAAACTTAGAGGAGGGTGGCGTAATCATCTTGTTCTCTACGGGCCAAAACCAATCTTTTCTGGTTGTCTGTCACTTGATTTTAAAGCGTTCGGTGAATTTTGGTAAAATGCCTTGAACTAGGAAAATTGCGTTTTTTCAAAACTATTGTTTATATCAAATTATTTGTTGTACTTGTTCGATACATGATAATTTCATTTTATTCTGTAATATAGATCAAACTTTATCAGAAAATCCAACGCTTTTATTTATAAAAAAATTGCAACTTTGTTCTGCAAGCAGGTATAACTTTATTAAAAAACGTAATGTATATTTTGGTTTGTATTATCTAAGTTTTGCAGAAGGAATACTATTTGAATACTATCTTCTGATTTCTGCAAGCAGGTATAACTTTATTAAAAAACATAATGTATATTTTGGTTTGTATTATCTAAGTTTTGCAGAAGGAATACTATTTGAATACTATCTTCTGATTTTATTTAAACACAGTTTAAGTTAAAAAAAACTTTCGTGGTAATAAATAACTTTTACCAAATCGCAAAATACAAGAAGTCAACTCATGTGTACAATTGAATATAGTATCAAAAAGGTTTTTATTATTAAGATGATACTTGCTTTAGTCTGAATAAAATCAAGGTTTTAAATTAGGGTAAGTAGGGTAAGGTGGGATAAGTGGGACCCCTTTTTGGCATAATTCGACTTCAGAGCCTCATACCACTGGATGTAATAGGCCTTAAAACTTATTTTTTATAGTTCATTCTCTCATTTGGTATTAATGTACCCATGGCAACCTTGAAACAAATTGGCAAATAATAAATTCAAAAAATATTTTTTTTTTATTTTTAGTCGTCCAAGTGGCCCACTTGCCCCGCAAGTTGGGGTAAGTGAGCCCCAAATGAAAATGATGCCATAATGTTTCCTGTATCTATCATAATGTTTCCTGTATTAGGGTAAATACGTAAAAATACTGTTACATATTTTTTAAGTCCATAATTCGGGAAATGCCAAGGAGGGTGACCCACTTACCCCACCTTACTCTACTAAGGTATATCTAAATTTGTGTGGCTGGTTGGTAGACATACATATGTAGGTCTTTGTGCTTGGTCAGAGACCCGCTTATAAACCTTCGTCAAGTAAGACAGACACGACACAAACATAAGTGACAGATGCTGTCATCTATGAATAATATCATAGTGACAGATGCTGCCAACTCCGCAATTTAGACATGTCTCTGAATGGGAGGGAAGTAGTCTCCAGGGACCTGTACCCATGGATACCTGCAAAATGACCACTCACGGGACTTTAGGACCGACAGATTTAACGAGCACGTACTCCGCATGTACTCGGTAGGTATTCAGTGGTATCGGGAATCGATCGCGGGACCTTCCGATTCCGAGAATAAAGCCTTAATAGACTAGGCTATCCACGGCCCAAGAACTAAATTTCTATTTTTTATTTCTGTTTCTAAAGGTATAGCCAAAAATCTGCCAAAAACTGTCCTTGTTTTTATTAAATGTAATTTTTCCTCTAGATTAAGAATTTACACTGTTAAGAAAAACAAGTGAGTTTAACTCAGTCTGAGTTAATTTTCACTCTTTTCAGTGTCGAAAATGAACTTATATCCTATTGGAGTGGATTTCACTCTTTTGTTTAGTTAAAACTCCGACAGGATCACTTCAAACTCGTGATTTTAACTCAATCTGAGTTGATTTTCACTCCTTTCTAGTGTCGAAAATTCACTTCTCTCACTGAAGTGGGTTTCACTCTTTTGTTTGAAGAGTGTAGATTACAATTTTCCTTTAGATTAGAATTTAGAATTTGCAAGACATAATTTAGAAAACTATAACTTACCACAATGCGATACATCATTTTCATCTTTTTTTTTTTACATAAACCTTTCTTTTGTGGCCCTATTAGGAGCTTTCAATCAAACAAAAATTTGGCTTAAAAAAGTTTTTAATATTTTTTGCTTCCCTAATCTAACTAAGATTGAGTGTACTTTTAAAACGTTTTTCATGACGACATTCATTTTTTTGAGTAGATAATTAATGGCATTTTAACGATGAATGGATTTTTTTTTGAAAATTAATCAGTGAGATTAAAAAGATTAATATAAGTACAAATAGATCGGTTAAAAAATGTCTGCGTTTAGAAAAATTGACATCATACAATTAAAAGAATTGGAGAATTTTTAAAAATATAAAATAATATTTCTTAAGTACGTTAATACCAAAAAAGCCACAATTTTTAAAACAAGAGTAATGTTTCTTTTTTAAATAACTTCTTAGTTTTATGGTGGTCACACACTAGTTTGATTTTTTTTTGTACCAAAAAGTGATTTATGGATAGATTTAAATGATTCAGAAAATTTTAAAAGGGGAAAAAAATCATAATTGTCGCCTATCCTTAAAAAGTTTTTTAAAAATAAGTCATGCTTCCATATTACCTTTTGCTTGAGATGACAGCTTTTGTCCAGAATTTCCATAACATTAGAGAAATTATATTTATTTTAAGAATTAAAAACAAAAACCTTGTTAATATCTTTAAAAAAAAACAATTACACAGACAATATTCCCCAATGTTGACTCTAATTTGTCCATGAAAAGACTGAGAAGTTAAACGTTATAATTTAATGGATTTCTAACTAAAAGCCTGAAAATATATAAAAAATAAGCCAAAAAAATAGATGCACATTAGAGGTCTGAATAAAAAGCATTTTATTTATAAAAAATACTATTTCCCCATCGATCAAAAATCTATCAATTAACACAAGCTACCGTATTTGATAAGGTAATAAGATGAAGTGAAATTATTAATTTAAGCAAATATCCAAATTGTAATTCTTTCTCATTTACCATGGTCCTTTTATTCAAGCTTTAGCCTTTAAAGATAAGAAAATAGTTCGAATTTTAAAATACAACAAACTATACTTGAATATTACTATTCTTTCTAGTAGAAATTCGTCTTGTTCGTAAATTTATGTGTCTAATATCATTCAGATATGTAATCAAATAAATAAATTAATTAATGTTTATAAACTTATGCATCGTTTGAAAGTTTTCTATTTATGAGGTGGTATTACATTTTATATCGGCCAAAAATACTACCTAATTTTAAAATGGCCGACTTAAAGAAACGGAAAAATTAAATTGCAGACCACATTTATGAAAAAGTGGAACGATAAAATGACGAAAAAATGGACATTAAAAAAGTAAATAATTATTTAAAATCATTAAGCATCAAGCATAACTAATAAAATATTAGTTTAATATAACTTCAGAATAAATTATATGCATTTTCGATATAAATAGATTAACAATTTGAAACTGTCAATCTAAGTAGCAATTGTCAAGATTTGGCGCAAAATTACTGGCCACAATTCTTTAGTTTAACCCTCTTCCAGATAAACCTGATTCTAAGTTTAAATAAAATGCTTCATTTGAAATAAATTTAATTTAAAATTTATGCAGCAAAAACATATTACAAAACAACCATATATATTTGCCCATTCTCAGTACGATCGGAAGGTAATTGTCGAGCAACAGATAGTTGAAACGAAAATAACCACAAACTCTAAGTATAAATATTTTTATTTGCAAATAGTGGGTGGGTATTTCAATGTTCACTACATCATTTCCATTGCTGAACGAACATGTACAAATCATTACAATCTATCACAACAGGATATTAACACTTAGAAGTCAATGCCGCCATAACATTGGTCTGGCGTTAACATACACAATCTTAAACTCTTTGCTCGAAAGTTGCAGTTTTTTTTCCAAAAACAGTTTGTGTTCTTCTCTTTAAATATTTTCTCTGATGAAACTTTCCAAAAATAGTTTACAACTTTTTCTTCTTCTTTCCTCTTCTTTGGTAATGATATCAGTCCATAATTCATGTACACACAATATTTACATTTTTAATTGGACACTTAACAACAGTTTTTTTTAAAAAACATGGGGGTTGAATAAGATGAAGATGCTGTTGTTTCAAAAACAATTTTAAAGCAGGTTTCTCAAGTGAAACCATAATTGCTTTTTTTAATACACCCAAAAAATGCTTGGCTAACAATTTGGCGTTATAAATTAAAAATAAAAATTTTACAATTTCGTATAGGAGGGAATACTAAAGTATTAGTTCAAATCTTATACGACAATAAGAAACTTATTTTTAAAAAAAAATATCAATTTTCAATAATTATCAATTTTCAAATATTTTAGTGTGTTTCCCTTGGGCATATCACATAAATTTTTCAACTTCTACCTCGAACCAACTCAATTACTAAGGCCAAATAAGCTCTCCCAAACACGCCCGGGGACGGAAATTTTGACGCCATAGTTCAGAGTGACGTTGTTCCGAAGATGAAGACAACGTGTTCGGAAGCACTCGTTCACGGCTGACCACATTTTTAGGGTTCCGATTGCGTCCGAACTAGTTTCTCGATCTTCGGCAGTCGGAACAGTGATGTCTAAAGTTCCGCCTACGCTCATGTTTGGTAAAGCTTCTCTGGCCTTGTTATTGAAGTTGGCCGTGCTTCTACGCATTTTCACAAATTTTTCTTGCCAGGCATCTGCATCATATTTAACCTCCATAAGGTTTTCCCTAAATATTAGCTTCAAAAGAGCCACGGTTAAAAAATTTCTATACAATTTAGTCTCTAAAATATCTATTTTCTATGAAATTGTCCACTGAATTTCACTGGAAGTGCAATATCTTTTTTTTTTGGTGGGTGATTATGACGAAGCTCAGTAAATATTTCATCAAAAATATTTACTTTTCTAGAATCTTTGTGCATTGCGTTTTATACAAATTGACAACATTATTTTATCTTTTCTACAATAATAATCCTTTTAACAGTAACCAGACTCCCGCTAATTTACTGGAATTGGGTAATTTTTTTTTATGGTGGTTTACCCTTGTCGATAGCCTATTGAAAACATTTTGATACTTTGTGTTTAGAAACTTGAAAGCAATAAAATGCTGTGATGAATAAACAAAATTATTTTCAGTTTTCAGAAATTAAAATTAGATTGTATTTTTTAAACTCAAAATTCAAAAATAGTATGCAATTGTTAAATTGTTTGAAAGGTAATTCCTTATATTTTCTTTCCTAATAAATGTGTGCTCAAGGTTTCTATAAGGTACTAAAAATAAATCCGAGTAAAAAAAAAACTTTTGTATCTAAAAATATATTTAAAAAAGCATTGTCATTTACAGTGATATTTTAATAATGAATACGTTTAACCTAGTTTGTGCTCTTGGAGTTATTACCTTTTGTTGATATATTAAATTGTCTAAATGCTTTTTAGTTATCAAACAAAAAAGTGTTTTGGTGGCAGCTTTGCAAGCAAGTAAGAACTATACAAAACTCATAAAAAACAGAAATCAAAATTTCAAAACTTGACAAGGGATACTTTTTTTTGGAATCCTTTACTAAATATACTGTTTTTTTTAATTTTTTTTTATCCATTGTATCTTACTGTGTAACTGAACCAAAGAATTATTAGGAAGAGAGGCTGGTCAGTTTATCCTTAAATTTTAACACTGGCTATACAAATAAACACGGTTTTGAAACATCGTTTCCAGTCTAGACGTTTGAGGGGTAGTAACAATCTTCTAATGTAGTGAAATATAGGACGTTTCGCCGGTCTGGGAATGGTGAATAAATGCCTTCTTTTCCAGCTTCCATTGGGGCCTTTATTGTCCGTAATTGGTGCTTTTTTCTAAAGGGCGACGTGAAAGTGTCCACTCCGGAGTGTCTAAGCTGTGATTCCGCTCGCCCTTGTTCCTTTTATGGACGGTGTCTCTCTCTCCTGTTCGGGAAGATAAAAAAAATTAGTGTTATAAACTTAAATTTGACATATACACAGGTGCATATAAGGTCTGTATCGTCACTTAAGTTCCAACATATGCTATCTAATTGTTGCGAAATGATCAGATTTACTGTACGGTAACCCTTGGCGTGATTTTTTCGGATTTGGCGATAAATATTTCATGTGGCAACCGTCTGACTTTGACTGATGATTCGAATTCTTTGACTTCGCAACGATGACGTTTTCCGAACAGCCAGTGTTAAACGAACAAACACGTTTTTCGGACTTTTTTTCGCGATTTTAAAAACTTCACCAAGGGTTACAGTTGAGTATATTTCTACCGTTTTGCAAAGTTAAATAGCACATGTGGGAACTTAAGTGACGATATGGTTAGTTAGTATTCATTACAACAGTTATTTACTTTGAAACTTTTGAAATTAACAAAGTTTCAAATTTAGCAGTTTAATTAGCATTCAATTAACAGCTATTCATTTTGAAATTATCAATAATAAGTAAATCTTAAAATTCATCATCTACGATTAATGTATTGAAAATGATTTTGGGAATACGTTTTCATTTCCAAATAAAACGTTAACTTCTTTAAGATTTAAAAAAAATTTCGTGTTACTTAATTTTTTCTGCAGGAATTCCTCTGAACTAGTCTCTTTTATTTATATTTTGTTTATTTTTATGAATCTAATCAGAAAGTTCAGTTTCGCGCTGCAAATTATCTGGCCAATGTGGCTTCATTAAATAGTCTGTAGACCAATAATCGAGTTGCACCATTTGTTGGTTCGCAAGTTATTTGTTCTACACATTAAAGTATTGGTTCTCGAATGTATACATAACCAATTATAAAAAAATGGAATGATAGATCTCTGTTAGCTGTATTTTTTTTTTATTTTTTTTTATTTATTTATTTGCTTATTTCAGATGCACATAACAGAAAAAATCCACTTAGAATGCACATCATAAAAGACCATGCAAAACAACAAGAACACACAAAAATTGAAAAACAAACATTAAAATGATGGGCATGTTAAAAGGACAGTGTTACAAAGAGAACAGCCTCCGACAGTTAGCTTTAAAAACATTAAAAAGCTTAAAAAATATATCCAGTTCTTCAGACACACCGTTATAAGTTTTATAAAATTTATATCGACAAAAATTTAGAATACGGTAATTCCGATTTGAATTTAAATAAAAAAAACGATTACGGGTATCTCTAGAAGGCACGTTTAAATTTATAGAAATATTTTAAATAAATAAGCTGTTTGTAAAAAATATCCAATGCACCCGGGGAAATTTGGCAAGCAAGAATGCTTTCCTTTGGATCAACAACGAGATAAGAATTCAGTTTGGTGTGTCCCGGCTATCGCTCCCTTTAAACAAAACTGACTAATCTAAAGCAAATAAACCGAAAACATGTCCATACAAAATAAAATTGACATAAATAAATACGTAAAATTAAATAACTCGCATATTTAATAACTTATTTTTCATTTTTTGGAAACCTTTTCGTAAATTTTTGAAACATTTTGTTTTCATATATACTTAAAAAATACTATTTCAATATCTTGTGACCTAAAAAGGACATATTTCGAAAACAAAATCGAGTAAATATTTGCATACTCAAATCAAGATCTCTGTTAGAAACATAAAACAAATAAAAACGGAAACGTACAAATTCTTCTGTTTCTTGACATGTATTATTCATTCATGCATGCATAACAGGCGACTCAAATATGTAAACAAATACTTTTTTGAAAGAGAGAGAGAGAGAATTACTTCAAGAACACTCTACATTAGATAATCTGTATACATCTTTCGAATATAGAGAAAACAAACTTAGATTATGTTAGTTTTTTTTTAACCAATGCAGTAGAACTTCAATTATCCGAATCAATTTAGACCAAACTGAATTAAGATAATCCAAATATTCGGATAAATTATGTTCGAATATTGTCTGATAATCCAAATATTCGGTCCAGATAATATAATATTCGGATATTGTCCAGATAATCCAAATATTCGGACAAATTCTGCTCTAATATTGTCTGATAATCCAATTATTCGGACCAGATAATATAATATTCGAATATTGTCCAGATAATCCAGATAATATTGTCCAGATAATCCAAATATTCTTATAAATTCTGTTTTAATATTGTCTGATAATCCAAATATTCAGTCCAGATAATATAATATTCGGATATTGTCCAGGTAATCCAAATATTCGGTCAGATAATATAATATTCGGATATTGTCCAGATAATCCAAATATTCCAGATAATATTGTCCATGTAATCCAAATATTCGGATAAATTTTGCTCTATTTGAATGACAGGTAATATAAGAACAGAAGTTTGGGATGACAAAGAAAAATACTTTTTAAAATTATGCGAAGAAAACTTCTAAATAAAAGATCCTGTATTTAATATAGGAATATTTAGAGAACATAAATTTTATCGAAGCTAATATTTTGAACTAAAAACAGTAGAGCTTCAATTATTTGGATGATTTGAAACAGAATAAAATTCAGATAATCTAAATACTAGGATAAATTCAAATGACAGACAATAATAGAGTGGCAGTTTGAGACGGAGAATCGTCATCTGAATAATGTTCGAGACATGCACATAGAGGTTAATCGAGTTGGGTAGACAGCGATTTGGATAATCAAATTAGAAAACTGGAGTTCGGATAGTAGGCGTTCTAAAAATCGAAATTCTACTAAACATAGTTAATGATACCGTATTGTACCATTAATGTATATCACATAATGAAACTCTTGTCTTTAAAATAACTGCAATTTGAGATGGAGGAAGATCATAAATTCCGAGGCAGCTTATACGAGTACATTGGTTTTGTTAAACAGAAATTCGGATAATCAAATTAAGATAATGAGAGTTCGGATATTGGTAGTTCTGAAATTAGGAATTTTACAGTATATAGTTCATGATATACTTTATTTTACCATTGGATATTAAGCATCTATGTGCCACACATTTCAGACAATGATTTTTATTTAGTTCCATGCATAAAATTGAAGAGCTTAGTGGAAGAACGTGCTAAGAGACATTTTTGAAAAAATAGAGATTTTTCTGTTAATAAAATATATTGCTAACTTCTTTAACGATAACAAGTTTTCGCGTTTACATAAGCTTAAAGTTTAGTACATTTTTTAAGGTTTGGAAGTACCGTTTTCAGCAGATATGAGTGCAAACGATAAACTTTAAAGCTCATTTACACGTTTTCACATTTTTATCACTTAGCACGTTCTTCCACTAAGCTCTTCAATTCTGATTAGACTAACATACAAAAGTTAAAATTATTACTGTCAAAGTTTCCTTAATGACTGTCATTGGCTTAGTATTTCTAATAGAAAATTACATGAGATAATTATTTAAGTTCAAAGTTTAGCTTCATTAAAAAAATTCACCATTATTCATTCCCCTAAGTCGAGGAAAATTCGTCTCTCATTAAAAGTTCTCTACATGAAAAGCATTCTAATGACTACGTGACTATTATTAAAACTTAATTTTACTATTCTATAATTCATAAGAAATACGCTTCATCTTAAAGTTTGGTTTCGCTAAAAATCATTCCTCCAAAGAGAAGATTATTTATATCAAACATAAAACTCAGAATTTATAAATTAGTTAGGTCCCTAATACAAAGAGCTTAATTTCGTAGTTGATTAAAGAACTTCAAAGAAGAACACATTTTATTCCAGAGAACGTATTAATCCAAAACATACAAAGTATCTTTTAAATACATCGTTTAAGATGAACCCTCTAATAGCTTCCCCCCGGTATTTCACCATTCCCATAGCAAAAATGCAATCAATTTTACTAGGAAATTTTCGGTCTCCCAGGTCTGAAGGCAATTTGGGGAAAGTTTTAAAACCTCTGGCTAATTGGTAACTGCGGGGCCTCGCTCCTAGAAGAAAACACGATAGAAATAAATTGAGTTGTATCCTTTGGTGAGTTCGTTCGGGTCCCATGACAGCGATCAGCTACTTGCCCCCGTGTAATGTTTCCAATTAAAGTCCTGTAACTAATTTTGTGGAATGCCCCTAATTGCATAAGCGTAAAACATAGTCGTTATCGGGGAGGCATTCTTTCATTTGAATGTGACCTTTAACCTTGGCGTTGAGGCCATAAATATATTTAAGCCCTTATATTAGTTTGGAAAACTGCTATTAATAATTTAGAGTTATAACAGGCTAAGTCAAATGTAACTTGAATCACAACTTTTTCAAAAAGTTGCTTAACAACTCTTGTTGCACTGCACGATGTTTATAATTAAAGTCCTGTAAATAATTTTGGGGAATGCCCCTAATTGCGTAAGTGTAAAACCTAGTCGTTATCGGGAGGCATTCTTTCAGTTGAATGTGACCTTTAACCTTGGCGTTGAGGCCATAAATGCATTTAAGCCCTTAATAGCAGTTTTCCAAACTAATATAATTATTTTGAGTTATAACAGGCTAAGTCAAATGTAACTTGAATCACAACTTTTTCAAAAAGTTGCTTAACAACTCTTGTTGCACTGCACGATGTTTATAATTAAAGTCCTGTAACTAATTTTGGGGAATGCCCCTAATTGCGTAAGTGTAAAACCTAGTCGTTATCTGGAGGCATTCTTTCATTTGAATGTGACCTTTAACCTTGGCGTTGAGGACATAAATATATTTAAGTCCTTATATTAGCTTGGAAAACTGCTATTAATAATTTAGAGTTATAACAGGCTAAGTCAAATGTAACTTGAATCACAACTTTTTCAAAAAGTTGCTTAACAACTCTTGTTGCACTGCACGTTGTTTATAATTAAAGTCCTGTAACTAATTTTGGGGAATGCCCCCAATTGCGTAAGTGTAAAACCTAGTCGTTATCGGGAGGCATTCTTTCAGTTGAATGTGACCTTTAACCTTGGCGTTGAGGCCATAAATGCATTTAAGCCCTTATATTAGTTTGGAAAACTGCTATTAATTATTTTGAGTTATAACAGGCTAAGTCAAATGTAACTTGAATCACAACTTTTTCAAAAAGTTGCTTAACAACTCTTGTTGCACTGCACGATGTTTATAATTAAAGTCCTGTAACTAATTTTGGGGAATGCCCCTAATTGCGTAAGCGTAAAACATAGTCGTTATCGGGAGGCATTCTTTCAGTTGAATGTGACCTTTAACCTTGGCGTTGAGGCCATAAATGCATTTAAGCCCTTATATTAGTTTGGAAAACTGCTATTAATTATTTTGAGTTATAACAGGCTAAGTCAAATGTAACTTGAATCACAACTTTTTCAAAAAGTTGCTTAACAACTCTTGTTGCACTGCACGATGTTTATAATTAAAGTCCTGTAACTAATTTTGGGGAATGCCCCTAATTGCGTAAGCGTAAAACATAGTCGTTATCGGGAGGCATTCTTTCAGTTGAATGTGACCTTTAACCTTGGCGTTGAGGCCATAAATGCATTTAAGCCCTTATATTAGTTTGGAAAACTGCTTTTAATTATTTTGAGTTATAACAGGCTTAGTCAAATGTAACTTGAATCACAACTTTTTCAAAAAGTTGCTTAACAACTCTTGTTGCACTGCACGATGTTTATAATTAAAGTCCTGTAACTAATTTTGGGGAATGCCCCTAATTGCGTAAGTGTAAAACCTAGTCGTTATCGGGAGGCATTCTTTCAGTTGAATGTGACCTTTAACCTTGGCGTTGAGGCCATAAATGCATTTAAGCCCTTATATTAGTTTGGAAAACTGCTATTAATTATTTTGAGTTATAACAGGCTAAGTCAAATGTAACTTGAATCACAACTTTTTCAAAAAGTTGCTTAACAACTCTTGTTGCACTGCACGATGTTTATAATTAAAGTCATGTAACTAATTTTGGGGAATGCCCCTAATTGCGTAAGTGTAAAACCTAGTCGTTATCTGGAGGCATTCTTTCATTTGAATGTGACCTTTAACCTTGGCGTTGAGGACATAAATATATTTAAGTCCTTATATTAGCTTTGAAAACTGCTATTAATAATTTAGAGTTATAACAGGCTAAGTCAAATGTAACTTGAATCACAACTTTTTCAAAAAGTTGCTTAACAACTCTTGTTGCACTGCATGATGTTTATAATTAAAGTCCTGTAACTAATTTTGGGGAATGCCCCTAATTGCGTAAGCGTAAAACATAGTCGTTATCGGGAGGCATTCTTTCATTTGAATGTGACCTTTAACCTTGGCGTTGAGGACATAAATATATTTAAGTCCTTATATTAGCTTGGAAAACTGCTATTAATAATTTAGAGTTATAAGAGGCTAAGTCAAATCTAACTTGTATCATAATTTTTTTTGAGACTTTCATTCACTTTTACAATTATTCTTGTTCTTAACTGTTTTGAGTTTTACAAGCAAAAAGTTGATTGAGAGCTCGTGTTGCACTTTACAATGTTTATAATTAAAAACCTGTAACTAATTTTGTAATTGCGTAAGTGTAAAACATAGTAGTTATAGGGAGGTATTTTCAAGTTTAATTTAATTTTATTTAAAATTTCATTTATAATTTATTATTCTTTACTTATGATTTAAATATTTTATTTTGATTTCATTAAACAAAGTTTGCAAGGAATTCCAAATCTTAGCTAGTTTATAAATTTCTTTAACAATTATTTGAATGAAAAACTGCAAACTCCAGCAATTTATACTGTAATAAAAGCACCTTAATAAAAAGCCTAGACACAAAACATATATTAAATGGAGAACGCATTTCTAAACATCCAACTTCATTATACTTTCAACAGAATTTTCTCGACATCATATTCAAACTCCTAAATAAGCAATAACCCTAATATCGAAATTGAAAAAGACTCCTTAACATATACAATAGACCAACCAACTCCCAGAGCTGTCTAATTAAAGCGACATCTGGCGTTCACCTAATAAACTACCAAGATTACGTCAGCTCGAGTTATTCAATTCAAGTTGCACTGGTAGTTGCACGCTCTATTGAATCCCATTAGGCATAAGCATTTACGAAGCGATGCTTTCTGTGGGCCATAATGAAATTGACTAACTTTGAACTTTTGGCTCGATACAGATAGCACGGACAATCGTAATTGGAATTTGGATTTCGGCCGGCACAATTCGGTTATTACCGCTTTGATTCGGTCGAAGGAATGGTTTAATTTGTTGGTCAGTTGGGGTGGAAGAGTGTATATTGGATGTGAAATTGAGTTTCCAGCTAGATTCAAAATATGATAATAGGTTATAGATTTATTATAAATTTGGGAGATAGAACTGATCTGTTAAGGAGTGATATTCAAAGAGTATTGCAATTATTAAAGTATTCTAAAGAGTATTTCAAATATCTGAAGAATATTGCAATTATTAGAATACTCAAAAGACTATTGCACTTAAGAGTATTCCAAATATCTTAAGTTTATTGCAGTTACTTGGATATTCAAAAGAATATTGCAATTAAGAGTATTCCAAAAAGTATTGCAGTTACTAGAGTATTCCAAAGATTATTCTAAATATCTAAAGTATTACAAAGACTATTCTGAATTTCTAAAGCATTCCAAAGATTATTCTAAATATCCAAAGAGCTTTGCAATCGCTAGAGTAATCGAAAATATTTAAAAAGTATTGCAATTACTAACATAGGAAGCCCTTTAATAAACGATTGTACTAAATAATTTCAAAGATTTAAAAGAAAAATAATAATTTTTGCTTCCTACTGTGTATGGACTGAAACACGGAGTTATGAAGATACACACGCAAAAGGTGTACCCTACGCCCCCTCCCCCCTTAAATGTAATACCAACCAATTGCTTCTCCACACCATTTTGCTTTCCTGTGTTTAACTGCAGAAGAGTGATTTAATTTCAAAACCATGCACTGGTTCGAGACTTCACTCTTAAAACAAACGAGCGATTTTAACTCAGTCTGAGTAAATTTTCACTCCCCCTGTGTCTGATGAATTTAAAGATTCACTAAGTATTTAATTTCATTTTTTAAAAAAATGTATAACTAATGGAATGAATACTATCTAACCATTTATATATACCTGTATATATGTCTAATTAAATAGTTTCCAATCCAATTCGACGTCACACTTTAATTAAAAATTATCTATACGAATAGGTGTAAAAAAATTGATTTAAAAATAAATTTTAATTTTCCTTAAGATCTGTATTTTATTAAGGGAAAAAGCACAATTCGGTTAATTTAGTTTTAGTTGTTCTGTAGCGGAAATGTTCCTGCATAACAAATAATGTTTTAGAACAGGCATATACTTTCGCGCGAAGAACAAATACCTAGAAGCCGATCCTTACCCAACCAACAAATGGTGCAACTCGATTATTGGTCTTCGAGTCCAATGACTATCTAATGACGTCACATTTTAATTAAGTAAACATATAATAATGGATGTAAAATAATTGAGTTAAAAAAAATTAAAAAATATCTTTAACACATGCCTGCAGTATCAGTATGCCTATCAATAAAGAGAAAAACACAATTCGGTTAATTTTGCCTTAATTATTTCGTTGCAGAAATTTTCCTGAATTAACAATGCAATACATTTTAGAACAGGCTATATTTGAGAACCCATACTTCCCCTCGAAGAGCAATACCTAGAAGCCGATTAATAACCAACCAACAAATGGTGCAACTCGATTATTGGTCTTCGAGTCCAATGACTATTTAATGACGACATACTTTAATGTTGTTGTTGTTGTTGTTGCTTATCTCCTTGGTTTAGCAGAGCTAAACTAGGTCTATAATGTTTGTCACTCGTAAAAAGTCTAGGACCATGACTGGATTTTCATACAAATCGTGTCTGGAAAGTCCCAGACAGTCCAGGATGTGGTCGGGTGCCGCCTGTTTGTTGGAACACTTCGGGCAGATAGGAAAGGTCTTCATCCCATTCGTGTAACATACTTTAATTAATCAAACATATAAAAAAAACTGGGTGTAAAATAATTGGAATAAAAAATAAATTAGAATTTTTCTTTAACACATGTCTGAGCATCAGTATGTCTATTGATAAAGGGGAAAACATAATTTGTTTCATTTTGCTTTAGTTATTTCGTTTCAGAAATTTTCCTGAATTTACAATGCAATTGATTTTAAAACAGGCTATATTTGAGAACCAATACTTTTCCGTGAAGAACAAATACTTGAAGGTCATTATTTAACCGACCAACAAATGGTGAAACTCGATTATTGGTCTTCGAGTCCAATGACTATTTAAGGACGCCACACTTAAATTAAGCGAACATATAATAATTGTTGTAAAATAATTAAAATGAAAAAAATCTTTTGCACATGCATGCAGTATCAGTATGTCTATTAATAAAGGGGAAAACATAATTCGGTTAATTTTGCCTTAGTTATTTCGTTGCAAAATTTTCCCGAATTTACCATACAATATATTTTAGAACAGGCTATATTTGAGAACCAATACTTTCTCGCGAAGAACAAATACCTAGAAGCCGATCCTTAACCAACCACACAACTGGTGCAACTCGATTATTGGTCTTCGAGTCCAATGACTATTTATTGTCATCAAACTTTAATTAAAAGCTATCTATACGAATAGATGTAAAATAATTGAAATAAAAATATATTTTAATTTTCTTACGCATATGGATATTTTTCAAGGATAAAGGCCAAATTCTGTTAATTTAGTTTTAGTTGTTCCGTTTCGGAAATTTTCCTGAATTAAAGCAATATTTTAGAACAGACATATACTTCCCCTCGAAGAACAAATACCTAGAAGCCGAACCTCAACCAACCACACAAATAGTGCAACTCGATTATTGGTCTTCGAGTCCAATGACTATTTAATGACGCCACACTTTAATTTCGCGCCAAGTCTTCTTGCTTGCGTCGGCTTCGCTCTCTAATTGGCGAGGCGAAGTTTCGAACTTCACGGGACAGGAAGCGATTTGGGGCAAATTACATCAAAGAGGTAATGAATGGGTTCATTTCAGACAAAGAGTTGAATGAAATTGACCGAGGATATTGTAGTTAATAGTAACGGTTTGCTGGATCTAATATAAATAGCTGATCGGTCTCAATATCTCCTATTATGGGCATGTTTTGGGACTTTAGAGGCAATAGAAATGCTGAATGAAAAATAAATTCCTTCTCGAACGTCAATTGGTAAATCAATGATATGTGGGAACGAAGTCGCCAGATACATACCGATTGGCATCTTAGAAAACCTGATTGGCTTAAACATATGTGATATTGTCCGACAACGCATTCATGATGGAATTTCTAGCTTCCTTGGCTAATCTATCATCTTTAAAAAAATGACTGAAAACATCATCTTCCATGCCATATGACAAATATATTAGGTCTAACGTGGCCTTGAACACAACAAATGTGTTTTTATCCTAGGACTAATCTCTTACATAGAACTTCTGCTAACAACCAGTGTTCAAATTGACCTCTTAAAACAATGCAATAAAAATGTATTCTTTTAAATTAAAAGTTATCTTATTTCATAAAAAAAAGATTTTTCGTTCTATCTTTATTGTCTCTTTCATTAGCTATTAAAAGTTATAAAAACATTATGACAATGATATTTGTTCAACTAAGAACAATTACAACAACCAAGATAATTAATTTTTTTTCAAAGGGGCTGCATTTAGCCATGCCTAGGTAACTCATTTGAAGTCATTGAAAACGTTTTTTTAATAATAATTTTTAAATATAAGAGGAATTAAGGACACATTGAAAGGGATAAATCGGTTTTGAAATTAAACTTCTTTACTAAAGGAGTACATAAAGACTACAGAAAATTTAGATGGTAAGATAACAGATGGAAAGAAAAATGATAAGAAGTTAGTTATGTCATGTAAACAAAACCAGCAAGAAATACCAAAATAAAGTAACATCATCGAACGGCATTCCTCTAACAAAATCAAATATGAGGGCCATTGCCAATAAGTAAACATCAACAGGTACAAGCCATAAACGGGGTAAAAGTCCACACTGGTAGCCCCAGCAGCAATCCAAGCCGAAAATTTGGCCGAAATTAACTTAGGTGATCCCGGAGCCCTTAATTGGAAACCGGCAACGAAAACGCTTGGATTTCCTTCTACAAATTGCTTAATTCCATTACTGCCGCTGGACGAACCGCTTCAGTTCCCCCTCCTCTCCCACGGGAAAGTTCATTACGATTCTGTAATGGAAATGTGATTGCGGGCGAGGGGTGGCGGGTATAACGCATAACGGTGCTGTAGAGGTGTAGGGTTTGTGAATCTTCGCTGATTGGTTGGGCAGTTTTAATGAATTCGTCCCCCGTTGGTTGTTTTAGGGATTGTGGAAGAGGTGCTCGATGCGAGATTGAAAGTCAATTTTAATTAGAGGTAGTTTTGATATTTAATTAAAGTCAAAATGAAATTTTTGCTGGGGTGGCGTCGAAGAATGGTGAACGAGCCTTTTCATTGGGATATGGAAAGCCCTTACACAAGCACTTCAATTGTTGAATTTGATTAACTCTTGTGATATGCGGGCGTATGACTGTACCACGCAGTAAAATTTAAAATGAGAATTCAAAGAGAACAGAAATGTAATTATGTAGCTCAATATTCTAGGTACATTGTACAAAGCATCGGAATTACTTAACAAGATACCTTTGATATTTACCTGCATTCCCAATTTAATTTAAATTGCTTCTTGTAATTTTTTTAGCCTGCTATATGGAATTAAACAGTAAGCGTTGTTTCATATTGAGCTCAGGATCTACCATAGTTTCTAAAACTTCTTAGGTCTAACTTTGTAAAATCATTTCTTACTTTTCATGGATTTTGCTTCGTCTTTCATCCTGCGTTGTTACCGTGGTCAACTTGGCATATGTCCCTCACTCTATACATATCTGCAAAGAAAATAAAAGTAAAATTTTTAGCCATTAACATCTCAAGAATCGAGTAGCAGATCTCACATTATTCAAAGTGTAAATAAGATATAGGTCCACCCCGTCCATTAGCGTCTTTAACGATTGCAAATTCAGTTCACTAAGTAGCCAATGAGAGGACCTCCTAACAATATATATTTGTTCTGCTTTGAACGTTTCAGTTTTGCAACTATAACTTTTATCTAGAGTCAAAATTATCTAACATTATATAATCATCACCTATATTGACAAAATACACATTTAATCCGTAAACAAATGAAAATTTAATACCACTATGACGCCGACGGCATCAACGGCGAAAAACACATGTTGGTATCAAATTGTAGCAATTAATTTAGAAACTGCATAGTTACAAAGCATGTCCGTGGCTGAGATGCTAGTGGTCAGAGAGCCTATAACTATACTTTTAACCCTGGTTTGCATACTACGTCGAATAGGTCACTTTATTAAAAGAAATACCCCGTCTCGCAATACAGGAACTTTCTATTATGCACGCTAGTTTCCTGTATTGTTTTATAATTGAAAAGATTCAGTCAACATATATTGTTCTGCAGCACTATAGCTTTTCAGGCAACTTTGCCGCCTGAAATTTTCTGTAACTTAACAACATGATGGGGCTGGGGAGCCCAATCGGTTAGGCACACGCCTAGCATGCGAAAGGTCCCAGGTTCGGGTCCGGGCATCGCCAAAACAACTGCCGATTTATAAACGGCCCGTGCAGCCGAAAAATATCCGACGAATAATACCCCGTGTAAGGGAGTGCACGTTAAATATCCTTCAAAGTCCTAACGCTGCGTACGATGTCGCCCTTAACGGTTGCGTTGGGTGCCTATTCTGCTGTTGGCTCGTCACTTGACTGTGTTTCTAAAATACGACGCCCATCACCAATAGCCCTTGTGTAGCTTAAGTGCTACGATAATTCAAACGTAACCTAACCTAACAACATGAAAATGTTTTTGCCAGTTTTCCAGCCTTACCTGGGCAGTTGTTAGGCAGAAACCTCCTCGGATTATTTCTGTGGTGCATGGGGGACTTCTTCATGTCGTGTAGCAGGGGTGTGAACGAAGACCCCACCACCCCCACTGGGTCTAAGGGGTTAGAGGACATTGGGGGTAAGATGGGGGTGATACTGCTGCACAGACCCCCGGTCTCGCCTGATGGACCCCTGACGTCGAAACTAGAATGAGGTAGGAATTTGAATGTTATCATAGTGTGTCGCTAAAATCCTATTAAATGCATTTGATTTCCAAGGTACTTAACTCATTAATGACTGTATGAGTAAAAATAAAGCAACAAATAAATACGATTGTACTGAACATTTGGCGTAGGGCGAATTAAGTAATAGGATTTTCTTAAAAGAAATAGTAAGGATACAATAAAACTGAATTTTATATGGTGCAAAGTTGCTAATTTGTCTAATATACTTGTGATTTGGACAGCAATTAGTTGCCTGTGGTAACTATATTTGAGTTTATAAAGGCAAATGTAATTTATTGATAATTTGGATTAACGGTTAGCATTTTTTGTAATAGTTGGGAATAAATAAATAGAAATAAAGTTAACTTACTTTTGCCGTTCATCCATGTCTGATTTATCAATAGCTGAAATACAATATACTATTTATTATTGACTGTAATTTTTTAAAAAGAGTAAAATTCAAGTAAGCATTATGAAACAAATAAAAATTAATAAATCTGAAATTTTTTATAAAAAGAATATTTCTTTACTTTGATTCTTAAAAAATTACAGTATTTATGAGTAAAACATTTATATAAAATTAACTAATAAATAAAAAAAAAATGGTAAATTTTGACAAGTTACTTATTTTATATCAGGGCTTTAAAGAAGCAAGTTTAAAATTTATTTTGATGAAAATATGCACAGATGTGCACAAAATCTAGGGACCGTAACTACAAACAATATTTGGAACCTAAAATCCTACAATTCTTTTCAATTGTAACAATCTTTTCAATAGAACTAATACACCATCTGTGTCTTTGAGAGCCCCAGGTGTCAGACAAAAATATTTTGAGATATCGTAACGTTAATAGAAAAATGACTCATTTCCTATTGGATCGTTTCACATGTAACTTTTCCGGCGAAATTTTTTGCCGTACTTGCGATGCCGGATACTAGCAATGCTGATGTTAAGTCAATTGGATCTTTCACATACGGCGGAAAAGCGTACATACGGTTTTACTTGCGGTTTTCAATCAAGCAATGTTAAGGACACAAGGGGCATATCGAAGCTTCAAAGTATCACATTTCCATTTTAACTTTCAATCACTAAAATGAATATTTGAGGATTTTTTTTTTTTACATAATACGCATTTTTTTTACATACGCATGAATATGGTGTTGGAGTTTGCAAATTTGGTAGTTAATATCAATATAATTTTGTTCACAGCTTCATTACTTTAAAACACCGATTTTTAGCTTTTAGGTTCACTTTCCACTACAACTATTGCGTGTATCTTAAAATATTTTTCAAGGTAATAAAAATAAGTCAATTTAACGCGATAAATATCAAGTTTGACATTAAAACATTCATAATTGTATGTAATTAACATAAATAGAAATTTACGCTTTTTTTATATGAAATATCGTCATATTTTTACTCACTTATTATTTTTTTGGAATATTTTTGGTTCACTGTGTTAAATAGATATGTATACGACATCACAGAAAATTCAATCCTTCTTGTAAATTAGAAAGCGGAAATAGTACATGAGATTTTTTCTTCGGTTTTCAATTAAGTAGTTGCAGTTTTGAGTGAATTTGAAGCGGGTAAAAAATTACAGCCGTATATTGTCGCTGTGCAGTGTAAAATGGGCACTTTTGACCTGAAAATCACATTTAAAACGAATTGAAGTGCGGTTTTCGCTCCGTCGCATATGAAAGTACCAATTTACTCAACATTGTCATTAGCAACCGTAAATACTGAAAACATTACCACAACTACTACGTGTAAAACGGACCTTAACACAGAAAAAAAAACGCCGTTTTTCTACTCTCAGTCTGAGATAGTCTCATGTAAGGACAAAAAATTGGAACAAAAATAGGGGAAGGAGATCGGCTTTTTCATTTCTAAAAAGTAATGGGAATTCCTTAAGGCTTCAACTGTAAGAAGTTATTTTATTCTTTTTGAATAAGATGTTTTGTTTTTGAGGTTTTTTTGCGAGGTAATAGTTATATCCCCCCAAAAAACTTCGTAAAAGTAAACAAACGCCAACCTAAAAAAAACAACCCTATGCATTTATTTTATAACAAAAAACAAGTCATTATGAAAGTTGTAGCTAAAAAAGCCCTGATATAAAATGAATGCCAATCTCTTATTTAAAACTTCCTGGTCATAATTAATAGTATAATTTAAGTTTCGCCGCCATAAAAAAACTGTTTGAGGTTGGTGCCCCCCCCCCCCCCCCTCTTAACCACCCTCTATACACTCTTAAAAATAACACTTTCATTTTTGACGATTCATGAATCCTCAAGCCTCATTTCGTTAATTTTGAGGATTGTTTCGTCAAACTATCACGTGACTTTTGAGTAAACGCGAATCCTCAGTTTTACGATCGTGATTTGACGATTCTGTATCTTGATTTTGAGGAAACTGAATCTCGTTGTACTCGCACCGTTGCATTCTGGGATTGGAACTTAGCGGTTCAAACAATGGCGGCTTCTTGAAGTTTGGTTAGGCCTAACATAATAATTCGTAATATATACAAGCAGCTTGAACATTAAATTTTACAGTAAAGAACAAGAAGTAGCATGTTTCTAAACATAAAACTATTTGCCTTCATTAGAATATGTAAGTATTATAAAAATAGAACGGAATTATAGCTTTTGTTTACTATTGATGCTGATTTTCAACTGTTAGTTTACACTGCACTCTTGAATCAAGTTTAACGCAGCTAAAGAACGCTTTGCAAATAAGAGGTTTCATCAAACGACTTAATAAATCTTGCATAGTAAAATTAAGAACAGTATTTTAAAAAATAATTAGATAATGAGTGCATAAACGGAACACATTAAATAATAAAACATAATATTTTAAAGCAACTTTAAATATTCGTAAATCGTTTGAAAAACTTTTGAAGATTGCATGGTACTGCTCAACTCTTCTTTTTTGAAAAAGAATAATTCTTTTTTTTTTTTCGTTTTCTTTCGGTGAAATTAGAAGCTCGATAGAATATACGAATTAGTAAAAAGTAGTCACATAAAGTTTTGATCCAACTGAAAAAAGGAAGACGACATTACACTTTGTTATGTGTTAAAAAACGACAGGTGTCGAATTCTAAACATGAAATTCGAAGTTCGCCTTTCTATGATAATAAACTGCTTTTTATTCGGACAGCAGATGTGATCATCGCCAGGTGCCATTGCTAAATTCGAACTTCGATACTCTAGGATTTTTTTTTTTTTAAATATGTGAAGTAGAAACAGAAAAAAGTTAATATATATAGAAAAGGGGTTATGTTGTTGGAAAGTATTTGGATTATTATCAATATTTATTAAGGTAAGTTTAAGTCATTTCATTTTGTGTCAAAATAAAAATGGTTTATTTTCTTCATTCAACTAATATGGTATAAAGTAATTATTAGTTAACTATTAATAAATTTTTTTTATTTATATTCTGCATATTTATTAAAAGTGAAAAGTATTATTTTGACGATGCATAATTTGTGTCTTTAAATTATGGTTTTATAATTAAAAAATATTTCACACTGAAAGATAAAATTTTATGTGCACTGAATGCATTATATTTCCATAATTTTTTTTCTTTAAAGGTACTTTTAATGCAAAAAGTATTTAATAAAATACCGTAATTAATAAGTTTTTTTTCTTAATATAATATTTAACGGCCTTGTTTTTTAGGTAGATGCTTTTGGGTTCGACTCGAAGATGCAACTAAAATTGATTTAATATAGTATATTAGTTTTGTGCCATGGACTATGTTGATTCCAAGCTTCAGGAATAGGGATTTGGATCTCTAATAGAAATAATTAAAAACAAGATTAAATGTAGAGCTATAATATTCAAAATAAGCCTAACTTTTTAAAAAGAATTATTTTTTAAAAAAAAGTTCTTTCTGTAATTTTTGTTTGAGAAAATTATCCACCTGAAATTTTGTGTACTATTTTATTGTTTAAATGCCTAACTTCTAAAAAACTGTCTCATCCCCCCCCCCCAAAAAAAAAAAAAAAAACTAAAATTTTAATTTCAGTAAATTTGATGTGTTAGTATTCCACTTAAACTTGTAAGTTAAACAAATGCTATATTTGTTGTTTTTTTAGACTCGCCTTTATAAGGGTTGGCTCAATTAGGTTATGAAAAGTATACTAAATGCTTCCTATTTTTTTAGAAGACAAAACTGCTGTAATGATACGACTGAAGTACTGATGATTGAAGCAACAGTTTGTGAAGTACTACACAAAATGCCAGCCTGCCCAGCAGTTCCCAGACCACCGGCCCGTCATCATATAATCAATATGTATATAAAAAAATTCGAAACTTGTGTTTATTTTGATAAAATAAATAAATAAATATACAGATTTAAATAAAGTGAAATGTTATTTTGTTGTAAAAATAAATGAACAATTTAAAAGTGGATTTTCTAGATTTGGAATGTAATAAACTGATTGTATAACTTATATTCAAAGCAAATTTTGGTTCCGAAATGCATTGAGAATCTTTTTAATATTTTATAAACATTATATATTATAGTTTTACATGCAAATAGTCAATTTTGTATCAAAATGCCTTCAATATTTCAGAAGCTGTACATAGATGGATTCGTGTCCGTAAAAAAAGGACAAATGTGGAATATAATTATAGCTTTTTTTGTATTTGGGTGAGAAATACCAATAACAAAATGATGTAGTAAAATCCTATAAAACATCCTAAAAACTTTTTAGAAAAATGCATCTCCTCAAATATGATGAAACTAGACCGAATACGACGTAACTCTAGTTAAACTCATAGTTTCCTTGCACAGAAGCCACGACCATGGGAGGAGCTATAAAACGCACGGAACAATTAGATGAAGACAAAATAACACGAATGAAATTTTCTCTTCATCTGATTGCCCCGCACGTTTTATAGCTCCGCCCATGGTCGTGGCTTCTGTGCAAGGAAACTATGAGTTTAACTATAGAGCTGCCCGAACAATAAATATATATGCTCAAAAATGACGATGCAAAACTCTCAAATGAACAATAATAATCCTCAATTTAACGCAACCGGAACTATCAAAACAGCATCACATACTCAAAAATAACGATACCAAACTCTCAAATCAAGTATAACAATCCTCAATTTAACGTAACCAGAACTATAAAAACAAAATCACATGCTCAAAAATGACGATGCCAAACTCTCAAATTAAGAATAACAATCCTCAATTTAAGGAAACTAGCTCTCAAAACAACTAAATTCACATGCTCAAAAATAACGAAATATTTCTTTAGATTAGACGACATTCAAATCCTCAAAAAAATGACGATTCAAATGTCCTCACTTTGAGGAAAGGAAAACTCGGAGCATTTGCCAGGAAACTGAATCCTCAAAATTAAGGAAAATTTCGTCGTTTTTGAGCATTCATTTTTAAGAGTGTACCTTTATATAAATGTATTGAGATTACATATTTGTTAAAAAAATTTTAACAGTATCCTTCATTATTTTGATTTAGTAATTCAAGTTCATTTGCGTGACTTAGTTTTTTAGGGGGATTAAGATGGGCACCAACCTCAAACAGTTTTTTTTATGGCAGCGAAACTTAAATTATACTATTAATTATGACCAGGAAGTTTTAAATAAGAGATTGGCATTCATTTTATATCAGGGCTTTTTTAGCTACAACTTTCATAATGACTTGTTTTTTGTTATAAAATAAATGCATAGGGTTGTTTTTTTTAGGTTGGCGTTTGTTTACTTTTACGAAGTTTTTTTGGGGGGATATCAGTAGTTTTTTTTTTAATAATAAAATACACAGACTCTGTATGACTACAAAATTAACGACAAGATTTCAATATTTATTGAGTTATATAATTTCCGAGAACCAAAAAATATTATTTCTTACTCTTCATAGAAAAAGCAACGTGTTTAAAAAGTTTGAATATTAATATGAACTGAATCTGGCAACCAAATATGAATGTTTACATTTATTCCATTATCATTCATTCCATTATCATTCATTCCATTATCGTTGTTGATATATTTTCTTTAAATTAAAACGCCAAAAAAATTAAATGGCGCATTCCGTTTATTAATTAGAATTCTTAAGAAGTTAGTTCTTAGAAGTTTTTGTTTAATCTGTTGATTTAGATATTTGATTAATCATATATTTAAAAGCTGTAATGGCGGCTTGTTCGTTGTGTTTTTGAACTCTGACGCTCTTTGATGAAAATATAGCAAACCTCGTTTGGCCTCGTTTTTGGAGGTACTTGGCCGCTAGGACGGCTTGTTTATCGCGCATTCATACCGCCAATAGTAATATAGATTTTAATTAATTAAAAATAGAAAGAGATATTTTTTAAACTTCAAACCTATGAAAGGGGCTGAATTGCGGCATTCTTAATCGTTTAGTAAAAGCAGCTTCGATATTCACGGTATAGTAATGGCTGTAGGTCAGGGCAAAAATTAGGTCAAATTTGACTAAAACTGCTCGAAAGATTTCATTTTCGAAAATTTCTATAATTTTTTTCTCCGCTGCTTTTTGTTCTAGAATATCCATTTTTTTTATTTAAAGTAATCTACAAAACCTCTCTACTGTATTTTTTTTTATTGTTCCATGATGTTTAGTTTGTCTGGTAGAAAATAAAATCAATTTCGCTGTTAACATAGCGAAATGTTTTCTGTATATATACATAACTGCCGTTTAGCCCTTGGCGTCATTTTGAGATTGGCGGGCGGAACGACCGTTCCGTCTGATTATGACTTTGTAAAATGTCTCTCGGCATTTTGTAGATTTCACCCGAACCTTTTGCAATTGACGGTCTCGAAGGTAGAACTCGATAAAGTTAAAAGTATAGTTCAAATGGTATAATACGACAGAAATTAATTTGAGTTTTAAACACAATAAGAAATAAAACAGCAGAATAACAGGAAAGTAAACTCTAGTACTCTTAAATATATTCTCTTCTTCACATTTTTCAACATGATATAGTTAAACATTAAAAAAAAATCTAAGAAACATAGTTTAATGTGTAAGTAAACATTTTTTCCTTAAATTTATCGAATTAATATCAGGATTTACAGCAAGACACGTTTTTCTATGTTAGAATTATTTAGAAAAAAAATAGCGAATAACATTTACAAAATTTTTAAAACTAGTATCCTTAAATAACAATTTGCTTATGACAAGCAAGTTATATCGAGTTTTAAATAATGCTAAAAGAATTGCAAACTTTGATAAACAAGTAATTTGTCTCGAAATAAAAATATCATCCAACTTTTAAACGTTATTGTTATACATATTTTTAAAGAAACTTTCACGATAAAACAACTTTAGTATTGTTAATTTTAGACATATCCTTTCAACTTCGTTTATTGTTACATAGCAAAGTAGTTAAGAATATTTTTACTGGAGAAAATCAAATTTCAAAATAAAATATTACTTTTCTTCTTAAGAGAAATTGTGGAAAAATATTTATTTTTAAATTATTTCTAGGAATTTTAATATTTTATTTACTTTCATAAACTTTCTCTTCATTTTTAAACTTAGCAATCTTTATACGTTTCAATTTTGTTCAAAGAATTTATATTTTTATAGTTTATTAAAAATAATAAAAATTCTACTTTTCATTATAATATTTCAATACTCGTTATTTATTAAAGACTTTAATAATTTTTTTAACGTTAAAGACTTTAATAATTAGTTATTTTTAAATAGTTTAACTATTTTTTGGTTTATAGTTAATTAGCTAAATTAGAAATTTTATATTTTCTCTGTAAACTCTTAAATTTTTTTTTCGCTTTGAGGATTAGAATACTCTTATAACGAATGCACTAGGCAAAGCCTCTCAAAATTTTTATATTAATTAAATTTTATATTTATTATTTTATTTACTTAATTGATTAAAATATGTTAATACATGATTTATAATATTAAAATAAATTAAATTAATTAATAGTTTAACGATTTTAAATAGTGTTTAATATTTTAGATTAAAATTACTGAACACGTATATACTTGAGAATTAAAATATTTAAATAATCTTTATGTTGATGATGAATAAACTAAACCATTAATAGTAAAATGCAAGCAAGTAATATTAATGCCATTCTTATTATAAAATATATTTTTCAAGAAACTTTTTCGATCAAACAACATTAGCAATTATTGTTCAAGAAAATTTTGTTTTAGACTTATATTTTGTTTTTGTTTGACTATCCTTATACCTTCATTTGGTTTTAAAATAAAATATTTCTTATCTATCTTTTCAAAAGAAATTGTGGAAAAATATTTATTTTAAAGTTATTTCTAGGAATTTTAATATTTTATTTACTTTCATAAACTTTCTCTTCATTTTTGAACTTAGCAATCTTTATACGCTTCAATTACGCTTCAATTTTGTTCAAAGAATTTATATTTTTATAGTTTATTAAAAATAATAAAAATTCTACTTTCCATTATAATATTTCAACATTCGTTATTTATAGTTAAGGACTTTCATAATTAGTAATTCTTAAATAGTTTAACTATTAGTTGGTTTATAGTTAATTAGCTAAATTAGAAATTTTATCTTTTCTCTGTAAACTATTAACATTTTTTTTTCGTTATGAGGATTAGAATACTCTTATAACGAATGCCCAAGGCAAAGAATCTCAAAATTTTTATATTAATTTAATTTTATATTTATTATTTTATAGACTTAATTAAAATATTTTAATCCGTTGTTTAATATTTTATATTAAAATAAATTAACATGTACTTATATTAGAAACATTAATCAAAGTATAAGTTAAAGTAGTTTAACGATTTTGAATAGTGTTTAATATTTTAGATTAAAATTACTGAACACGTATATACTTGAGAATTAAAGTATTTAAATAATCTTTATGATGATGAATAAACTAAACCATTGATATTAAAATGCAAGTAAGTAATATTAATGCCATTCTTATTATAAAATATATTTGTCAAGAAACTTTTTCGATCAAACAACAATAGCAATTATTGTTTGAGAACATTTTGTTTTAGACTTATGTTTTGTTTTGTTTGACTCTCCTTATACCTTTAATTGGTTTTATATAAGAAACGAGTAGTTAAATTATATTTATCTGAGGAATCTCAACCTTTTACCTTAGATGTACACCAAAACCGAGCTTAAGTTTGCAGCAGAGAAATGTACTAGGCGGAGGAATCTGCCTAAACAACGCTGCTGGCGCCGAAATTTCGCCTGCTCCTATTGGCTGCTCCTTCGACCCTGATATTCGTGCGCCCTGTTACGTCAAAATCGAAGGAAAAAAATAATTAAAATAACACTCTAACTGAAGCTAAACTAATGAAAATAATAAATTTATGTCTTGAAATAACAAATCAATTTGTTTATTGAATGTGAAATACCTTTTTGTATTCGATTCTCGCACTCAAAAATGAGAACTATTTACCCTTTTTCTCGTAGAACATTTGTATACTGCAAAGTTAAGGTCGGTTTTGGTGTAGTTGTAAAACTCGTAAACGGCCGAAGCAGCGAAAAAAAATCTAATTATATTTTTGAACTGTATACTTTAGTTACGGTTTATACTTTTAGTTAGCATATTTTTCTTCTTTAGCAACAAACTCATTAAAATGAATCACCCAATTACGTTTTACTAACAAAACAGTCGTGTAAATCAGAAGGCATCACTTCAAATGGAGGTCCATCCAGGAAAGTATTCACATTTCCCTTTCCCATTCCTTACCTTGATTCTAAAGAGAAACGGACATTTTGAACCTTAAAAAAACTTTTTATAAAAAAAACTATTCCTATTCCAAAATATCCATTTCCGATGTCCTTGCATTTAAAAAGCGGATACGGGCATTAAAAAATAAATATTTTCATTGTTTCCGCCACCCTTATTTGAAACACTTTAGGGATGGAAAACAGAAACCGGTTTTTTTGACTGAAGAACCGGTTTTTTTCAAGAGTCCGGTCTAAACAGGAAACCGGTTTTCTGCGGTAAAAACCGGAAATCGTTTTTTTTTTTAAAAAACTACCATCCCTACCGTTTCTTATTTGGTTGGTGGCGAGTATAGAAACAGAAAGTACAAGTGCCCCATTATTATAATTGCAACGAAGCAAAAATGTTTTTGCAAAGTTTATTTTTTTTTCAATGGCGGATTTCAGTGAAATGACATTCAGAATAATTCCATTTCTTGTAGAGGCTAGAGTAACGTACAGATGTTGATGGGTTGAATATATTGTGAAAACCGGATCGCCAAAGTGAAGCAGTGATCGTTGGTGTAATACGCCCAAACAAACGATTGGCTAATTTTTTGATGAATTTTTTTTGGTTGAATTAATGTCGCAGTAGAACTATACGAGTGGTATGATTAATGACTTTGTAATTTTGAAAAGTGTTGCGAATCTAGCCGACTGCTGATCTGGTACCCAACGCAAACTTATATCGAGACATTAGCGGCGTTGTACGCCAAGGGCCAGATTTAACAGTTATTGCAAGGTTTATTTAGATTTGAAGTAATTCGTCTCAATTTGATATTTCGGGAAGTTCATGTCACATCTTCTAGGTAGAATTAACTTCCGCTCGTTCCGCTGTTAGCCTTCCATAAATATTTGTGAGTTTTATATTTGGAAAGATGCTATTCAACGTTATCCTTTCTCACATATCCAAAAGCCTGAGTGTGTTTCCAAAGCAAATAATAAAACAAATATCCAGGTGAGCCTTAATCTAGGCATACAATGAGGAACAGTACCAGAGTCGGGAACTGTGAATCTTCGCCAAACATTTCCACTCTTCCTTCAAAACGTTACAGAAAGCCTTTTCACGTGATTAGTTTTGGTAAGCCCTATACACTCTTAAAACAAGGGTGAAATCCACTCCAATTGGAGAAGTGCATTTCCGACACTGGAAAGGAGTGAATATTAACTCAGACTGAGTTATAATCACTCGTTTGGAGTGATCCTGTCGGAGGATTTAACACACAAAGGATACACTCAAAAAGGAGAAGTGCATTTTTCAGACTGGAGGAGTGAAAATCAATCAGACTGAGTTAAAATCGCTCGTTCGTTTTAAGAGTGTTCCTTGTCTATCTAGAATGCGATCCTCGAAAGCATTTTCCTTCCCCATCCCCGCACATGTGGTTTTCTTCGAAACGTCGTGAGCGTGTTTTTTTCCACACCCTACTCGGGTTTGAACTGTTCGGATTGTTAGCCTCACAACGGAATCTCAAACGCATCAGGTTTAGAAAAGCGATACTCCTCCCGTTTCATAGAAAACCAAGCGAAGGGATGGGGGGAAAAAGTCTTCGAGGCTCGCATAGTAAACAGACAGACTATAGTGACACTCCAAACTCATCAGTGACGAGTGAAAATGCTTTCGATAATGAATCGAAGGAAAATGGTCAAGCCCATATCAGACGGTAGGAAAGTCGCTGGTCGAACAACTTTTGGTCCAGCAAAACGTCACACACGAGAATGGCTACGTCATGCATGACATCACTAACTTAAAAGCAGTATAATCGCGGTATTAGAAGAGGAGGTCACGTCTGAACTTCGTTTTTGATTGGAGCAGCCGTTCGAACAGCATAAAAGTAGCGGATTTTTTTCACGTCGACTCGAAAAAACTCGGCAAGCAAAAGCTACTCGAAAAACCAGTTTTTGAAACGGCGTAGGGACGTCGCTGAACGAACGAGCTCTCGTGTGATAAGACCTTAAGGTTCACAGGCTCCGTCCCTATTGTACTGTTCCTCTGTGTATGTCTAGCTTAAAATGTATCACATTTGGCGACTCCCAGATTGCCTCACATTTTATTTATCGCCAAGCTTCTTCATTCATTCTGCCTTCTATACCAATCTCTATAATATTCTTCGTTGCCGCGACATTTAGAAAACTAACATCCAATTTTATGAGCGAATTCCAGCAATAATTTCTACTTTTTGGCTTCTTTTGAAAGGGCATCTCCCTGCTTCTTGTTATTCTATGGTACTTACTTTTTTGTCCCGTTTCGTTTAAAATTTAATTTCCCAAATAAAACAAACTGGGATTGAAATCATTAAAAGCCGGCGGTCGTCATATTTCGCTTCAGAAGGGTAATGATCATACGCAGATAGAAAGCAATTCCGACGCCGAGTAATTCCGAAGCGAATATTATTTAACTTTTTTTGAGTGAAAATAAGGTGTTTGTGTTTTTTTAAGACGACGTATATGTTTTGGCTTGTGTTTTCGTTCGTCAAAAGAATTGTTTAAAAAGAAAGAATTTGTTGCTGACCCGGTAGCACAATGGTTAGGGAGATAGCTTTTGGGGCTTAAGATTCCAGGTTCGAATTCCGATAAGGCATGGATGTTTGGGTCTGTCAATAAATATCGTTATTTGTCTATGTGTTTGAGTCGTCTCAGAAATAACACTTTAATTTTTGACGATTCATGAATCCTCAAGCCTCACTTCGTTAATTTTGAGGATTGTTTCGTCAAATTATCACGTGACTTTTGAGTAAACGTGAATCCTTACTTTTACGATCGTGATTTGACGATTCTGTATCTTGATTTTGAGGAAACTGAATATCATTGTTGTACTCACATGCTCAAAAATGACTAAATATTTCTTTAGATTGGACGACATTCAAATCCTCATAAGAATGACGATTCAAATTTCCTCACTTTGAGGAAACGAAAACTAGGAGCATTTGCCAGTGAACGGATCGTAAAAATTAAGGAAAGTTTAGTCGTTTTTGAGCATTCATTTTTGAGAGTGTGTGTGTGTCTCTCGTGCCTGTGTCCTTTCTGGGGTTGAGTACAAAAGACTTGAGGTCGCAGTGCTTGGTGAACTTGCCCCCCACCAAGAAAGTCATAAGAATTTGTTATTTTATAGAAATATTGTTGTTCAATGATTTTTTTAATGTTATTATTTGCCAAGATGATTTTTTTTAAATATTATCGCTTAACAACTTTTCATTTACTTAAGGTAGGCGAATACCCAGATATTCCCAAAATTTTAAAATGTTTACTATTGCTTTAATCTTTTCCAAATTTGGCATAGTGATTTCAAATATAATGAATAATACTATTTAGGCTTTTGTTTTTATTTAAATATAATTTATTTATTTTAAACGGTGTTTTTCTACTAAAAAAAGAGGTTCACGCCAACAAGTCTACCACATTGAATTTTCATCCTATGAACATTTATTATGTGTTAAATTCTTCGTTTTGAACTGATACATGCAATGACCCTCTAGAGTTACATACAAATTACAAGAAAAAAAGTTATTAAGAAAAATGTTATAAATTAACCACAAAAAAAGGATTTTTTTCGATTAACTTACACTTGGACATTTTTAAAAAGAAAACTTGTATACTTACACCAGATGTTAGAGGTTCATGGCACAGATATATATTGAAAAAGCATCTGTGAAAAATTTCAGATAAATTAATGTAAAACTTTTTATGCTCGGAGTGTTGGCGTAAACCCCTTTTTTTAGTTGAAAAACACCGTTTAAAATAAATCAATTATATTTAAATGAAAAAAATTGCCCAAAAAGCATTGTTCATTATATTTGAAATCACTTTGCCAAATTTGGAAAAGATTAAAGTAATAGTAAAAATTTTGGAATTTTGTGTATTCGCCTACCTTAAAAAGAATAAAGGGGTTAACAAAAAGGTAATTAAAAAATATTTTTATTTAATCATTTCATAAACAGTTCAATAATCAAAAAGCACTTTAAACGAAAATACTTTTGCAGTAATAAGAGTGCTTTATTATTATTTTTAGAAGTAAATAAAGTGCGAAAATTTAAAATGTAGTGGAAGAATGAAATAACATTTTCCATGTTTTGTTTGAATGTAAAATAAAATCTTTAGTCATTATTCTTTCTTAAAAAGATTGCTGGACTTTTCAATTTCATTAGTGTTTGCTATTGATCCATCCTGTTAACAATCTAAAAATTTATACTGTTCGATACTTAAAAAAAAAATCTTTTTTAAATCTACATAATTTAAAAGCTTTAAACTATAAAAATAAAATCATCGGTTTTATGCAACAGCTTTTAGCTAAAAAAAACCGTCAGTATCTCAAAAACTTAGTATTTTAAAGTGAAATTCTTTCAGATCTTAATGTAGGTCGGTACCGTGTATACGGCTAATGTTGAATTGACCTTTTTCATGTTTCTTTTTCTTTGAAACTAATATACAAAATGACACAAACAAATCATTTGCATAATATGCACTTTGAGAAATACACTGAAATGAGATTTTATCTATGTACAAAGTGTTTTTTTAAATATTATTTAAGGTAATGTGTTGTTCAAAAAAGAGCATTTTTACATCACAATATTACCCATATTTTTATTCTCCTTCAAATTTTGAGAAAAGCTCATTTCAGTAACCGAAACACCCTGAAACAATTATCCTGTAAAAATTTCAGCTCTATAAATGAAATAGTTTTTAAGAAATAGGTACATAAGCAAAAAAAATGAAGATTTGTTTCTTTTGTTATTATATACTTTTTATTTTACTGAGGTCTCAGCAAGATCTTACTGTTATGAAAAAATAAAAGTTATTCTGTTTAACATCCCACCATTTAGCTCTTTCGATATCTTATACAAAACATACCTAGTAGAGGGGACAATTACTGTTCCCGAATAAATGAAAGGATCAAGCGAAGGGTAAATTATCAAATAATTTCGACTTCTCTTTCCTTCATGATGAAACGATAGTTCGGCAGTTTATTTGAATTTTGGGTCTAGTTTATTCATAAACGACGAACTAAAAAGAGTTTTTCTCTTTTAATAGTCAAACGCTCTTGACAAGTTTTAGAGATATTTCCCTTTCTCGTTGAAAGTTAGTGGTTTGTGCTTTAATGTTATAGATATTCCTGTTTTGAAAGGGTTTTCGTATTTGAAGTGGTTTTGTTTTATGATAATGGTTTGGAATTTTCCAGCGATTTGATGTAACATTTGAAAAATAAACTTTGTCAAATGCTTTAATTAATTTTAAAATAGTTCTCATAGAGTGTTCCAATAACATGTAACTCTTTAAATAAATTTAACTCGTACAAAATGCTGAAATTCCAGTAAATGTTTATGGAAAGCTATACTATTTTTAATGTACATAAGTGTAAATTAAATTGAATTAGGGATGGAGTAGCGACATAATAGTTGATAGACTGTTTTTATAAAATAAAAAGTTTGAAATGTGTGCATTGTTTCAGATAATTTAGGTATTTACCTACTAAGGGAAAAGTGGAAACATTGTATATTTTTCTGAAATTTTACCTCACTTCAAAAATTCAATCCCTTAAGTTTTTAATAAAGAATCTTTATAATTTATAAAAAATCTTAATTTCCAAAAGCTTACAAGAAAGAAAGATTTTAAAATCTACGTTTCATACAATTTTTCATCTATTTATAAATAAAATACTCATTCCAATTTCAATTGAAATAAAAAAAAAATGGGTACCGAGTGCTCTTTAAGTTTTTTATTTCTTATGACCAACAATCAATATTTAACCTCTTTCCCAATCCATATAACAATAAGAAAACCCCCAAAGCACCCCTCAAATATTTTCAAATACATCTCTCACCCA
Organism: Hylyphantes graminicola; assembly: GCA_023701765.1. Taxonomy (NCBI): domain Eukaryota; kingdom Metazoa; phylum Arthropoda; class Arachnida; order Araneae; family Linyphiidae; genus Hylyphantes; species Hylyphantes graminicola. The sequence goes on along the minus strand of CM043117.1, from coordinate 5,826,014 downwards.
ATACTAAAATAAGAAAAACCCAAAAGCACTTAAACCCTTATCAAATACCACCTTACTATTTTCCCTTCTATTTAAAGTTTCCATTCTTTATTGACCCCTTTCATTTTAGTACGAGTGAAGTACGAGTGTTCAACGTTCAAATGACAGTGATTACTCAGTTCAAGTCCCATTCACACTCGTTATCATCTAAAGTTTCATTTTAAAGTTGAGGTTTTTGAGAATAAGAATGAAGCAAAGAATATTGGGATATAGGTTGTTTTGCTTCTAAATGGTCTTATCTTAAAAATCGATGAAGAATGTAGTTGCGATGAAGTAAATTGGTGTATTTCTTTTCGTGGTTTGCTTCATTTTATTTTGTTGAGAGTGTTTATTTTTTTTCAGTGGTTTAGAAATATTTTAAAGAACACATAATTGATTACCGGTACTGTCTGTATAAGAATGACAACATTACAATATTGTGTTGTTTCAAGCAACTGACAATCTCGAGAGAAGATGATTATTATAATCCAGCGTGATTGACAAAAAAAACTGGGAAACTATATTGTTTTCTGAAACATGTATAGCAAAATTTACAATATTCACTTTTAAATAACTTAATATATGTGATATATAGTATGAATCTCGATAAAGTTATAACATTAACCACACAAATCTCTATAATATTCTTGTAGAATAACATCCATTTCATAGGAGAGCGTACTATTTGCGTAGTTAATCGAAAAAGGAGATAGATGGGACGTCCAGATCTTTATTAGGAAATATTAAATATTTAAAGTAGTCAAACGTAATTAAAACAAAATTAATAATAAACAAAATAGTCAAACGGCTATTAAAGATGGTCCGGAAAGGCCGCCAAACACACACAACTTCACATCTCGAGGTCTAATCAAAAAGTAACTCTATTTTTAATGGTTATGAAAAGAGTGGATCAGACGTCAAAACAAAGTCTGCTGCGTCTGCGATTTCGCGGGAAAGAATGTATTGATGCCTATTAAAAAGTCGGTTCGATGGATCGGCAAGACATTAATTGAGAGTTATTTAGAAAGAACAGAATATTAGAATATTATAGAGATTTATGTGGTTAATATTGTAACTTTATAGAGATTTATTATAGAGATATATAATAGATTAGATAGAGATTTATATTTCTTTATAGAGATTATGCGATGTATCACATATATACTTTTCAAGCTGTAGTACAGCTACTTATCTGAAACTTTAAAGAACATATACGAGACTGCATTTTAGAAGAATAAATGCGTATTGCTTCTTTAACACAATTTGTGTAATAACCATGCATTAGTATTGTGTTGCAACACAAAATCGCATTGTTTTAACCCAACTAAAAGTAGGAGACACTTTTTTTTTTGTATTGAAAGCCAACTTACGTGTTTTTCTAAGTACTAAAATCAGAAAAAGTTGTATTCAAACGGCACAAGTGAAACACGAGTATTGTGTGAAAATGGCAACATTACAAAAATAAATTTTTCAATTCACCCTATTGTCTTTTTACCTGTTTATCAAACCAATACGTATATCAGTTGTCCTCATTTGCATTCAGAATTGCAGCCCTTGTCGTGTAAAGTGGATTGGAAGCCATAAGAACTTGGCTTTTCGATTTATTTTTTAAGGAGTCGTCGATTGTTGGAAATGATGCCTTTAGGGCCATTTCTAGTTTTTTATGAATTCGATGATGACCCGGAGAGAGCTTGAAGGGTTTTAAAAAAGATTTGAGCCTCCTGAAACAATATCAAGGTTCGCTATCTGATTGTTTAAAGCAATACTTCCGATTTTGGATTGTCAGTTTAAGTGAACGGGAAATCGGCAAGGGACCGAATAAAAAGTGATGATTTTTTTAAAAAATATTTTAATGTATCAAAGACAAGGCAGGTTCTGTAAAGCTAACCTAATCAATTCTTTAATCAGGATAATGATGTCTAGAATCTTTGATTATTAAATTTGTTATGTAACTTGGGTGTAGTTGTTTTGAGGTCATATAACGCGTGTCAGTTTTTAAAATTGGCCTGTTTCACGTAAATAACTCATACTTTCATGTTTTGAGGATTTCGTGATTTAAGTTAAAGATTCTTTGAAATGGTTAAACCTCTTCCTACTACATTTATTGACCAATCTAGGGATTGTTTCCTTCCCATGTAATTGTTGCCAAACAAGGCGTGAGACATAATTATTATAAAAAATATGGATTTGTTACTGGAACTTCGATGGAAAATATTGGTTCTTTTTAAGTAAATAAGATTATGTTTTCATGACTTATGATGAACTCATGATGCATAATAATGGCAGCTTCATTTTAGCTTTAGTTGCGCTAACCACGCCACGGTGGCATTTTTAGCAGCTCTGGTAGTGGATGTTCTCAAAAATAACAAAGGTATCAATATGCTTGCTATATGAAATTATTGGCTGTGTTAAAACTCCTAATGGTGGCTAGAATTGGACTGTCGGAAACGATTACACTACGCTACAATACACTATGTAATTTTAACAATTTTGTTTTGTTAAAAGTTATGCAAAGTGCAATTGTTTTCTTATTCTTCTAGAATGTCTTCTCTTCTTTAAACACAGACATAATCGGTGACCCAGACTAACAGGTTTTTACTGAAAAAATTACTTTTTACATACAAAATTACGCCTCAGCGACATATTTAAAACGTTTTGTTTTCAAAGTTATCAAAAGGAGTTTAAAGGGGCTTGAGTTACAAGGATAACACAAATTATTCAAAGAAGTTAAATTTCATTTAACTTGCTGCATCCCCAGCATAGAATAATCCCAAATTATGTTCATAACCCCTCACTCCACCAACAATAAACATCGTTTTGCATCAACTCAAAGCGATTGAACCAATCAAAGAATAAGAAGACAAAAAAGAAGACATTGGCTATTATCAAGACTTCATCATTCAGCAAAAATACATAGATGATTGTTGCTGCAAAACCCTAACAGTCAGGTTTATTCATATGCCACTTTCATTGGGCTAAAGCCCAAGTCATTCTGATTTGGTGCCAAAGGTTTTCATAAGAGTTATAAGGAGATCAAAAATTATTTATCCTTTAATTTACCATCTTCACCAAGCACTTAATAGGCATCCGAAACTATGTTACCAGCCCCTCACCCAGAAAACAATAAACATCGTTTTGCATCAGCTCCAAGCGATTGAACCATTCGAACAATAACAAAAAAAGAAGACCTTGGCTATCGACAAGACTTCTTCATTATTTGTCTTCGCCAGCAAATGGCCAGCAATGATAACAGTCATTACGATCTCGGAACTTCGCCCCATTTGTTTCCGGCAACACCAAATGACTACCTTGGAAATATTCCGCCAAGAAATCATTTTCATCTGTCTTCCATGTTTGTTTTGGTTTCTTTTTTTAAGGGAGCTTAAGTGGCGCCATTCGTTTTGATGCATAACATTTTGAGGGAGATACATGTAGTTGGTAAATAGGCCGTGTAGAGTTGCTTTTTATTGTTTAGTAGAGGTCGTTGAATGGAGTGATTGGGTCGGATTGTTTAAATTGCTTTGATAGAATTACTGTTTATGGACTGCTGGGATATTGTTATTTCAAACTTTACAGTCAGATATTATTTGTTACAAAAACACAGATTTATTTTTTTAATTGTTTTTCGAGAATGCATATTGCATCGGCATGCTTTCTTGAGTCAGCTGACTAAAGAATACTCAACACAGAGTCTAGATGTTTACATCGGACTTTCCCTTAAGATGAATATGTAAAAATATATTTTTAATTCTTCTTGCTTTTAAACAAACTTACATGATATACAAACAATAATCCATTAAAAGTTAGAATTTATTCGTAACCGAAGTCTAACTCATCGTATTAAGGAAATAATTGCCCAAATCTAAACAAGAATCAAACCCTCAGTGTTCTATAAAAAATACAACTTTCATAAAACGAGTATGTTTAATATGTAAAATCGAAAAATAAGCATTTCTGAAGATATTTTTATTTAATGAAAGCAATTAACACATGAAAATCTTCAGTGACTGTTGTAATTCTTAAAACGATAAAACGATACCACGAATAAGAGACATTACTGCTAAAATTTTGATTGGATTAAAACTATTACGAACATCATCATCATCAAGGCCTTGACCTACGTCTGTTAAAACATGCATTGCAGCAATTCTACACAAACCGTTGGACTATTTACCTGACAATCTTCTTTTTACTGCTACAACTGCAGCCGTAATGACCAGCAAAACCATAAGAATGACCAATCCACCAGCAATGCCTGCTACGATGATGAGATTCTCCTCTTGTAGGACCCAGCCAGAAGGAGCTAAAAAGAAGATGGTGTTGTTAATATGCCTTTATTTTATACAAATAGAACGGTTCAGGGTCAATAACGGCATCAAACTTAAGGAGAAACGGGCGCATTGGACTACGGATCACCAAACTCAAGTGCCTCAGTGATAATCTAATAGGAAAAAATATTTTCTCTGGCACATTTCTCCGGCTGTATTGAATACTTTTACACACGCTTTTTTTTGTTAAATAATTCCCCTCGTGTAGCTCTAGTGCGACGATAATCCAAACCTAACCTAATCTTTTTGATAAATAATAATTTTTGATAACTTACACACTTAAAACAAAAGAGTGAAATCCACTCCAGTTGGAGAAGTGCATTTTCGACACCCTTAAGGCATGCATATTTACTCAGACTGATTTAAAATCACTCGTTTGGAGTGATCCTGTCGGAGGTTAAACCACAAAGGATCCACTCCAAAAGGAGAAGTGGATTTCCCAGTCTGGAGGAGTGAAATCCACTCTGACTGAGTTAAATTAGGAGTGTTTGTTTTAAGAGTGTATAACTCTAACCTGTAACAAAATATGTTAAAAGACTGATCCTTCTGAGCAAAATTCTTCAAATTTCTTTTTATGGTTACTGTATTTTACCTTCACACGGCCGTACATTCTGGTGCATGTCTACCTGCCTTTTTAAAATATGTGCATTGTTATCAGTAATAACATTCTCTGGCATACCGTCTCATTTATCTACAACTCTTACACATAAACAAGGTACCATAGAATACACAAAAATGTATTACTAACATAATATTGTTTTAACTATATTATCAATCCAATATTTTCACAATCAATGTCCATATTGCCATTCCACGGGTAACTGACTGACATTCGGAAGACGAAATTACAATGTTTTACATAATAGAGGGACAATTATAGAGTTTAACAAATTAAGTTTGGTATAATTTAAAAGACAATTTTTAGCTGAATTCAAATATGGTTTGCAAATTTAGATTCCTCTTATAGAAATTGTTAGAAAAATTATCGAAGTTGTGATAACTGACTGACATGTCTGCAACCTTCATTGACACTTCAAGTTATTTAATATAATTTTTCTCTGAATATAAAATAGGTGGCTTTTAAAAGTCAGGCCTATATCAAAGTGCTAGAAATGAACTATCCAGCACATCAGTTTGGATATCAAAATATTGAATCCTGTAAAAACACCAGCTTTTAGAATGCCTTGGTAACTGACTGACATAATGGTAACTGACTGACATTTTAAGATTGGGTGTAATAAATGCATCCCATTACAAGAAATTTTGCTACTTTTGATTTGGGTAAATGTGTTGAATGTTAATTTATAATGTAGGGAACAATTTAATTATAATTTTCTAATTAACTCATGGGAAGCTTGGGAAAAAAATATTTCGAAAGTGTAAGAATTTAACACTTAAAATTTTGGATTTTTTTACTTTTCGGTTAAAACCAATTTTTCTTCTATAAAAATATATATTCAAACAATGAATTTCAGTGTGTTAAAATAGAGATTCCAATCTTTACACCATATAAGACAAGAAAAAAATCACAAAAGACACGAAGTATTTACTTTATTTTGAAATTTTGGTACGGGGTTGACATTTTTATGGAATTGCACCATATTCTTTACTTACAACATACATAAATATATGTTTTGCACCAAAATTGACACACATTTTCTTCAACCAAAAATAATATATTTCAAATAAAGTCAACATATATTTAACACTAATGTTAACGTATATTTATTGTAACCAGCAATATAACTTTTTTAAACTTAAACTGATGTTGACGCAACTTTGTTTTAGTAAATGTTAAAATAATAGATTTCAATCATTTTTAACATAACTTTTATTTGAAAAACAGTTAACACCACCTTATTCTATCAAAGTTTTAACAGCTTTAACTTCCCTCAATCGATGTTAACCTTTCTGGCTTAGTATTTTTTATTCATCATTCTACTGACAAGGTAATTATGCTGAACTAAATTTGAAAAGAATTTTTTTTTTTTGCATTATAATTGGTAATCGTCCATAACCGTGTTATTGACGTCAAAGTATTCTATGATATAATAACTATTTATAGCTTCTTCCCATAATAGTACTAAATATTTAGTTTCTTAGGATGGATAAAATATTTTGTGGTGTTCTTGAATGTCATAATAAACATGGTGGACTAATCTTTAGACAAAGTTAATATACGTGATAATTGTTTTTATTTTAAATATCTAACTTTTACCGCAATTATAAAAAGACACAAAAATTGTTCCATGACTTAACCACTTATTACAAATTCATGGTTTACACAATGTTTCTATTTTTTTTTATAATAAAATACATTGTCTAAACTAGAGTATATACTTCAGAATATTTGCTTTCATACTAAAATTATTAAATTATGTTCAGTTTTGAGCGAAACACTTGACAATTTTTTTCTCTTTCAAGAATTCAAGTTTTTTGTGTCACTTTCTGTGAAAAACTGGCCATTAAAAATATTTAAAAAGGATATTCTAAAATTTTACATGCAAGACTAACCACTTTAACATAATTGTTATTTGTTTTTAAAAAATAAATAACACAACAATCAAAACTAACTGAACGAAATTACTTAATAAACTATGCTAATAGTTTTCAAATGCCTTTCCTCTAAACAAAAATATATTGCAAGAATATTAAATGAAGCATATTCCTCTTTAATAGCCTTTTCACGTCTTACTTGTAAAGATAATTTCCTAAAAAAAATTCTGAAAAAACACAGCGATTAAAAACAAGCTAAACACACTTATTTATGCAACCTTAAAGACTCAGTAAATAACATAAAAAACTTTTTAGTGTTCTTTTCCCAGTTTCTTTCATTAAATAGTAAAAAAAACCTATAAGTATACAGAGAAAATATGGTGAAATAAACATTTTTTTTGGTGAAAAGAACATGTATGAAATAAAAATTCATCTTCATTTGTTTTGTAACACTTACCATTTTGAAGCGTTTTTTTCGTAATCCGGCAAGTACTTAGTTTTTTTTTGGTAGTAACCTAAGAGTTATTTGCGTAAATAAAAGCTTTAAAAAAAGCTCTAAAGCTGGTGTTTTAAAGGGATATGTGAGTGCTGTTTGTAAACAGTTTAGAATTATGACTGCTTAAAAAAAAGGATTACTACTAAAGGAACAAGTGTTTGAGAAGGTTTTTTTTAGTATGAAAATAATGCTACTAGAAATATGAATATTTAAAAAAATTGTTGCGGTAGCAAGAACAGCGGTAAAGGAGCTAGCCTTTGGAGCTTCTTGGTTCGGGTTCGAATCCTAGTAAGCCATGGATGTTTGTGCTTGTCAATAAATGTTGTTATCTGTCTATGTGTCTATCGTCCTTTCCATGTGTGCCTTTTGCATTGTGCCACTTATGGCGAGTGGTGTAACGGGCCATAAAGCCTATGATACTGTCTTCTAGAGGGCTAATTCCAAGTCAAGTCAATATGAACCACATATTTTAGTGTATATGTAATTTTAGAAACTTTTGGTAATAGGTTTGAAGATCAAAAAGAAATATATTTATAAACACTGACAGTTTAAAGAAATTATCGCTTTTAAAAAAGGCTAATAAATAACTGAAGCGTTTTAAAACAAAATTAAGAGTTTTGAAAAAAAAATTATCGTACAAAATCAGTTTTAAACAACTGCAAAGGATGATTAAACAACTAAAATTTTTAGCGATTTTGAATAAATCATATGCACACTCACTTTATATTTTTTTTTGTTTATGCTTTATTGATTTTTGTGGGAATAATAATCTAATATTTCTTCTAATGTATTACCTGATATTATCAATTTCAGTATTGGAGGTTCTTAAATTGGGTGTACAGGAAAATTATTCACAATAAAACTACCATCGAGGGGGCCCGGATGGCCGAGTGGTAAGCATCGCAGGCCAGCAGTCTGCGTGCTGTAACGGGCGCGGGTTCGATTCCCGCCTTCGCCCTGGGTGTATTTCCTCTCTTTGTGACAGTAAAAACTCTTTCTGTGTCTGTCTTACTTGACGAAGACTTATAAGCGGCTCACTGAGCAAGCACACAAGTCGGAATATATATATGTAAAAATACCCTACCCACTACCATCGCATTATTTTATGTGTAGAAAAAGAAAAGATTGTTGATTAGATAAAAAGATTTTCTGAAACATTCTATAAGGGTAAATGAATGACTGAATTAATTATTTTAATGCTGACTTCTATGAAAAACAATTGACTGCTAAATTACTTTCAAGTGTTTAGATAACGTTCTAATTATAGTACGAAAATCGAAATGTCTAGACTAGTCAAAAGTCATCAATAAAATTTTATAAATACATTTACTTAAATTATGGCTTTCATCGAAGAATTTTTATTGTATCTGAAATGAAAGATTTTAATTATGTATCTTGATTGAAACCTTTGCTATTAAGATGTCCCTACATTCAATTTTGCGACATTAATGTGAAAATTCGTTACTGCTGATTAAGCATAAAAAAGTTTGAAGCAGATAAAATATAAATATATGATTTCTTCGTGGTTTTGACATTAATAAAGTGATTTGAAGCTAATTTTAAATGTAAGTATTGACATTTAACTGGAAGCATTTATTCGAGCATTATAATCAAAGTCGAAGTTTTTAGTTGTACAATGGTTTATGCACAAATTAATATGAAAAAAACTATTTACCATCCAAAATATAGTTTTAAAAGTCTTGTGCTATTGTAAAAATACTTTAGCAGTGAATTTAATAGGGAAAAAATGCAATAATGAAAAAAAAAACACAAAACATTTACAATGGACTTCTTATTAAAAACATACCAAACTTGTCTATACATTAATAGCACACGAAAATATACATCTTATGTCCAAAAATTTCAAATTTTACTGTGGTCTCTGATCAAATATGAAGCGTTAAAATTAATTATTTCCCAATCAGACGTTTGAATGTATAATTTTAGGGAAAAAACATGTTCATATACACACTAAATGTATAGGAATTTGTTGGTATCTTAGTAGATTAACAAGAAAACTCCCAACAAAGACGAAATAGATTTTTCTTTCCCTCCCCCAAATTCTTTTTGGCGACTTAATTAGCTTCTTTCCAACTCCCCTACACGAGCATAACTTCATGAATAAAAGATAGCTCAAGCCCTTTATCCGGGTACTATAATTCAGGAACAAATAAAACTTCTACTAATAGGAATGAACTGCATAGACGCGATCCTACAAAAAGGAACTAAGAAATAACAAGCATAAGTCACGTGGTTTGGGGCAAAGACTTGACGTTTTTTTTTTTAAAATTTTGAAATGCTTAATTGAAATTATTTTGTATTTCTGTTCATTTGTATAGGCGTAAATTTTTTCAGCCTTCTCTATTTTAGTGCAAAAGACTTTTAAAGAACGAAATTCAAAGCGGCGATCTCCTAACGTCTGTCTGTTCTTAATTCCTTATGAGCCGTTTAAAGCTTCCGAGTATAAAAGTTCTTTCTCGTTTTTTCGAAAGGAAAAACCTCTCATTGAAACTCTTTGTAAACCTAGGCATATTCGTACTACAAGAATTTTTGTCGTTTAAAAGTTTCGATAAAGTATGCTATTTTAGCTCGATTATGACACTTTAAATTTTTTTTAATGCTGTGTCTATAAGTAACTTGCATAAAATATTTTATTCATATTTACTATATTTAATAATTTTAATATTCTTTTTGCTGCCCGTAAAGAACGTTCGAAAGTTTTTTACATTCATAATCGTGCTAACTTTGTAGAACTGACAACCTCATGAAAACCCTCAACTAGAAGACAAAACATAGAAGTTGTAAGCAACATTATCCGAATTCACAATGGTGTTTTTATCTGCATTCATCTCCCTAGTAGAGAGTCTTTTGGAGAGGATAATAAATATGGTTAGAAGGCTTTTACGCTATGTTTTAGGACAATATCTCTTACCTACGAAGAACTAACAATAGTATCTTTACATAATAAAACAAAGATAAGACCAAAAAGGGGATAAGTTGCCAAAAACAGTAACCTTTCTCGTTAAATCAACAACCCACTTTGGTCCACTCTACCCAACCTCTCTCTCCACCATTAGACATTCACTCCACTTTATTCAAATCGTTGATAAAAACCTTATAAAAGTCTTCATCTTACCATATAAAAAATGCAGTTCAGCATAAGAATGGAATGTTGTGGAGGGCACAAACACCCTTTTAAAATTCAGATCACACTGCGGGAATGCTTATTTACTTGAAGGTGTGTTGTTTGGGGAAGGTCTTAAGGACTTTGAACTTAAGTGGGTATTTTTTTGGAGTCTTTGAAGGATTGTATAAGGTAAATGTAGTTGGAGACTTAATTTAGGGGCTTAAATTAGGGGTGTTATTCGTAATTTATGTGTTCTTTGGAATGTACTGAAATTATAAAATAGTTTAGTTGAATTAACTTTGCACTGGAGATATGGGCGACAGATGGCATACTTCAGAACCCCAATGATGTGACAAATACAAATACAAAAATTGTCGACCAACAACAGGACAGAGGCCCAGCAAGGTTGGCCCAAAATGTATATGTTTCCAGTAGTTATCGAGATTTTTCTTAAAATATTAAACTCTCTTCGAATACACAACGTATTCTAGTAGAGCATTACACTCATTGACGACTCTATTGTAAAAATAATGTTTTCTTACCTCCCTTCTAATGCATGATTTACTCAATTTATGACCATATTCTCTGGTCCGGCTATTTAAGGTAAAACCTAAGCCCTCCATGTCTCCCTTCGACGAAACAACTTCTGAATATGCATCCAGGTTATTTCAAGTTTAGTATCATTACATTGAAACGTAAACTCAAAATGAAATTTTACTGAATTGAGGAATAACTGAAACCTTATAAAAGTTGTGGTATCTTAATAAAAATATATAGCTTTTGAAGAAATGCATGTTGTGAGGCATAAACATAATTTAATATTCAGCGCACTATGTAAGATCATTATGTGATGGTAGACTCAAATTAGTAGAAAAACATTTGTGAAATTTTGTAGTTCTTTAAAAAAAACATGATAAACATGCAATAAATGAAAGTGGATTAAATTTATGTGCAAGTGAAACCTTTTAACATTCTAAATCACTTTAAGAAAAAAAATATACCTTCCCATCTACCCTAAAATGAGGTATAAGCCACCTCCCCCCCCCCTCTTCCCTATTTAACATTCAAATCACAGGATGTGTGTATGGGGGGAGCCGAATTTACTTAAAGGTCGTTGTTTGGGTAAGGTCTTAAGGTATTTGAGCTTAAGAGAGTTGATGTAGCACCTTGTTTGATCCTCTTGGAATCATTGAATGGCTGTTTGGTAGGTGGTAACTGGAGTTTAGAGACTTAAATTTGGGATTTTAAATTAAAAGTCATCTAATGCAAATATACACATATTTTTTGTTTGGTATGAATAATAAGAACAACCAATGTTCTGAAGGCTCATAGAAAAGATTAACTTAACTGGGTGGTATACTCTGAAAGATATTAAAAACAAAAATTTAGAACTTTGAAGTTTATTTATACATCAATAATTAAAAAAATGAATAATTAAATAGTGTTATTCTCTTGCAAATGGCTTATTTAATTGCTTTAACCCTTTCAGTCCCAGTGATGCCATTTGGCATCATCATGTTTCTGATTTTGTTTTAAAAAGAAATAATATGGCTGACATCTATTGGGATTAATAAAAAATATTTTTTAATCGAAAAAGTTTGAAGAATCGAATATTGTGCTTTTTGATATCCTAAATGGCTATAAACGATCAGAAAAAAAAATCTAAAAGGATGATGCCTAATTGTCATTGGGACTAAAAGTGTTAAAGAAACATGATCAATACTATACATTGTACCAAACTTTTATATTAATAAGTAAAATTAAATATTGAGAATGAATGCATGAAATTAAACAGAATTAGGTAAAAAATTAAATGTATATATGCCTCCAAAGCAGTTGTATTATTGGAATTTGTTAGTGTGTTAGTCGTTTTGGTGTTATGATAAAGCCAAACCAAGCGGTGTAAACTTTTATGGAGAAAAAAATTCTGAGATTAAAGGCACGAACGTTAAAAAAAAATCTAAAATAAATGGATATACAATTCATTTTAGAAAAATACAAGAAATACAACTCAAACTTGGGTTTTGAAATAAAAAGGATTTACTTTAAACCGCTAAAAGTTATTTTTCAAATATTAAGACCACAAACCCACAATATTTTGGCTGATTCATCACTGCTCGAGTCACATGCATCGAGTCAAATCGCCTCTTGACTCGCTTGACAGGCAGAAATTCTCCATTTTCCGCTGCTTAATAATTCAGCATTTTATTCCAGAGAGCGTATTTTGTTTTCGCTGGGGGAGAGATAAGATCATAATATCTAGTTTGAAAGACGTTTTTATGAAACTTAAAGCTGTTTTATAAAAAATGGCGCGTGTAAAGTTACAGAGTCTCAACAGTGTTAGAGTTCAGGATGGAGCTAGTATAAACAATCACAAATCTCCTTACAATATTGCACAGGAGAGTTCTGGTACTTTTTAAGCTTCCACCACTATTCAGATAGCTGATTTACCACTACTGTGGCGTATCAAAGTTTTCTTTTTTTCTTCTTTTTTTTACAAAATTGTTATTTGCGGTTGCTCGTGCGGTGAACCTATATCTGTATCTTTAAACAAAAGTGCGTGAAAATCTTCGATTTATAATTTAACTATACTGGCTAAATTTAGCTAAACTACTTTGATGTTGTTCAGATGTACAATTACTGTCGCCTAATCTTTTTTTACAGAAATTCGAGGAACATATACTTTCGAAATGAGAAGAATATTGCCTTAGCATTGAAGTTTTTATTAAATAAAAACTAAAAGTTTAAACAAAGAAATAAAGAGCATGCAACAAAGATTATGAATTATTTATGACTTCTCTACTTTACTCTTGGTTCATAACCAAATATTACTAATATACAAACACACTTTTTTATATTTTTTAATGAATATATATTACTATAAATATTATATTATTCCAAGAACCTTAACCAAAACCAATATTTTGTGGCAAAATTATCTGGTTTATATTTAAGCATTTTTCTACCATCAAATCGATCCTCATCATTTACATACTTTACTTCGATTAATAGTTTTATCTTTTAGCGATGCTGTTTCGCCAAACACCCAAATTCGCACATTGGTAACACGGTCATTAGGAAAAAATGTATTTGGAATTTTTTTTTATCAATAAATGCTCATAGCTGATGGCAAAAAGCTACCAGTTCCCTTTCGGCAACAAGACCTTCGAAATCGATATGATAAATACTCTGGGTTTTCTTTATTTTTTTTCCCTCATCGGGAATATCTCATTTGCCACCATTTTTAATTCTTCGTTTGAAAATGTTGTAACTGGCAGTTGATTGGTTATATCTGATTATAGGGCTTACAATTGTACAATACTTTCAAGTAATACTTGCACTAAGGTCAAGTAAATTTTTTTAACATGATCAAGTATCAATCGTACGATGGTCATACAAATTCTTACATGATCAAGTATCAATCGCACTATGGTCAAGTACAAATTCGAACATGGTCAAGTATCAATCATGTGGTGATCAAGTACAAATTCTAACATAATCAAGTATCAATCACAATATGGTAGAAGTACAAATTCGAACATGATCAAGTATCAATCGTACGATGGTCAAGTACAAATTCTAACATGATAAAGTGCAAATTGTATCATCGTCAATTACCAATTGTACCATGGTCAAGTGCATATTGTACCATGAATACCACCCTACTCTGATATTATTACTTACACATGCCTTCAATTTTTTTAAAACAAATTCTCATAAGACATAGACTTTTACAATACCATTTAAGCACTATGGATTTAGACTTAAAAGTTTCAAAAGTCAAACACCATGTAGTAACACTGTGTAGTATGCAAAAGTAACAAATATGTTGTATTATTCACTCAATTTTTTCGATAAAGAAAGTACAAAAAAAATATTTTTTCCACTATACTGACAGTAATTCTAAATTTACATTTACTTAAAAAACCATATCAATCAAACAACGACTATTGACAAAAAAAAAATGGACAAGCAAAATTATCTTTCTGTTTATCTAAATAAACAAGATTTAATATAAATGAAGACCTTAGTCCTGAACAATTTATGTAAGACAAATTGAAGTGCATGAAAAACGATTTTCAAAGAAAATTTAGGAATTTTTCTGGAAATGAAAGTTTTAATTTTATTCACAAAGTCGTTGCTTTAATGGTTTAATAGTTACCATTTTGTTACGCCAACTCAACGATATTTTTCACCCTTTTTAACGAATAAAAGTTTTTTTTCTTCTTTCAGAGCGTTATTTCGGCGAGCTTCTGAATATTTTCTGCTTAACAGATAATCAATAGGCGTTATCGGTTAACGCGCGCATATAATGACTTTATATTGAAATATCTTTCTTTCTATTTTTTGGTAGTAGAAAAGTTAGTCGATTTTTATTTTTGGCCATTCTTTAATTTCGAATGCGGGTACTTTAGACATTGTTCGAGAATGAACCATTGCCAGAAGAAGATTATTGCTCAATTTATTGATTATTAATTTCAGATTAAGAGGCGATGGTTTCTAAAAGACAATGGAGTTCGCACTCTTAACTCATTGTGGTTTTTTTTTGTGTATTGATATTTTATAAATATTTGGAGAGAAAAATAAAGTTTGTTGAATATTTATGCATTTGGTATTGATATTTAGTGTATTTCTCACTAGAAGATAGGTTCATTTATGCATGAAGAATTTTTATCATGTGGGTGCAGAAACAATAAATAAGTAAACATGTTAGTTCATCAGGAAAAGTATATTAAAAAGTTTAAACAAGTAAAATTAAACTTGCTAAGATATCATCTAAAATATTGAAATTATTCTAACGTCATATCGAACGTAATTTGATTCAAAAGAAACACAATATTCTTTTTTTTTTTAAATCAAATTACTATACGTTTAGGTAAAATACAGTCGTGTTTTTAAGTTTTTTTTAATACATTTTGCCCTTAAAAGGTAAATACTAAATTTCTTTATTTATGAAAGTAGCGTTGCACATGAATGATGTACCATACCATGAATATTTCACTCTTGCTTAGAGTACTGAGTAGTACATTCTTGTAATTACCTTCCACGTTAAAAGTTATCAAATGACAATAAGTCTTATGTTTAAATAAGTTCAAATTAAACAGATATATTGATTTATAACTGAGTAGTGAAACTCCATTTGTACAAATAGCTTAGATTTTTTTATTTATGTTGTCAAGAAAGTGCTTTAGATGTTAATAACAAGCATAAATTTTATCTACATTTTTTATAAAAAAAATTCAATAAGTTTTGTAATTGACTAGTGAACTTAACATTTTAACTAAAAAGTTTATATTTGTGGTGTGAAATAAAATTTGTTTGAGTAATAAAGGGATTTATACCCATAGGGGTATTATAGCGTAATGTACATAAATGCACAGAAAACATACCATATTTTATGCCTCAATTAGTTACTAGTTAAAGACTACTTTTTTTGCATTATTTACCAAAAGCAAATATTGCAAAATAAACATTTACTTTTCCACATATTATGAAAATCATTTTCTCTCCCCCCCCTCAAAACATGCAATGATAGTAGTTCTTACGATTGAAAGATTTAATATTTATGAAAATAAAATATAATTTCAGTTCAAGTTTAGTAGCTTTGCAATTTTATAAATATTTTAAATACATTTTCTTCGCTTAAAAACGTATAATAATATTATCTGGTTCATTGTAGTGATTGAATAATAATACTATTTCTTTATACGAAAACTAAATAAAAAACCCCATTTTTTAATAATAAAATATAACAAGAATCCAAATTTGCTTTATGATAAAATGTCAAATGCCGATTTCTTTGATATAATTATTAAATTCAAAGGGCAAACTAAAGTAGTTTTTTTATGCTCTTTAATCACCAAATTGCTTAATCAATTATTCAATTGAATTATGATAAATTTTGAAAAAAATACTTTCAGCAGCATTTTTCAATAATTTAATATGCGTGTTACGGAACACTTCTTAACTCATGAAGTTTTAAAAGGTTCTGCCATGAAAAGTTTATATTTAAAGCCGTCACTGATTGACTAATATGAATACATTAAAATCTGAGGAGGTTAGAATACGTAAAAGATGCGACGAGTTTAAAACCTATGCAAAAACCAGGTTGTCAAGCGAAGCCTTTATCGCTTTTGTGATACGCCCAAACAATAGCTTGTCTGATTATTTGGCGCAAATTTGACCCCTTCAGTAATTTGCTTCTCTTGCATGTGAAAGTTACCACGTTCGTCCCCTGCATTGCCAAAATAATTGCTGACCAATAAAAGGCTTTTTCAACCAAAGGGTTTCACGTATTGGACTTGCATGTTAAATATATTTCAAGTTCCCGAGCGTACGATGTCGCTCGTAAAAGAAGTTGGATCACGGCCAGCTTCAACAACAAGGCCAGAGAAACTCTCCCAAACATGAGCGTAGACGGAATTCTTGACGTCACTGTTCCGAGTGCCGAAGATCAAGAAACTAGTTCGGACATATTTGGAACCCTAAAAATGTGGTCAGCCGTGAACTAGTGGTTCCGAACAGGTTTCCAGACAGATTGTCTTCATCTTCGAAAAAACGTCATTCGGAACTATGACGTCAAAATGTCCGTCAATGAGCCTGTTTGGGAAAGCTTCTTCGGTCATTCGGTTGAGTAGGCCGTGGTTGGATGCCTACTCAAGTGCCGTCTCGTCACTTGGCAGTGGTTCTAAATTACGAATACGTTTCGAATAGCCCTGGTGCTACGACAATAATTCCACCTACTAAAACCAAATTAACTCGGTGACTTCAACAGACCACTAAACTTTTTTCTTCGCCAAATCCTCTCCCATCATACTCTAACATCCATGTTAAAGCCTGACCTAAGCATGAATAATAAAACGAAGGGGAGATGAAAACTCCCAGTTATGCATCCAAAATTACATGCAAAAAAGTTAAAACAAAAAACCTACTTGAGCAGAAAAATCAGTGTTGGAGAATATTACGCTGCTCTCAATAATTAATGCGCATCAATTAACGTTAGATGAAGTTGGGATGGTAATTTTTTTACCCCTTGTTCATCTGGCTGTTAAAATCTAATGATGCTTGTCTTTTGGGATTGGGAAGGATTCATCAGCATCTTTATTAAGAAAAGATGCTTCCAACAGGAGCCTTTATTTATCCACTTAAAAGTTCACGGATTTCATTAGGGGATGTTTCGGGTTTATAGTTGATCAAATGAAGCGAATTTTGTATCTTTGATTATGGAAATAATTAGATGAATTTAATGCGTTGTCTTTGATTTGTGTGGTTCGTTTGAATTTGGAATTCATTAAAAGTTATGAGAAATTCAACTATTTCTAAATTTCAAACTACTCTTAATGAGCCCGAGAGAACATACTTAGGTATTTACTATTCATTTACATTAATGAAAACAACTTGATTTATCTCAGATGTGGTACATCTGTGTGATATTAGCATTTTATTTTAGAAAAATACATCAGGAATATGGAAACATACTAAGAGTATAAAAGCAAAACTTATGCATTTTCAAATTTTTTTCAAGTTATACGTTGGTACTACAACAAAATGTACGAGAATTTTAAATGTTATTCACTTAAACGTTTTATTTTAATGAATGTACCTAAAAGGGGAAAACGGTTTTGTGTTCTTTTTTTTATTCCAAAGTGATATTTAATTAAACTTGTATTTATATGGATCATTATTTCTTTATCTTTGAATTAACTCTTTGATTACGGGAATAATTTAATGATTTTTATAGAATATTAGGTTTACATTACCGCTGTGCATGTTATAACAATATTATTAGTAGTATTCAATCAAATTGCATGCATTTCGGATTCAAATTCCGCTATCGAATTTCAAGTGAACTTATCGTCTGTTGTAGAGGTTTTCACACCTTTGAAGCAAATTTTTTAAACGATGTTATATTCAGTAAAACTTAAAGTATGGAGATCACCCTTCAAGCTTGTATCTAAAATCGAACTTACATGAAAACGTAAGCTCAAACAAACCCCTATCTCAAATGGAATCCAATCCCATATTTGTCCTTCCAGCCAACAAAAAGTTACCAACGACTTGGAAACAGTTGGGGACAGTTTATAAAAGAGAAAATGAAGCAGGTATCCTAACAAAACGGTGCTGTATTATAATGCCCTACAAAATTGTAATTTTCAATCACGTGTGCCTGAGCCAAGATCCATTTTGATTTCCCGATTGGAAGAAAAGACCAAGGCCACGTCTTGTACGCGCCTGCAAGCTGAGAAGATAAAAGCAAACGTAGTCTTAAACAAACCCCAATCTCAAATGGAATGCAATCCTATGTTTGCCCTTCCAGCCAACACATTAAACCACACAGATTGCCACCCTTAGGACATCATATTACAAAAACCCTTTCTGTCCCTATTAAGCGATCCAAGTCTAAAATGTACTGTCCTTCCTCGGGCTAATGGAGGTTTCGTGATTCCTCACAGGTATGGCTCTTAATTACCGACATTGCGATGCATCTTCGGGGAGCTAAATGAACCCCCTGAAGCCAAGCCTTAAAACTAGGGAAATTTACCAACGACCAGAATGTTGTAGGGGTAATACTTAGAGTTACCCTACAATCTTGTGTAAATTAAGATCTCTTGCGACAGCCTACAATTGGACAGACAGTCATTGTTTGATTTTTAATGAAATTAACTCTTTTTTTAATGATACGTAAGGTTACGACATACTTTTTTTCTGTTGTTTTGGGTCATGAAATTAGCGATGTTTGACTGCATACAATATGTTTCGGAACTTTTCTCCTTTTGCAATTTTCTGACGACGAAACACAGTGTACACAGTTATGCCGTAATGTACACGGTTAAAAGGTTACAATTATAATTATTCTGTTTGGAAGCGGTTGTGCATTTCGGTGATTTTATCACCTGATCCCACGAAATGGAAAATTGCTACATTATGTCAATACAATTGTAGAGAAACTTTGCAGATTACACAATTTTTTTTATCCTTCTCAGGTATTTTAAAAACTTCAAATCATTAACTAAAACTCACGTGACTTGGCATATAACGCAACTCGTGTTTGTCCCCCTTCAGGTTCACCCAAAGCCCACTCATACTCATTGGAAGTCTTTGATTTTACTCACGTAACGCGGGACTGTTATGTTACTTAATACGCAGTCCTTTTGGTGCGATTAGTAAAAGGGGGCAGAGTAACTGAGATAACGACCACGATCCCCCAGTGGACAACTCGTAAACTTTAAAAAGGCATAATATGAGTTGGGGGGTTGGTACGGAATAGAGTTGTGAAAAAAAAGAACACCCTGTTCTTTTGAACAGGTTCTTTAAAAAGAACAGGAGCAGTATGTTCTTAGCTTTTGAAAAAACCTGTTCTTCTGTAATTAATGATTTTTCGTCAGAATTTATTTTTACGTTTAACAAAAAAAATTACACTC
The DNA here is from genome assembly GCA_023701765.1 of Hylyphantes graminicola. Lineage (NCBI taxonomy): Eukaryota > Metazoa > Arthropoda > Arachnida > Araneae > Linyphiidae > Hylyphantes > Hylyphantes graminicola. The sequence continues at coordinate 5,806,127 of CM043117.1, read as the reverse complement.
ATCTTCTAATTCTTATTCCGTTACTCAGTAAATCTTTCATCATAAAGCTCCTAACAAAACCAGCAATAGCCTCTCCTCATAGTTGGTGAGTGGGTTTGGACGAAAAGTCTTCTTCTCATCTTACGTCACGAATGCCCGAAATGCTATACCCACTATTACAGCAACGAAACAGATTTCAAAACGATTACGATGAAGAAAAAAAGAGCATTGAACATGTGTTCTTTTTATATGCTCTGTGATGCTTTTTCGCAGAGAGGTAGTTCTTTTTTGGAGCAGCTCCTTTTTGGAACGGGACCGTTCTTTTTCGCGGACTATCAAATTGGAGCAGATTCTTCTGAACCGCTCTTTTTCACAGGTTGCTCTGGAGACGTTCTTTTTTGCGATGAGCATATTGTTCTGAGCCGTTCTTTTTCACAGGTTGCTCTGGAAGAAGCTCTTTTTTTGCGATGAGCTCTTTTAACATTGTTTTGAACGGTTGTTGTTGAGATCTTTCATGCGTTTAAATAGGAGGATCGAGTATAATCGTACTTGTGTTTTGGATGTGTGCGTGTGACATTTTTTGTTTATTTTTATTTTTTTTTCTTTGAGTTTCAAAATTTAAGTATTTAGATCAATATTTTTTTTAAAGAAAATATAGGCATCAGATTTAAAATTTGCAATTTGATTTTTTTTAATTGAGAATTTTTTTGAATTGATTTTTTTAAAATTTAATACATTTGAGAAGTAATATTATTAAATATATTTTTTTTTAAATATATGTTGAGTGGCATGGTTTCCCGAGCCTCAATAATTGTCGATTGTCGCAAAGTTTTAAGAAGTAAAACTTTAAATTATTTTTCAAATGCTTATAAAGCTATGCAAGTAGTTTTTTTTATAAAATTAAAGTACATTACTTAATTTTTTTAGCTGTAAATTATTTGATTTATTCAGATATTTCTTATTAGTCATAATACCTCCCCCCTCCCCTATTAGAATCGACGTTAAGACACATTTTTGTTGTTAAAAAATCATAAAATTCAATTGATTGGTATAGTTAGAACGAGCAATTTTTTAACTCTCAAAACCAAACAAATATCTAATTAAAAATGAGCATTTTATTTTTTCTGGCTCATATGTAAGTTTTTTTTGTGTTAAATAATTCGAATTACACTGCCATAGGAGGTAAACTGCAGTATCTAGGCTAATGGTTTGGACCATTGTTACAAGCATTTGATAACTCTGACCTATCAAAAAGTTTACTTATAAACGGATTATTTCAGAGTCAAAATTGTCCAATTTAAAGTCGTGGTTGCTGCAGTTTACGAGCCCTTGGCAGTAATACAAGGTAGTCTTATGTAAGTCTTATTTTTAAATAATTAATTCACATAAACTTTTTATTTTATTTCCATTATTTCAAATGTCGTTAGAATGCCACTTTCTTACAGAAAAACCCCCCGGCTGAAACCGGAAACTACTGGTAGATCGTGGAGCGGTATAAAGTAAACAAATCTTACATTTTACCCGTTTGCGGTTTGTTTATGTATGGTAAAGGTACTAAGAGAATGCGTTTACTAGAAGGGCCGCCTTCAGGGTTGCTAGATTGGCACAATGTAGCCGTTTTGGCAGATTTTTGGACCGCACTGCTGATTAAAAAATTTTGAAAAGTACCCGAAATTGTTCTTACTAATGATTTGGTTAGGTTCGAAAATCTTCAAATTGTTATTTATTACTTCAGTCCTGAATATTTTTTTTAACAATTTGCTAATTTTTCGCTTTTGAATTTGTTTATTTGTACTTTTAACCTTTTGGGAAAGGACTTAATAGAAGATATTATTTTGTAATTTTTGTTCTTTTGGGTTGCATTTTAGCTATTTTTTAGAAATTTCATCTGGTGATCATGGTAGTAGCTCTAATCTCTCTGTTTTGACTAGAGGGCGCATTTCTTAGCGTCTTTGTGTGACAGTTCGTTCCAAGATTCTTCTTCACTCGTACGGAATTATTTTAACATATCGGACTTGGAGAAACGCATAGTATTGTTTAATGCTTTAATTCGTTACCAATAATTTTTTTTATCTACAAAAAATAAAAACAGTGTTTAAAATTTATGTATTTTAAACAAAAAAAACATTATTTTATTTTTAATAATAAAACTTCAAAATCCAATTGGAAATATAATATTTTGCATATTTCAAGTTTGTCCTGAATTTTATTGATACGTTCCTAAAGTCTTCCCCTTATAAAGCAACTTCTGTAAAAAGAACAGGTTAAAGAGCTGTTCTTTTTAAAAGAACAGGAGCAGGGAGCAACTGCTCTTCAAAAAGAGCATAAATATAACATCTCTAGTACGGAATGTAAAATGGAACGTTGGTTGGTTGGTTGATATACATATATTTTCAGGCTTGTGTGCTTGCTCAGAGAGCCGCTTATAAACCTTCTTCAAGTAAGACAGTCACAACACACACACACTCACACTCACATGCACACATATACGTGACAGATGCTGCCATCTATCGCGCGCCACCTCCACAATTTAGACATGTCCCTGAAGGGGAGGGAAATTTTTCTCCAGGAACCTGTACCCATGGTAAACTGCGCAATGACCGACCACAGGACTTTCGGACCCAACAGATTTTACGAGCACGTACTCCGCATATACTCGGTAAGTCTTCAGTGGCACCGGGTCTCGAACTCTCAACCTTCCGATCTGAAGTCCGGGGTCCGGACCACTAGGCTCCTTACAGCCCAAAATGGAACGTTTTAATGGTATATGCTTAATCAATTTAGGCGTAGTGGTTTTAAGTTGGGTAAATATTTCCTTAATTGGGAGGGCAAACACATGGCAATGGACTGATAAGGATTTATGTACAGAGGACTGTCTTGCTAGAGAGGAATTAGTCGGTTACTCTTTAAATGGGGTATTTCTAATTAAGCTCTCACATTAATTATATAAGTAAAGAGTGGAAGCTTTTAAAAAGGCTACGTCGCATATTTCATAGTTCAAACTACAAATGCTACTGACGATTGTGACGGGTAAAGAAAGTAAGCATCGAAACTAGAAGTCAGTGAATCTCCCCCCCCCCCCCAAATAAATTGGAAACTCTTCAATTATATGAAAGCCCTTTAAAATGTAATTCTTAATAAAATGCTTAATGCTTATTTAATTTAAAGCTTATAAAAGAATGAAAAGGCATTTTTAATAGAATGAAATCACCATTGCCACTCGCATGAGAACCTTTATTTTTATTTAATAAAACATTTAAAGAAGTTTATTTTGGTGACAAAAATCAGTTTGCGATGAACCCATTATGCGTCTCCCGATAAAAATCTCGAAGTTTCTGGTGATTTCTATCTAGGTTAAAAAATAGCGTGAAGATGCGGTTTAGTAACAACTAACGTTGCAAAACCCTTGATTGAATTTTTAAAAAATTAATAGGAAATATAAGCTAAATTATCGATGTGGTCGTCGCTGGTCAGTGTCAGAGCGCTCTCGTGCGGACCGCTTCAGCTGTCCGTTGCATTGATTGAGGCGTTGTCCTTGAACCGGGAAAAGTTGGTGACAGCTGCATGGGCTGATAATCGGCATTTCAAGTCATCTTATACCACAATTTTTAAATGCGTGCGTCACCGAAAATATTGCATGCCTTTCGACTTGCGTCAATTATGAAGCCCATTAACTTTGCTTATTAATGCATGCCTAAAAGGTTGACGAACATACTCTGTTTCGTTTTTTCATGCGGTATGGTTACTGGCGAGGGAAAAACCGAATTTATCCTTTGCAACTAGTCAAGTAACCGACTATAAATTCTAAAAACATGTTAAAAAATCCCACTTTCGCCGAGTAACACCAGAACAAAAAGAAACTAATAAAATTATTCCTACCTGGCAGTGAAGTGAGCTGCAACCTGCAATGTTCCGAGTGTCCCATGGCGTTGGAGCTCACGCACGAGTACCTCGCCGCCAAATTGTCGCTGTGGTCGTCGCTGGTCAGCGTCAGCGCGCTGTCGTGCCGACCGCTTCTCTGGAGCTGTCCGTTGCCGTTGATGGAAGCGTTGTCCTTGAACCAGGAGAAGTTGGTGACGGCCGGGTGGGCCGATGATCGGCAGATCAGGACGATGTTGCGCTGGTCGTCATAGTCCTTGCGGATGGTGCACTCCGGACGATCTGTAAGATAAAATATTGGGGTGTGAGGTTAATTTTTTGGTGTACCAGATGCAAGAAAGGCATTTTACAGTGGATTCCAGCACACGTTGGTATCGATGGAAACGAGTCTGCATGCTGATATTCTGACAAAAGAAGCAAGAAAAATTAACAATGACGTTCTTCCCCAAACCTCTCTTAATGACATCAACTCAGGGGCCAAAGCAAAATTTAACAGTAAAAGTGTTAAAATTAAACACCAAATTTGAGAATACCAATAAGGTAACTGCGACCACCTTAACTAGATTAAGGACAGGTCACTTCAAATTGATGGAAATCCAAAAAGATGGAACTAGGAAATACTCGAGCTGCGGAAACTGCCCCGACTCGGAACTGGATCCAAAACATCTTTTCTCTTGTCCAGCCATCCAGGGCAAAATTGCAGCAAATCACCAACTCGCCCTACGGAAGACCTTTATTAGGACCACTGTCTGCATATTGCTGAAGCAGTCTATGAAACCTTTGGTCCCATATAATCTTTAGCCATGGACACGACATCATCATCGTCAACATATGCAATGGACAACTGGAAACTGCCTTGCAGTTAGCGACGTCAACAAGTGTCTTAAATCACGAACAAACCACCAATCAGATAATTCCTCCTAACTGGAACGATCACGTTTACAGTGATGCTAGAGTTACGTTGAGCATTGTCTTCCTTTCCCATTAACATAATTACCATTGTTTTGGGAATTTTCGACAAAATGTGGCAATACACAATTAAAGTTATAAGCCGTTTTATTTAACGTATGCAAGCAATACTTATCACATACCATTCAAAATATCCACAACTTTTTTTGTTGAGGCCTAAACTTGCCACATGGTTTCACCATTTTTATTGGTATTATCTGAATGGGGTATAGATAACAAAAGTCATATTTATCGCATTTTTACATTTTATGGGTTAAAAATTTCGTATGCTTGAAGTGGAGATCCGATTGAACATAGTCCAGTTCAGAGGGCTCCTATTGTACCACGATGAAATGGATAATTGTTTAAACTTTACATCATTAGACTTGCATACTTCTAGGCTAATGGTGCTAGTGCCTTCACTTAAATTTTGCAGACCGCGAACTCAAAAAATAGCGTGTTTGAACAACTTTACAAATCCATTGGACTTTCAAATCAAAAGCAAAATTTTGTCACAATGATACTGTTGCCAGAACCAATAAACGAATCAAATTAATATTTCGAATAGTATTCATAAATATTGATTCAAACCCTTTAATTGTAAACCAAACACAAACAGAAAGACCCCTTAAAAGGTTTTCGTTTCTTAGTCAATAATCGATTGATATACAAGTTCTCTGCTTGAAAGCCAAAGTGGATTGCTACTAAGTAAAATATTGAAAAAGAGCTCTCTAAAACCAACACTTCCCTTCCAGCTCCAGAAGTCGGGAAAGGACACTCGACAAAAGCTTTTCAGTGTCAACAAGGTTCCCCTGTTTACCCAGGGTGGGCTTAGGAGGGGACGTGTTTAAAATTTTAGAGTACTTTTTCTGGAGATAAAACGTTAAGAGGAATATTATTTGTGACTATTTTTGTATTTTTTTTAAATGCGGTGGGATTGTAGTAGTGGAAAGCAGGTATTGATATTGTATAAATTTTCGTTCGTATGTCTGTCTGTATCTCCTTTACCGGATTCCGTTGACATTTTGTGGGATAGAAATGTCACAAGTTAGAAATAGCTGTACCTTGTCTATCCAGAATGCGAGCCTCTAAAGCATTTTCTTCCCCTATCCCTTCTCTTGGTTTTCTAGGAAACGGGGGGAGCATCGCTTTTCTAAACCTAGCACGTTTGAGGTTTTATTGTGAGTTTAACAATCCGAACAGTTCAAACCTATGTAGGGTGGTGAAAAACACGCTCGTTTTGAAGAAAAACCACATGCGGGGATGGGGGTGAAAAATGCTTTCAAGGCTCGCATTCTATATAGACACGGTATATCCGATAGTAACTGCAATAGCTGAGTGGGGAAATCTTTGGTCATATTTACGGTATTTGATGAGCCATTTTCCAGATTTTTTTGTATTCAAAATATGAAAAAGGTTCATCCGTATACCGGAAATATGGTTACAAATTTCATCTAATAGCGATTGCAGCTACTGGGAACCATGTTTTTGAAGAAAACAAACGCCGAATTTCTCCCAATGTACAGTGCTAAAAAATCAAATAAATAATAAACATTACTTTTTTCAGTAGAAATAAGGGGCAGGGGAGCCCAGTCGGTTAGGCATTCGTCTAGCATGCGAAAGGTCCCAAGTTCGGGTCCGGGCATCGCCAAAATAACTGCCGACCTATAAATGGACCGTGCAACCAATAATGTTCGACGAATAATACCCCGTGTAGAGGAGGCGCACTTTACATTTCCTACAAAGTCCCAACGCTGCGTGCGATGTCGCCCTTGTCGGTTTCGTTGGGTGCCTACACAGGTGTCGGCTCGTCACTTGACCGTGGTTCTAAAATACGACGCCCGTTGCCAATAGCCCTTGTGTAGCTCTAGTGCGACGATAATTAAAAAAAAATAAATAAAAATAAATAAACTATGGCAATAACAATCCGAAGAATACCTCAACACACTGCTGATTTAGTATTTATTTTAAACGGTTTTATTTCAAATCATGTGTAAAGGAAAAGTCAGAAAATATACCAAACTAATGTATTTTCCAATGAAACCATCTCCATGCAACGCAGCAACCTTCCCTAAGCTCGATAAAAACATCACCTTCATTAGAAAATTTCGAAACGCGGCCAAAACTCGTCCGTTTGGAAAGTGTCACACTTTCTTTAACTCCGGTTTCTTTTCTTCCCTTTTCGCATATTTTTTCCCGACGTTATTAAATCCTGGTTTGTTGTCACGCACAGCACTAAATTTTTAAACTTTTCTCGTTTCCAACTTTTAAACCGTTTTAACGCTCCAGCATTCTTTTTGTGCTCTCGAAATTCTTGTATAATTAAAGTTCTACGCCCATTGTTAAACGGCGTCATTTGCGGAAATACTCAGAGAAACTTCTTTTTTTTTATTGCTGCTGTTTTCTTTTGTCTTATTCGGTTGAGGACTCGAAATAATAATTACGGGACGCGTTTGGAAAACAGAAGAAGTCGGTGTGAGTGTGACAAAGTTTTAACTGACTTTTGATGGCGTTGTGGGTTGGTTGGTAGACATATATTTTCAGGATTGTGTGCTTGGTCAGAGACCCGCTTATAAACCTTCCTCAAGTAAGACAGGCACACACATGTGACAGATGCTGCCATCTATCGCCACATCCGCAATTTGGACATGTCCCTGAAGGGGAGGGAAATAGTCTGCAGGGACCTGTACCCTTGGGAAACTGTGCAAAGACCGCCCACAGGACTTTTGGACCCACTTATTTAAAGGGCACGTACTCCGCATATACTTGGTGGGTCTCCAGCGGTAACGGGACTCGATCGATCGTGCAACCTTTCGATCCCGAGATCTCTCCATCACTTGGCTCCCCACAGCCCTTTGATGACATCTTGATTTGTTTGCAGAAAACCCAAATCTTGTACTGAAATTTCCTATAGTTTTGACGGTATAAAGCATTTTTGCTTTCTTTACGAAATGTAACTCGTTTGCTGTTTTCAGCTGTTTTTCTCCAAAATTTTAACATTGTAATCTTTCACTACATATTTATACTGTATTATAAAACTTATTGAAGGGGGACCAGAAACCCCCAAAAATTTCAAAAATGACATTTCAATGTTTTTAGTGCTTCTTAAAATTTTAAATCTTAGCTTTTCAAAGATATGTTACATTAAAAATTTCGAGTAATAGAAGTGCTTTTAAATGTTTCAATGTTGAGAAACCACTATTGTTTACTTTAAACGATAATATATCAAAACTTACTTTTTCAATGTTCATGTACATTCTTCTCAGAATCTGCTGTAAGTATCAGCCGTAACTTTTTTATAATATATGTATGTAAGACGATTGTCTCTAAAAAGCGCTGGAGGTATTTGAGTATATCTATCTATCTTTTTTTCCCCTTTTTATAATACTTTGATGTTTTTTAGGTAAAAAATATATATTATGACTTGTATATTAATAATATAAAAACCAAATAGAATTTTTCTAAAAAAAATTCCATCAAAGTTTAGTTAAACATCCACTTAATAACTAGTACAAATTTAGTTTTTTGTTTTAAAATATCAAATACACTCTGTGAAAAAGGTACATAAAAAAGGTCAGTTTAACAAGTGCTTCATTGGAGGGCTCCGGTCCCCCTTAACAATAATATATCGGATAAATGCGAGTTAAATTTCAGTCAAACTAACACTTTTAAGTATTGATCACTTTCAACTTCGAAGTTGAAACTGTTTCGAGAAGGAATAATTAAAGTTGCGCCATCCATTGAGAATTTTTGTTCCTTTCTGTTCTTGGTGTCAGCATTGTCTTGTTTCCTAAACTCATTAAAAACAATAACTATTCCGATGGCGGAAAAAATTAATGCGTTTTTCAATTTCAAGTCGTCTGCTTTTAAAATTCCTAAAAAAAGGTGTTTTCGTTTTTATTCTTGTAAAAACGCAATTATAATGTTTATATATTTAAAAGCATTTAAACTTTTAAAAGTTTCAAACCGTTAATGGATTTTTTTAATCATCGGAAGTAATTGAAATTTCTTGAAAAGTGTCAGCTGAGATCGATGGGGAATAAAGGAGGGACAAAAAGAGATTTTTCTAGGGATTTCTAAGCTTTTGTAAGGTAACAAATAAAGGTCTTAAATATTTGAGAAAATTTTAAATCTAAAATGAAATATTTGTTAAACATTATTCTAATTCCCAAAACTATCAAACTTTCATTGTTTTTTTTATGTTTAAAACAAATTGAATGTAAGTACAAATTAAAAGTAAATCATAATATGCAAGAGTTTTAATGATTTTCAATCATTGGCAAATATATTTGAACAATTTGGGCGGAATGAAATCTCCATAACTTGTAATATTTCTGCATATTTTTGAAATTTGAAGCTCGAATTTAAAATTAAATAAAGATAAAATAACTTTCTGAGCATTTAATTAAGCTAACTGAATTACGGGTAATTGTTGACACTTTTTTTAATATTTTTTTTGTCAATAACTAACTTTGACTTTAAATATTGCATACTAACTAATCCAAAACAAATATCCAGCTGCATTTGAAAAGATAGATATCGGAACATGTAAATCAACATCAATACTTGTATTATTCATTGTCAATCTAGAGCTAAAAAGATTTTATCAGAATTCACTAAGCTTTTTTAAGGTAACCAATAAAGCTCTTTAGTAATTGAGAAATTTTTAAATAATCCATAATGAAATATTTATAAACAACTATATAATTCATAAAATTATTGAGCTTTCTTTGTTTTTTGAAAATTTAAAAAAGAAAACTATATAATCAGTGCTTTAATGATCTTAAATTGTTAACAAATATATATATTAAAAACTTATACAAAATTAAATCTCCAAAACATAAACATTTTTATATTTTAGAAATTTCAAACTGAAATTCAAAATGAAATGAAGACTTTATCATTTTCTGAGCATTTATTAAGCTAACACTAAATTACTATTAATTGAAAAATTTGAAATGAACATTGTATGCAATTTTTTCAACAACTAACTTTGACTTGAAATATTGCACACTAACTAATCCAAAACAAATATCCAGTTGCATTTGAAAAGATATTTATCGGAACATGCAAATCAACATCAATACTTGTATTATGCATTGTCATTCTCGCAATCCGATACTTTTTCTAACAAAAAAAAAAAACTTCATCCTTCCTATTTCGTCTCTCTCTATAACCCGAAGTTGATGTACGAGCTGAATATTTTATAGATTTTCTCATAAAACTCATGAAAAAAACTGACACTAGAAACTAAATCTCCTTTCTTCATATAGGTATAAAAAATCCTTGAAGATCCTTGACGGAAATGTGAGAAACAAGCGATATAAAAAAAAGAAGAAACAGCCCCGGAAGTACCCTTCGATCAAACCCAAGAGAAACATTCTTTGGAAAAGAAAAAAAGAGTACCTAAATTCTTCTGAATATAGATATAAAAAATATTTTGAATTTATATCAATACTGTGATATACACCAACCTATTTCGTGTGAGTTTTGATGAGTGCTAGGTGAGTATCATGACTGCAGATGCTTCGTTTTTGTGCATCGTCAGAAACAAACTAGCATGAGTCGTTATTTAGAAATGTAAACGAAATGTGTCTGTTTTGAGGGGGAATTCAACTGTTTAACCGGGACCTACAAAGGTAATGAACAATCATGTATGAAAACATAAGATGCTTCATTTTTGTAAAATATCAGTAGAATAAGTCAATATGTCCCTAGAATATGTCCGCATTTGGAATAGTTAATTTGATTTGTCTAAATCTTCTAAGTTATGTTTTTCCTACTAGGTAATTTAGGTAGGTACTTTGCATGTATTATTAGCACAAGTACATTTCTTGTGAAAAAATTTACATGTATCGGAAGACGGACCACCGTCTTCCGATACATGTAAATTTTTCCATTGTTTTTTTTTTCCTTCATCAGAATAATATTGGGGCAGAATAATATATCTTCTAAAAATTCCCTCCATAGATTCCTGAAGCTTCTGTAAGGCGATATGTACAACAGTTGGGGTGCGTAAAATTAAAAAAAAACAACAACTTTCTTTCTTGGTAATAAATACCTACATCGTCAATTACCATTTTTTAAATTAAAAATAAATGAAAACAAAAATTCTAAAACAGCTTTACAACGCCATAAAAGGGACTTAACCTTATTGACCTCTGAAAGATATTTAAACAAACACAACAAAAAACTCCCTAAGAATTGATATTGAAGACATTTTGCAGCATATGGCGATAACACTCTTCCCAGAAACGAAGTCTGTTTGATAGGGTAATTGCAGAAGTACCAGCTCTGGCTGTTGCAGGATATATGGCGAAAAATGTGGCCTTGATAGGTTCGAATTGATTATGGTCATTCCACTTGATGATGGTTATCTGATTTTATAAAAGAACTATCCGGGAAAGTTTTGTGAGATATTGGCGAGGTCGTTTGGGAGTTATGGAGGGATGGAATTGTAATTTATGTTTGGAAATAAACTGGGTGTTTTATATGGGGTTCATTGACAAAGGGTTTGGTGCTATTTGGGGTTCATTTTAGAGTATTTTGCTTTAACGGAAATTTGCATGGAGTTTTATTGTTGTTGTTTTTAACCCTTTCAGTCCCATTGATGCCATTTGGCACCATCATATTTCTGATCATAACTTTAAAAAATAATATTGATGACATCTATTGGAATTAATAAACAATATTTTCTAATAGAAAAAAGTTTAAAGAATCGAATGATGTGCATTTTGATAACCTAAATGGCTATAGACGACAGGAAAAAAAATTCTTAAATGATGTTGCCAAATTGTCATTGGGACTGAAAACGTTAAATGCTTTTTTGCAATAAAGGATAGCTTTGCGATTCCATTTTTTATTATTTGGGTAAAATAACTGGTATCATTTTGATAAAAGAGTTGTTAAGTTAATTTTGCTAAAAGTCAATACATTTATAAATTCTTAACACATAAACGAGCCAATTTGTGATAACCATCCCTCCCGAGTAAAACCGAAACTAAGATTTCATATTTTAGGAACCACTAAAAACATTGAAATGTAATTTAAAAAAAATTTTGGGGATCTCGTCGCCCCCCCCCCCCCCCCTAACAAAAACATAATGCTCAAATTTGCTTAAAGTATAGAATTGGCGAAGTTTGTTTATACTGTGACGTCAGATACTACTTGGCATCCATCAACCGTTTTCGTCCGAATTTTAAAATTCACAAAATTTGTTTTATTTTTCATCTAACTTTACTAATCCTACATTAGTTTTAAGAACTGCGTGCTTCTTTTATCGTACATATTTTGTTCATTTAGACAAAATTAACCATAAACATTATCCCCGCATAACACTATTTCTAACTTACAGTAGTTATTTAGTTAAGTTTATATATTCAGTAGTTATTTAGTTAAGCAATATATTACAAAATAAGGAATAATTTAATACATAAAGCAGAAAAAAATGTAAATAGAAAATTCTAAAAATTGACATTTAAAAGTTTATAAAAGTTTTAATACGAAATATGAAGTTGGCAATAGTAAAAATTCGGTGTTCAACAAACTAGTACAAAAATTATTTGCATTTATGTATCGTTTTGCAATAACCGGCATCAAAAACTCCTCAGATAATTTAAATACATAAATTATCAGCTACAAAAACAAAATGTGTTTTCAAACAATTTAATCAATTTCTAAAAATTTTCAAAGTTAATAAAGCTTGATTTATCTTTTAATTGTTCAAAGAAACTACTTGAAATTTACTTTTTTTTTTCGGAAACTACGAATTATTAAAGCTTACTTTGACCAAGCTATAAAATCTTTTAGATTATTTAACAATAAAATGCATTATTTCTCTCAATTTGGTCTTTTGGAACAAATTAATGAATGGGTATGTATATCTTTAAACTATTATCTAATTAATTTTAAACTTTAAAGACTTACTTATAATTAATTACGTCATTTAAATATGATTTATTGCAAAACGTGCAATCAATATGCTGGGACATTCCGATAAACATTTAACGTACATAGCTTATCAAGGTATCTACATAAATTCATGGAAATTCTAGCCTCTAAACTACCAAATCTGAATAAATTAAGTAGTTTATTTCAAGCAGCGATAAAAGTTCAAATCTAGAATTTGTACTTATGTAAAGTGTCCAAAACTTCTGTGATAGCGTTATGAATCTAGGTTCTTTAATTTACCATTCATTGCTGTGGAAAATGTATTAGGCATGTCGGAAGCAAATGTTTTATGCATCTGGAATGAATTATTAGTATTTCGAACGATATGAAGTGAAATATATTGTTTGTAAAGGGTTTAAATTTAAAAGTCTAGTTTATGAATGCACCCATAGAAATAGTTAAATAACTTTCCGAATACCACTTCAAACTGAAATGTTACAATCCTTATGGTTTATTTAAGAGGCAGAATTCGAAAGTTTTGGAAAATGAATGAAACTATTGACGTATGTAGTTAAATAACTTTTTCGAATTCAATAGATATTACAAGCTTCATACGTCTTCTATAATTGACAAGTAATTTTTAAAACTTAATTCGAAACGATCTCTACTTAGTTTTAGTTATATTTATTTAATTAAATGTTAGAATCCTGTATTATTCAATAACTTTTGAGTGAAATGCACACATATTTGTACTTTGGTACAGTGCCTAATCTCATATCCAAATATTGTTAAAATTTAAGTCTTCCTTCACTGTTTAAGATTTGGCGATCAGTTTCACTAAAAGGATATATGGTAAGGGTAGACTAACCAGTGAATGAACGTTTAAGGAGCTGCTTTCTCCAGTGAATAAACACCAGGACATAATGACCAGGACAACCAACCATATGTCATATAGCTTCCAACTAGATGGTAGGAAGTAAGAGTTGCCAATCCATATTGTGGAATGATTTTCAATCCTCATTTTTTAATTGTATTTACCAAATGTTCATTCACTGGGGCCTGTTCACTCACTGGTCAGACTACCCTACCTATTAATGCAACGGCATATGTGAGGAAATGTCTTACAATATTTTTGGCTACAGCTACATCAAACGTTGTAATTAACCCCTCAAAAGACCCCGCTGCAGCTAATTCGTCTAAACTAGAAAGTTCAGTAACAGAAGAATTACGTTACAATAGTAAAATATATTCCTAAATCTATACTCACGATGAACAACAATCTTCAGATCCGCTCTCCTTACGACTCTGCTAATGAGGATGGAATTACAAACTATTGACATATTACAACAGACATAGCTTAGCAAGGTTACTATTGACATTTTACAATAGCATAGCTTAGCGCTGCTGCTAATGACATCTTACAATAGGCATAGCTTAGCATGGTTACTATTGACATTTTACAATAAGCATAGCTTAGCAAGGTTACTATTGACATCTTACAATAGGCATAGCTTAGCAAGGCTACTGGTGACATCTTACAACAGGCATAGCTTAGCGCTGCTACTATTGACATGTCTGTGAGCCCAAAGAGCAAAATTTATAAAAATAAAAATCTATACTCACGATGAACCACGATCTTTAGATCAGCTCTAGCATGTCCATGCGGGTTCCTGACGTTACACGAGTAGTTCCCCGCCATGTCTCTGGTGACCGACGAATTGAAGGACAGGACTCGTGATCTCGACAGAATGGTCTCGCCTACGGTCCACAAGTACTGTCCAGGGGGGAAAGCAGAGGCTGTGCAGACGACATCTTCTGGAGTCTCTCCTTCTATGATGTCAAGGACGTGCAGGGATATGTGGATGTTTTCTGGGGGATCTGTTTTGGGGAAGAAATAGAAATGTTGAGAGAAGGGAAAAAGCTTGCACAAATATCTGACTGCTTAAATTTAACCCAAAAAACAAAATACGGGAAAAGTGGAGACTTAATATATAAACCAGGGGTTCCCAACCTTTTTACACCTGCATAATACATGACTTTTTGAGAAATTTTGGCATACCAACAGACCTAAATATTTTAATAAACGTATAATATTTACTCTTTTAAAAGTGCTCAAAGGTTTTTTTGGTGAAATTCCTGAGACAATTTCGTACTTAATGGTTAGATATTTATTTATTACATTCTTATAATCAAGGAGAAATAAAAGATTAAAATTGTATTAATTTACATTTTTGTTTATTGCCCATACCTTAGGTCTAAAAATATACAAATAAAAAATTGTAGAAACTCAGCAAAATCCGATCCAGAAGTTCATTAAAGATTTCCTCTTTAAAATAATGAGTAATATGTTTGCGTGCTCATTGCATATGCTTACAGAAGCTATTGATAGCATAATGTTGCTCACATCACTCAAGTGTACCACCTGATATATTCCAGCGTACCACCAGCGGTACGCGTACCACCGGTTGAGAAAAAATGATATAAACATTTATGTATTACAAGTTACACGATAAAAGAGTTTAAAAATACTTAGTTAACGTTTATTTGTAAATGAAGGTGTTAATGGTACTTTAATGGTAATGGGTTAAGTCATGAAGGAATAATGGTAATGGGTAAGTTTTGTTACATAAATTTGCCAGTTCATTTTGATATTTATTAGAAATTAATCTCAAATGACAAATTTTACTGCTATTCAATGATTACCTCTTAATAAGTATCAAAATGAACTGGCAAATTTATGTAACAAAATAAATAATCTAAATGCCAAACAAACGTTTTGTTAATTTAGTAATAATAACTATGACATATTTAAGAGTTATATTCATTACCAATTTTGACACATTAATAAACTTCCTATCAACTAACAGCAAAAACGTTAATTTTTTGATTAAAATGGTTACACAAGAGACAGAACATATTGTTAATAAAATATCGTAATGAAAATGGTTTACAAACAATTAAACTGTTGTCACGACATTGCTCTTTTATAATAAATTCTTTATTTTTATGTATGCCACAACCCATGTTATCTTTTAAATAAATTGCTATACAAATAGTATAAATATCAATAAGTAATAAAATGAGTAATAAGCAATTAAAATGTTGACACGACATTATTATTTTTAAAACTAAACTTTGATATCCAACAAGAAAATTGCTTCAATACACTTTTAAAGCAAATAACAGAAGTGTGTGCGGGGTATTTCATTCCTTAAGAAGATGTCTAGACAGAAAACATATTGTTTGAAATGTCATTTAACTGCAAGTGACACATTCAAATTAAATATCTCGAGTTGAAATACAATTATCTTTGTATGTCAGTTCATATGACAACAATTCTTTACAGTCGAATCAATTTTGCTGAACAGATTGTTTAAACTAATGTACAGCTCTTGACAATTTCTTATGGATTTATGTTAAAGAAATTTGGATCTACATTTATATCTATGGATATAAAGGAATATGTCTTGATTGAGTCACGTATCAACGTCCAACCAAAACTATTGGATGTAAGGAGACCAGAATTAAGGAGTTTATTTCTTTTCTACTAAAGGCGTCATTTAAGAAGCGATTTTTTGAAATTCAAACCTACATTCCATGCCTACCTAAGTTTGGTAAATAAAAATATTGCTTTGGAGAAGATCCTTCCGCGGATGCAAAGAGTTCCATAAATTCTCCATTTGTGAATCCACCCAGAAAAAATGTTTTAAGCATTAATTTCGTTTAAGGTCTAACAGATTTGAATATTATTTGAGAAAATATGGCAATTTTATCAGAATGAAAAGTGTAATTTGGTTAAATTGTATTCAAATAATT
The DNA here is from genome assembly GCA_023701765.1 of Hylyphantes graminicola. NCBI lineage: Eukaryota > Metazoa > Arthropoda > Arachnida > Araneae > Linyphiidae > Hylyphantes > Hylyphantes graminicola. Next base: position 5,789,615 of record CM043117.1, on the reverse strand, counting down.
GTGTATGTAAATATTACCTTAAGACGTTTCCAACTAACGGACCAATCGTGCTTTCCCTCTGCCTTTTTACTCGTTGTTTTTACCCAAGTTGGGTTGGCACGGAGTGTACAGCGGTTTTCAGTGCGAACGAAAATTGAGAATAATGTGAAAAAGACCCCTGTGACTCAATTCTTATATTAATTGAAACAGATTGATATAATTGTACACATCGTTTTTGGATTTTAATGTTTTGAAATAGATAGAAATATAAACACGCAAGTTTACAGACAAGTTTATCGTTTTAAGTCAATGTGTTTTGAAAAATATTTTGGAACCCCTAATTTAAAAAAAACATTTCTGCTACTGAATGCACTACATTCTGATTGAGGTGAGAAAAAAGTATCCTAAGTGACGAGATTAATAACAGCACACCTACTACTCTACCTAATCTTCAGAGGCTGGGAAACCCAGTTCGTTAGGGACTCGCCTAGCATGCGAAAGGGCCCAGGTTCGGATCCGGATATCGCCAAAATAGCAGCCGACCTATAAACAGCCCGTGCCGCCAAAAATGTACAACGAATCATACCCCGGGTAGAGGAGGTGCACATTAAATATCCTTCGAAGTTCTAACGCTGCGTACAATGTCGTCCTTAATTGTTGCGCTGGGTGCCTATTCAGGTGTTGGCTCGTCACTTGACCGTGGTTCTAAAGTACGACGCCCGTCGCCAAAAGCCCTCAAGTAGCTCTAGTGTGACGATAATTCAAACCTAACCTACCGAAACTTCTTTAAAGAATTTATAAATTCAATCAAGATTTTTATCCAAAATACTTGAACATACATTTCGTCATGTTCAGGTTTTCTACAGTAATAAATTACTAACGACGAATTCTTCCATCGCAAAGAATTCATATTTTTTTTATTTAAATCAGAAACTTTTCAGAATGTTTCAGAATCTATTCTCGCTACGGGACGCGCGATAATTATTTTTTCCCCATTGTTTCCGACATTCTTCTTGCATTGTTGGCAACGATGGATATTCTCAGCGTGACGTAACAAATGTAATTAGAAAGTATGCTTAGTTAATGACACGGGGAATGCAGAATTCGTTGATTAGGTTTCGCCATAACGAACGTTCCACAGTAATTAACGAGAGAATCATAACAAATGAAATGAGTGAATGTTTCAAATGTCACTGGAGAATGTACTGCATTATCCATTTCTACTTAATTTTTCACTGTATTAAAAGGTATTTTTAAATTAAAACGAAACGTGTTGCAATGAAAACTATTTTCTAGTGATGATAATCTTTAAAATGTATCATAGTATCAATAGGGTTGTTCCAGTTGATGGTATTTTTTTTCCAGGTTTTTTTCTTGCTCTTATTATGATTGGTGCAAAGATTGGTACCTACGTGACATGAATTAACCGATTTTGATCCAAGATATTTTTTAATTAACGTTTCTGTTATCACTCAAGAACTAACACATGACCATTTATTTTTGCACTGTAAAAAGACTGTTGTTTTTACAGTTAAAAACTGTCAACTTTGACGCCAGTTAATAACTGTCTTTTTTACAGTTTAAAACTGTAATTTTTTTTACCGGGAAAACTGAAATTTTTTACATTTAAACTATAATTTTAACAGGGAGAAACTGTTATTTTAGCAGAGAGAAACTGTTAAATTAGACGTGCAAAGAGACTCGGGATTGAGATCATCGTTAAGCACAAATACCCAATACCAGCCCTCGCGAAAGAGTAATTACTTTGTCGCAGACGGTTCAGTATTGGGCTCGCACATAAGAGATTCCTGGATCAAAACCTGCCCCGGTCCTTTCCTCTTCCAGGAACCTCTTGCGTGAGAACCCAATACTGAACCGTCTGCAACAAAGTAATTACTCGGTGATGAGGGCCTAGTATAGGGTATTTTATTTTATCAGGGAGAAACTTTTAAATCAACAGTTTCCCCCTGCTAAATTAACAGTTTCTAACTGTTAAAATTATAGTTTTCCTGTAATAAATTACAGTTTTCCTACAAAAAAAATACAGTTTTAAACTGTAAAAAAACCAGTTATTAACTGGCGTCAAAGTTGACAGTTCTTAACAGTTAAAAACAAGCTTCTTTTTTTTTTTACAATGCGGTTCAAATAATCAAAACGATTAGTTTAAATCAACCCATCAAAGATTCTTTATATTAACGCTAATTGTTATTTCACTTTGAATATTAAAAATTATTATTCAATGCGCTTCAACTAGCAATATTTGTTTCATAAAAATACTGCTCAAGTGTATTATTTTATAGTTGAGAATATAAATTTAATACATCAAAATCAATAAAGAATTAAATCATTTTTCGTGATAAACGCAGTGCATAAAGCAGTCTTGACGGTTTCGCTTCTTTTCTGTCACACATAATCTTTGTTAAAAAAATCTAGAAAAAGATTTTTAAAAAAATACGAAAATCCAGAGACAAATTTAATTTCCTCATGCAAGCTCAACTTTTCACATAGAAAAAAATGTTTATTGATATAAAGCTTTTTTATTTTCGCAGAATTTCACGAACAAGAATATATATATACTTTGGTTCAGAGTTAAATGTTTTTTTCATAGTCTTCTTTTCTTTTTGCGTATTCTAATTATACAAAATACTTAAGCCAATTACATGAATGAAAATGTAAGTAAATTAAAACATCGTTAAAAGATTGTAGCATGCTATAGTTCTTGCAGAAACAATAAAATGGTATAGCACGTATTTTTTATGCAAAATTCTAGTTCAACTAATTATAATTTTTTTTCACATCAACAAAATAAGTTTTTTTTGATAATCTGATAATGTTAATACTTCATCACTGTCAAATGTATATATAGCTATATTTATCCAAGTATAATATATTTCTATCTCATAGTCCATCGATGCCTAGTTAGACCTTAGAGATGGGGTTTTTATAAGGGCCGTTATACCAAGTTGCCAAATTTTATGCCATTTACACAGAAATTGCGTACCTACACTGCTCAAAACAATTAGGGGAATGCATGGTGTAAACCGTTTCGCCGCCAATGATTCCATTTGGTATCATCAGCTTCCTATTTTTTTCTCACTATGTTAAACTCTTACATATTTATCATTGGATGGAAGAATCATGTCTTATGAAAAAATAAATTAAGTTTGTTTTAATTGAATGAAAATATGAAAAACATGGTGAAATAACTCACTCCCAAAAACTTTTATGAAATAAATTGACCCTAAATTCTTCACGTTTGCATTCTTAGAAGTCTAAAATTTGATTACCGTCAGTGCGGGTAACTTTGGCCAAAATCATAGGTTTTTTTACAAAAGACGAAAAATTTAACTACAAAAACGATTTAAACACTTTAAAATCATTATGCATTCTATGTATTGTAATTTTAGGAATAATTTTCAAGCATTTTTGTTAAATTTTATAAATTAATAAAAAATTGGTATTAATTTAAAACAATTAGGACACTGTTAGGAGCCGGGCGGGTAACTTTGGCCACCCATGAAATACATAAAAAACATGCTTTTTAACATCCTTAAAGGCTGTATTAACGAATTAAATAGCAATATTATAACTTTTAACTTAAAATAACAAAGTTATACGACATATAGTTATCAAAAATGGTATATAACTTAACATTTACATTGCAGTGCATCGTGGAATAGCATTACACAATGAATAATAGTATTGTTTGTCGCTTAAAAGAAAAATAAACTTCCATTTTAATAATGGAAAAAGAACTTTTTTTGAAGCAAGATGTAATAACAATTATATTTATAAAAAGCAAACGATTTTATTATGAAAAGGGAAAAAATAATATATTCATAATTAGGAATCTGAAAATGTTTGCATTTCGACATTTGCGATTTTGAATGGTATACGTTTCTTGCGTTCTATCTTCATCTTTTTAATGCTCAAAACTGTGATATTTTTTAAAAAAAATATCTAAAAAATTAGTAATCATAAAGGTAAGAATTTTTCAAAAGTTGTTAAACAGAATACACTTTTACATACATTTTTTAAAGTGCAAAGTTCCATAAAGAAATATTTACATCTGTGGCCAAAGTTTCCCGCTTTCATCGGCAAAAGCTTCCCAATTACAAATATTTAAATACAGCACAAAAAGTATTCAACTTAGAATAAAACAAATGGTGTAATATTCTTCCCCATAAATAAAAGAATCGAATAGAGTGTTTAATTTAAATATTTTCAATATTTTTTTAAGTGTTCCAGACAAAAGTTGGAAGAGATAGATTTTTGTCATTTTATGCTCGTAAGAATGAAAACGGCATTTGTAGTATTGCCAGAATTAGAATGAGAATTTTTTTTACATGAGATGAAAGGAGATGTTCCCACCTTTCCAAAAATGTCAAACAATTTAAGATGAGATCATTTTATGAAGAGAAATTAAGAAACAAATCTTTTTCCGACGCGTGGCCAAAGTTACCCTCCGTGGCCAAAGTTACCCGCTTTGACGGTATATCTTTTTTTACAATAAAACATTTTGAAAAAAATTTGAAATTTTTTTTGTTATAATTCATTTAAAAGTTATGATTAAAATTTTTTGCCCCTTAAATTTTAATTTAAAAAAATTAAGATTTGTTTTCCTGTTTTTTACCATTTCAATCTGGGTGCATGAGGAATCTATTTCATAAATTTTAGATTTTTATTATAAAAAAAGGAAGTTGGAACTGGACGGATTAACATAAGTACGTAAAGTGCCCCCCTAATTGTTTTGAGCAGTGTACTTTCGGAAACTTACAATAAAAACAAATACAATTATAAACAACGTAACATAGTTCAATTAGTAAGTTATGATAATATGGATAGTAGAATTAGTAAGATATGATTAATGAGCAAGTTTATGATAAACGTATTATTGACCTTTGCATCTTACGTCCACCATATTTTTTCACGCAACTTACACTAGGATTTCAAATAAGTATACTGAATCTTATTTTTGTTATCCCCACCCCACAGTAACACTAATTTAGTAAGTAAAAAACTGTAATAAACAAACTAACATTCAATCCTGAACAGCGTAGAACTGTTATCTTCGGCCCAAGTTCATTACTGCCACACGTGAAAGTACGGAAATCAAAACTGGTCGCCGGCAAATGACTCAAACTCCAAGACAGCGTACTGACCACGGACTTCAGAACATCTCACTTGGGGTCCGGGTCCAGTACCATGGTCTCCGTGAGGAAGAACTTGGAACTATCTTCAAGGTCCAAGTTCTCCCTTAAGGGGTCCAAGTCATACTTTACCAGGATGTTGGAAACATCTTGTATGTGGTAATATGAAAATTCTTTGTTCTAACTTTCGGTGCATCAGATACCGATGTTCCTTTAATTTGGTACACATACTTTCAATTTTCATAATCTTTCTATTGACTCGTACATTTAAATCATTCGTCCGACATACTATGCCATGCTACTGACACCCGGCTTTCGAAACACAATCACACTAAATCCTTTTTCCTAATCTAAATCCCCAATAACAAAACTTTCAGTAAGAAACTTACATTCAATCCTGAACAGCGTAGAACTGTTGACCCTCGGCCCAAGTTCATCACTCGAACTGACGCAAGTGAAAGTACTGAAATCAAAACTGATCGCTGGCAAATAACTCAAACTCCAAAACAGCGTACTGACCACGGACTTCAGAACATCTTACTAGGACTCTTTAAGGTCTAAGTTCTTTCTTAAGTAGTCTACGTCCCTGAACTAGGTTGTTATAAACACCTTGTATGTAGTAATTATGCAAGTTATTTCTTTTAACTGCCAATGCATCAGATGTCGTTGTTCCTTAAATTTGGTAGCTATACTTTCATTATTTATAAGAGCTTATTATTGACCTTGCACTTTAATCCTTCGTCCATCATACTTTTGTCACGCTACTGACACCCGGCTATCGAAATACAATTACACTAAATCCCTAATAACATAACTTTCAGTAAGAAACTTACATTCAATCCCAAACAGCGTCGAACTGTTGACCCTCGGCCCAAGTTCATTGCTAGAACTGACACAGGTGAAAGTACTGAAGTCGAAACTGGTCGCCGGCAGATGACTCAGACTCCACGACAGCGTACTGACCACGGACTTCAGGACATCTCGCTTGGTGTCCGGGTCTAGGACCATGGTCTCGGTGAGGAAGAACTTGGACTATTTATGGTCCAAGTCCTTCCTCCAGGGGTATATCTTCTTGTACAGGTTGTTGGCAACATCTTGTACTTGGTAATATGCAAATTCTCCATTTTAAATTTAGATACGTCGGTTGGCTCTATTTCTTAAATTTCGTTTAAATATTTTTATCTTGTCTAATAACATCTGATTGACCATACATCTTAATACTATGTCCGCCATACTTTTTTCATGAAACTTACACTAGGGTTTCAAATATTACGTATACAAAATCCTGTTTTTGCTACCCCAAACCCACAGTAACTCTAATTCAAGTAAAAACTGTATCAAGAAACTTACATTCAATCCTGAACAGCGTCGAACTGTTGACCCTCGGTCCAAGTTCATTGCTAGAACTGACACACGTGAAGGTACTGAAATCGAAACTGGTCGCCGGCAGATGACTCAGACTCCACGACAGCGTACTGACCACGGACTTCAGAACATCTCGCTTGGGGTCCGGGTCCAGGACCATGGTCTCTGTGAGGAAGAACTTGGACTCTTGAAGGTCCAAGTTTTTCCTCAAGGAGTCCACGCTCCTGTACTAGGTTGTTGGAAACCCTTGTATATGGTAATATGCAAATTATTTCTTTTAACTATCAATGCGTCAGTAGTCGTTGTTCCTTTAATTAGGTATACATACTTTCATTATTTACAATAGCTTATTATCGACCTTGCACTTTAATTCTTCGTGCATCCTTCTTTTGCCACGCTACTGACACCCGGCTTTCGAAATACAATTACACTAAATCCCTTTTTCTAACCTAACACCCTCATTACCAAATATTTCAGTAAGAAACTTACATTCAATCCTGAACAGCGTCGAACTGTTGACCCTCGGCCCAAGTTCATTGCTAGAACTGACACACGTGAAGGTACTGAAATCGAAACTGGTCGCCGGCAGATGACTCAGGCTCCACGACAGCGTACTGACCACGGACTTCAGGACGTCTCGCTTGGGGTCCGGGTCCAGGACCATGGTCTCGGTGAGGAAGAACTTGGACTCGTGGAGGGAATCGGACCCCCTGTACCAGGTGACGTTGCAGAGGGGGTCGCACTCGACGTGGCACATGAGTCGGACTGCTGACGCATTCCTGGCTGCCCCGGATTCTTTGGGTAGGGCTCGGACGAACGAAGGGGGAGCTGTTGGAGAAAGAAATGTCTTATAAAATGTGAATATTAACCATACTATAAACATTAAACATACACGTAAATATGACATATCAGGTATTAAAGCAACACACATAATTTTTTAGTTTTACTAATTTTTAAGGTATGAAGTATGGAGCAGTTATTTATAACCATCTGTTACAGAAATAAAATTTAAAACAGTTTAGAGTTGCCAACCATCTTGCAAGGGATATCCATGACGATTAAAGTTTACATTGTAAAATTTTCATGCATCGTTAACTCCATAACACTACCCTTTTCAAAAGAGTTGTCTACACTTTTTGTTTGTATGTATAATTTACAAAAAAAAAAAGTTACAATTCTTAAATAAATACATGTTTTTCGCACACTTCCCATTAAATATATTTAAATGATACTAAAATTGAGCTAGATGAAACTAAATTAAAGTATATGTACACTTTCGGATAACTTTAAAAAAATGTGAAATACAAAACAACTTTGGTAGTATTTATGTGTATATCTGAAAGAAATAACCATATAAAGTTTTTTTTTTTGCATTTTTTGTCAAAAACTTCAATTAGGCTTAAAAAAGACTGTTCGACCTATTAAGAAAATATAACCACCAAGTTAATCGGTAAATTAATGTCTAGGGAATATACCTCAAACCAAAACATTTTATTATAAAATAAAAAATGTATTAGTAGTCGAAAAAAGACAGTCTAATTCTGATTTTCAACATTTTTTACGGTGTGTCAAAATGATTAAAAGTCCAAAACAAAATACAAAAGCATGTACATTCTCTGGATAACAATTTATAAAATTGGTAAAAAAAGAGAATTTTTAAAATTACTCATTAACTTTTTGAGTTATCTTTCTCCAACTGAAGCTATGTAATGAAAAACTGAAATGCGAGAAGTACGCATTTAAAGTTTCGACATTCGGGGTTGATTCTAGTGCTACTGACCTTTAATAAATTAATCACTACGGTCGTCCTAATTGAGGCACAGTTAAACTTATGACATTTTTAGAAACAAAAAAAATCCTGGACAATAATATAAACAAGTAAAAATATCATTTTGTTTTCAAAAATGCCATTTCAGCGTTTGCGGCTACCTTAAACAATGAAACGTTACTCATTCATCAGTTGCTTAGAAATGCAGTTAAATAAAAAAAAAATCAAACAGCTGTCAAAAGTCATGTGTGTTTGTGATTATAAAACACAAATGTTATTATTTGTATACAACGTTTGAAAAATCACTCCATCAAAGTTAAAATATTTTTAATGGAAACATATTTAAGTGAAGCTGAGCCTACTAAATTTGAATCAAAACCAGACAATGAAACTAATCTAAATAAGAGTTATACATAAATATAATTCATTCTGAAAAATAAGACTGGATATACATACAGCTTTTAAAATATGTGTATTTTTAAAAATAAATTATAAAACTCATTATTTATAAAGCTTTGCGATATTCACTCTATCATCGTCAGAAAGTTGTCTGCAATATTTATCTCAAACACAACTTTAAAATAACTTCCGAATGGCGAGGGTAATTAATCAAAAATCTTGGGCTATCTAAATCGCTAAAAGTACTAATGACGCTAAATTAATAGGAACATTTCCATGACGGGTCCTTCTTTAAGCAAAACATTTAAAGGAGGAAGTCTCAAGGGAAATTCTCCGGGTGGATCTGGCTCATTTTTGCAATTAACAATTCATCTTATATTGCTTCCTTTTGTCATCAATGCTGCATTGAAAGTTCTCCTAAAAGCGACAAAACTTCGATGGCGACTTAATTTTATCTTTTGGCGAGATGAATCAATGAAAACTACTTTCTCAATTATTTTCCTTTTAAGCCAGTCTTTTGTTGGCGATTAACTGAAAGGTTTGTGGAGCTTGGATTAATGATGGAATTTTTGTCTTATCTGGAATAAAGTGGTATTTAAAGACCAGGTATTCATTGTTTCAATTGAGATATTTTGATTTGATTTTTAAGTGATTTTCGTGATGTATTCGAAATACTTGTATCTCATGAAATGATGTTATCAAAATTATATTTTTGCAAACGATTTGACAGTTTTTAAAATAAAATTTTTGTTTACAAATAATCTAGTCGAACGATTTTCCGTATTTAAAGTTTTAAATGAAATTCAATAGAAAATATTTAAAATTAATACATTTCGTTGATAAATAATTTCGGAATAAAAATCAATTGGTCCCAGGAAGTTACAAAATTTTAATCGATGAATTGTGGCAAAAAAATATTTAAAATAAAACATTTACAGCAGTAGAGTATTTTGTTTTAAGTTTTAGCCACCACAAAAAAATTACCAAGGAAAATATAATAAACTGGAGATTAAATCTTTGAGTTTCGTTTAAAAAAGGACCTAGCATAGAACTATTTTAAAGCTCAGAAAGACGAAATATCGATAAAAAAATATCAACTTTGGTGTAAAAACATTAGGTTTCGAACTAAATACATGTTCTTGAATAACATTAAATTGTACATATATATTTTAAAATGCCTATAAATACGATACTTTAATGTTTTTCCTTAGGTGCGGAATCAATAAAATTTATTTCTTAATTAATTATTTTCCTTTCCTTTCAAGCAAAAAACTTTTATTTGGGATTTGTCGAGAGGTTGACAGTGTTGACATGCTTTTGAATTAATGATGATATTTTGTTTTAGCTGGATTGAAAAAAGTCATCATTTTGACTGAAAAGTTTTGATTCTGGAGACATGGTCGGGTTAAGTTTTATCCTGCTGTTTTTTCGTAATATTTCCTTTAATAAAATGCAAAAAAAAAATTGAAAATATTCTTTAAACCAGGTTACTCATAAGGTATTGGATCACATTTTGCCCGTAGTTTGGCTTTAAAAAATATATAAATATGTTAAATAAAATGCAAACAATTAAATTAATGTTGGATAAAAGTGTGCCTTTGAATGTTGAATTGTTGTTTTCATAAACAAGAAGGGATCTATAGAGCCCACTCGGGAAGTTGTTAGATTTGCATGCCAATGTCCCAGGAGTCTCGTCACTTGACTTTTTGGTTCTAGAGCACTACAAACATCCAAGAGCCTTCTCTAGTGAAAGATAATTCAACCTAATACAGATTGAATAACACTGCTTGACATTTTTTTTAAAGTTGTGTCCTAATTCCTTATCTTAATAAAATTGCACAATATCAATATTCCAATGCCTTGCGTTTAAGGTACACATACACTCCAGAAAAGACCAAAATTAACCAAATTTGACATTTTTTGTTTTTAAATTCATTAGAATATCCAATTCTCCTTGACAATGACAAGGGCAAAGGGAGAGTGGCGCTTTATAGCCCATTACCCAGCTCGCCAGAAGAGACAGTCACAAGAGACACACAAAGAATGACGCCACAAACACATAGACAAATAACAACATTCACTGACAAGCATAGACATCCATGCCTTTACCGGGATACGAACCCGAGCCCAGCAGCTCCAAAGGCTAGAACACTAACCATTGCGCCAACTAGCCGGCTCCAATTCTCCTTAAATTGATGTAAAGTTTGTACCGGTACTCCACTCTTACAAAAAAAGTTACAGAGGTTTTTCTAATCTTCCAAATCATGAAATTTTAGCAGCTTTTATAACCTTTAAACTTAATTTTCTCAAAACTTAATTTTTTCATGTGTTACTTGGCTTAAGCAGAATGATAACTAAAGTTAAAATTAACATTTTCTCAAACGAATTTTTAATTTACTTGTGAAATAAAGTGGGGGGTGGGCGTTAACCTTAAAAACGAAGATTTGGTTTTTAAATTAATTTTTTATTGCACGTCATAATTTTTTTCCCAAAAAATTGCATATTTTTAATGTTGTTTATTATAATAAAATTATAATTAAACAAGTTGGTTTGTTACAGAATCTGTCACTTACACCGCTTCCACACAACATTTTACGCTCAACAGGAAACACACTAACACCTCAAAAAGAAATTCGCCAAACAGGGCCTTTGGCTAGTTCTAATTCAAACTTTTATAAGCAAAAATTAATAATTTTTCTTTAATCTTCTTTTGCAGATTTGATAATTAATCCAATTGCAGATTTGATAATTAGCTAATTTTTTTGAACTTAGAAGAATGGTGATGGATTTTTTTAATAAATATCTTTTTACAGTCACAAGTTTACATGCATCTTTCTTCCCCAAAATATAACGAACCATCAAAATAACTTTATTGTGCTATTACAACAATCCAAATTGAATTATTACACAAAAATAAATATTTTTTCCAAGAACTTTATTTTTATTTTAACTAAAGTTTCTCGTAATTTTGATGTCATGGCAACAGTGAAAATATTGAATAAAAATGGAATTTGCATGTAATTTCAATGTAGATTAAATTTTTAGGTATTTAAATTTTAAATAAACTTATAATTAAATTTTTAAATGAAATTTGGAATTAGCCTAAACTGATTTTTTGCTTCAAAATGACGCATCCCACTTGTTTGTCAGACTTTTGGTTCTTTCTGTGAAAGTGGGTGAGAGACAGACGGACTGCACGATTATAAAACCTTCCACTTCTTACGTTATAAACGTAGTGTGGAAGCTAAAAATTAAAAAGCTACAAATTGACTGCTACAATTGAGGTTCACGCCCTTCAGAATTCATTGGTGATTAATTTGCATATTAATTTTATAGGTCTAAGTTAATTAGTTCTTCAGTTTTGAATGTTTTAAACAACATGCTAATTAATGTATAAACTGCTAATTAATTAATTGGCATTTTAATTTTTTTAAAAAATATTTTTACACTTACCCTCATACACTTATGAATTATATCAAATGTATAAAAAAAATTGGATTTGTAAGTGAAATATTAGAAAAAAGTTCATGTGTATACGTACACCTTAAATCAAGTGTTCCTTTACATATCCGTTTTACATCAAGCGATGCTTAAGGGAAATATAAAATACTTCTAGGATATTTTAAATTCGTCTTTGTTCTCTTTCCTCAAATTCTGCCACTCACTGTGGATATTGAGAAAGATAGTGTGATATGCCATAACAAAACGTCAGATTTTTCTACATGGAATTATATTTTTGTTCCATATGCTAAAAACAACGAATAAAGCTCTCTATGATCTTCTGGTAACGTAAGACTGTAACTGAACCCAACTTTCAGGAAAAAAGAAAGTTTTTTTTTTACTAAATTATTTGTCATTTTTCACAAAATTATTTTAGTTTTGATCCTAAGCATTATTTTACGTTGATTTACGAATTGTTTGTGCGTTTTTTTCTAAACGAGGGTGCTTTTTTACTGATCATGCTCTTTTGCTGACTCGGCATATTATCCGAGTCAGCAAAAGATATTATAAGAGCCGAGGAAGATGTAGATGTATCAGAAAAGATATTATAAGAGATAAGATATTATAAGAGCCGTCTTTTGTGGCATCATCTACGCGGCTCTCGTTACCATTTTTGACGCTCTAATTATAATGAATCGAAGCTTTCTGTGGTTGTTAAAACATACCGATATATTGATTTTGCTGAGAGAACTCAAGCCAAATGGATACTCAGTGATCTTTCATATGTCTTAGAATCATATGACATGCGTGTCGAGAATTTTCCCATCCTGAAAATCTTCTGACTCAGCCCAGTAATCCTGGGTCTCCTGAATACGGCAAGCACTCGCAGAAATAACACTTTCATTTTTGACAATTCATGAATCCTTAAGCCTTATTTCGTTAATTTTGAGGATTGTTTCGTCAAACTATCACGTGACTTTTGAGTAAACGCGAATCCTCACTTTTACGATCTTGACTTGACGATTCTGTATTTTGATTTTGAAGAAACTGAATCTCATTGTTGAACTCACATGCTCAAAAATGACGAAATATTTCTTTAGATTGGACGACATTCAAATCCTGATAAAAATGACGATTCAAATTTCCTCACTTTGAGGAAAGGAAAACTCGGAGCATTTGCCAGTAAACGGATCGTCAAAATTAAGGAAAATTTCGTCGTTTTTGAGCATTCATTTTTTAGAGTGAGAAAACCGTCGCATCCACTGAGCCAATCAGTATTGACAAAAAAAGTCTCAGTTACAATTGAGTCAAATGTGCTCTACTAAGAAAGATTCGCAGGATATGCAGAAAATTCAAATGATATACGCGACGGATTTTTCTTGGGCCTAATCCGAAACCAGAATATCTCGTTTCTTTAAACATTCCAAAATCCTTCAGAATAAATTTTACGGGAGAGCCCCCTTCGAAAACTCGAAAAAAGCATTTAACTTTATTCGGCGCAAAGAATGAAACATAAACTTCAAGATCGGTTTTCTTTGGTTTTTAGGAATTCGCAAGGAAAAATAGATAATAGGGCTAGGTTTATCTAGTTTGGCTAATAATCACCATTTTTTGCGATTTTTACTAGTAAAACGTGGGGAAAATATGAAAACCGAAATTAGGTCTCTTCCTTATTTTATAAATATATTTTACATCTTTACGCATGAAAAAAAATAGTATTGGCTTGAAACAATACAAATTACCCTGTAAATAAAGATGAAAAATACGATTTGTAGTGTTTGTCGTTTCCAGCTGCCTATTTCTAGCCTCCGCTAGGAGCTTTAACACAGGATATAAACGCCTTGTAATTTAGAACCTTGGTCAAGTGACGAGGTCGACACCTGAGTGGGCACCCAACGGAACTTCGAGCGACATGTATACGATTTTATGTAAGGAAGTAAGTATTTTATTTACAGAATGTTTTCTTAAAAAAAATTTGCTCATAGCCTTCTTTTTTTTTTAATATAAAAATAACTTTTCATGAAATTGAATTTTTTCAGGTGACGTATTTACTTCCAGCATCCATTCCTACTCATCTTTCCACCGCTGAAGATTGGCATTCTGTCCCAACGCCACATTAATTTCCCAATTAAGATTCGAGAAAGAATTCAATTTCGAAAGAGTTTTTCATTCAGCATTTCTGTTGCTGCCAAAGACCTGAAACATGCCCATTAGTTCTTTTTAAAGATATCTCAAATAAAAAAATTAATGACAAACCATTGATGAGTTTTCTAGTATTTAAATTTGGCGACAATTCGTTTCCAACAGCCTTCCTTTAATTCATACTCTAAAGCAACCCAACACATCGTTCTTTATACTTATCCCAAATGTACACCATACCAAAGAAACTAAAAAATTATTAAAATAAAGCAATAAAAAATCTCACAAAATATTCCAACACACTATGCCCTTACTAACTCCTCTTCCGTTTTCATTTAAAATACTTTTCATCCACATAAAAGAATACTTTTGCCCGCTTCGATTGCAAGCAAAGGACTTTCTGGTACTTCAGACATACCTTTCTCTATTGATCAGTTTATTTCAATGCGAGTCCGGAATTTTAATGCAAATCTTCTTGCTATGCAAAAGCTAAACAAAAACAAAAGGTCTGCATATCGAAATTGAGTCAGTTCTGGTTCAAGGATTTGAACCGGGCTAGTTAAAACTTTTGCGAGGCAGAACTTTTAATAAGATGTAACTGTAATACGCGCGGTTGGAATTATTTATTTTTATCAATATGAGGATAGAACATTGAGCTAGAAGAAAAGTGGAGTGAGGTGTGTTTGATTCACTGAACTGAACAGGGCAGCAAACGAGCCGGTTCAATAACGAAACGCGGAGGAATATGCGACAGTGTAGCCAGAAACAAACGGGGCAGAAAAGAAACTTGCCTATTTCGCTATTGGGTTCGTCTTCGCTGGTTCTTAGTTAGTGATCCACATGATTATTTCTTGAAAAAGTTGGAATTTAAAGTTAAAGAAAGTTAATTTCTTTCGAACTAAAAATTTTAAAAATACGTTTAGGAGCCCAATTCAATATATAGAGGGGTTTCATTCTTATACAAGCATTGCATAAAAGTGTCCCTATCTGCCCTGTTCGCTCAAAAGGGTGTGATTGGGTTTTCGGCTAGCTGACACTTCACTCCAGTTTCCCTTCTAGCTCAATGGGATAGAAGGGGAAGGGATTTTGTATTTAGCAAACAAGAGTTGTTTTATAAAAGTTGTGCTGTATTTGTTTTTTGATAAATAAAGGGAATAGTGTTTGTGAAGGTTTGTATTGGAAAAATGTTGAAGTTAACTTTCATAATTTAATTTTTCGTCGGAGACCTGCATTATTTATTTGTGCATCCAAGTAAAAGTAGGCTCAGTATCGCTACGCATTAAAAATGTTCATGAAACTGAAACATATTTTGTCAATTTTCCAAACAAAGTTTGTACTGTTTTATTTAAATAAAATATATCATTATTTTTATTGGGGTAGTAAGTAGTAATATTATATTGTGTATAAGTTTTTGTAAAAAGCATTTTTGTGAACATTTAAAGTAGGTTTGAATTTAATAATTTGCATCTGTACAGTGACATAACTATATTGCTCTTGAAACCTTAAATACTGTTAAAGAATTTCTTAACGCAAAAATTTCATTAAGTTAAATCAATGAAACTTGTAAAACTTCCAGGATATTTTCGTAAAATTCTAAATAAAATCTATAAATAACAAACCCGAGTTTGGTTTCATTACTTGGATTTTTTAAAATCAATGCCCTGACAATAGGGTACTTGAAAAAAAATATATTGGCCTAAAATACTCTTATGCCAAAAGTATTAGACCCTTATTTTTCTACTTTTTAAATACCCCCCCCCCCAAAAAAAAAAGGGGGGGGGGAACTGAATTTTAAAATTAAGTCAAAAAATCACGCCCAAGAACGCATTCAAACCTAACCTAACCTAAGATATGAATGCACCTTTTCTCACATTTTCATTTCACTAATCTAAAGCTGAAATTTCACCAACCAACTAACCATCAGAGAAAAGTCTTACTATCACAGTACTAGTTAAAATTTTAAAAAGTGATAAACCAGTGAAATGCATCCCCACGTTTTGCAAATAGTTTTATGAATCTAATTTAGTCAGGACATCCCATGATGTATTCCCAACCGTATAGGGTGGCTTAGCGACTAGCAAACTTCAGACTACCCCATTAATTCTGGGGACCTCGTCCTGAGATTTAGGAATATGAGAGTTTAGCATTTGGCAACGAGTGTGGTAGTTGAGACGAGGGCTTTGGCTCAATTTGGGTCGTTCGTGGACAACGTCATTTGGGCTTAAGTCTCGAACTTAGAGTCCATTGCATGTTATTAGGTATAAGCTTCGAAATGAATGGAAATAGTCTGTGGAATATCCTATGGTTAATTAATGAGTTAGAGGTGAATTTGGATTGGAGTGAAATGAGTTGTTCTGATGATTATTAAACTTAGTTATGTCTGATCACGATTGGTCATGCGAATATAATGCAAAATGGTATTCGACGGTCCTATATAGATATCTAGTGCAATGGTAATTCTACCGAATTTTTAATACTTTTAATTCAGCTAACCAAAATTAGCAGAGTTTTTGAGTTCTTCATTAATATTTACGACTTGGATCTTTAATTTTCACTTTAATTTGAAGCATTTTAATCATATATGTATGCCAGCTGGTTACCACAAAACATTATGCGCGATCTTATTTGCATCTGTGTTTTTTGTGTGTGTGTGTTGTGTCTGTCTTACTTGGCAAAGGTTTATAAGCGGGTCTCTGACAAAGCACACAAGCCAAAAAATATGCCTTCCAAACAATCAACCAATCCATTTATTACCATTTTTATCGGCCCTAAAAAATCTAATAAAACAATCTTAATAATACACTATCACAAATCCATACAATACAATTGAAGAGCTTAGTAGAAGAACGTATACAGAGCGACATTTTTGAAAATTTCGAATTTTGCGTTGGTAAAAATATTATCTCATCCATTAAAAATAACAAGTTTACAAATTTTCATTAACTTAAAGTACATTTTTTACTGTTTTCAAGTACGTTTTTTTAGTGGATTTAAGAGCAAACCTAAAAAACTTATTTCATATTTTTATCAGTTAGCACCTTCTTCCACTAAAGCTCTGCAATTTTATTGCCCCAATCCTATTCATACTAACAAAGTCCCACCAAAAATATAACTCTACCCAATCAAAAGACCTATTCTCCATACATTCCACCAATAAAAAGCAAGATGTCTAACTTCAATGGACACAGTTCCCCATTCAGAGGAATCGTACCATAAATACGAACACCTTCTCTCTCCCCTGTCGAATAACAGAACTTCCCATATTCTCCTACCCAGGATTATCCAATGTCCTATTATACACGACGTAGGGCGATTCCGCTTCCTATAAGTATAGGGCCTTATGTTGCAGGGAAATAGCAATTTCTATCATTTACTAGTTGTAAAATTCTTCGGGGTATCTATTTGTTTTAATATTTTGTTGTAATGACGATTATAATCCGTTGTTAGCGTCATTACAACAAAATCTTAAAAAACTCATAAAAATCATAATCTTAAAAAACTCATACAAATCGTAATCTTAAAATACTCATAAAAATCATAATCTTAAAAAACTCATAAAAATCATTATCTTAAAAAAACTCATACAAATCATAATCTTGAAAAACTCATAAAATCATAATCTTGAAAATCTTAATAAAACACTATCACAAATCCATTTAATACAATTGAAGTGCTTAGTGGAAGAACGTGTCAAGTGACATTTTTGAAAATTGCGATTTTTGCGTTGGTAAAAATATTATCTCATCCATTAAAGATAACAAGTTTACAAATTTTCATTAACTTAAAGTACATTTTTTACTGTTTTCAAGTACGTTTTTTTAGTTGATTTAAGAGCAAACCTAAAAAACTTGTTTCATATTTTTATCAGTTAGCACGTTCTTCCACCAAGCTATTATAGCCCCAATCCTAATCATACCAACAAAGTCCCACCAAAAATATTAATCTACCCAATCAAAAGACCTATTCGCCATATATTCCACCAATAAAAAGCAAGATGTCTAACTTCAATGGACACAGTTTCCCATTCAGAGGAATCGTACCATAAATACGAACACCTTCTCTCTCCCCTGTCGAATAACAGAACTTCCCATATTCTCCTACCCAGGATTATCCAATGTCCTATTATACACGACGTAGGGCGATTCCGCTTCCTATAAGTATAGGGCCTTATGTTGCAGGGAAATAGCAATTTCTATCATTTACTAGTTGTAAAATTCTTCGGGGTATCTATTTGTTTTAATATTTTGTTGTAATGACGATTATAATCCGTTGTTAGCGTCATTACAACAAAATCTTAAAAAACTCATAAAAATCATAATCTTAAAAAACTCATACAAATCGTAATCTTAAAATACTCATAAAAATCATAATCTTAAAAAACTCATAAAAATCATTATCTTAAAAAAACTCATACAAATCATAATCTTGAAAAACTCATAAAATCATAATCTTGAAAATCTTCATAAAACACTATCACAAATCCATTTAATACAATTGAAGTGCTTAGTGGAAGAACGTGTCAAGTGACATTTTTGAAAATTGCGATTTTTGCGTTGGTAAAAATATTATCTCATCCATTAAAGATAACAAGTTTACAAATTTTCATTAACTTAAAGTACATTTTTTACTGTTTTCAAGTACGTTTTTTTAGTTGATTTAAGAGCAAACCTAAAAAACTTGTTTCATATTTTTATCAGTTAGCACGTTCTTCCACCAAGCTATTATAGCCCCAATCCTAATCATACCAACAAAGTCCCACCAAAAATATTAATCTACCCAATCAAAAGACCTATTCGCCATATATTCCACCAATAAAAAGCAAGATGTCTAACTTCAATGGACACAGTTTCCCATTCAGAGGAATCGTACCATAAATACGAACACCTTCTCTCTCCCCTGTCGAATAACAGAACTTCCCATATTCTCCTACCCAGGATTATCCAATGTCCTATTATACACGACGTAGGGCGATTCCGCTTCCTATAAGTATAGGGCCTTATGTTGCAGGGAAATAGCAATTTCTATCATTTACTAGTTGTAAAATTCTTCGGGGTATCTATTTGTTTTAATATTTTGTTGTAATGACGATTATAATCCGTTGTTAGCGTCATTACAAAAAAATCTTAAAAAACTCATAAAAATCATAATCTTAAAAAACTCATACAAATCGTAATCTTAAAATACTCATAAAAATCATAATCTTAAAAAACTCATAAAAATCATTATCTTAAAAAAACTCATACAAATCATAATCTTGAAAAACTCATAAAATCATAATCTTGAAAATCTTCATAAAACACTATCACAAATCCATTTAATACAATTGAAGTGCTTAGTGGAAGAACGTGTCAAGTGACATTTTTGAAAATTGCGATTTTTGCGTTGGTAAAAATATTATCTCATCCATTAAAGATAACAAGTTTACAAATTTTCATTAACTTAAAGTACATTTTTTACTGTTTTCAAGTACGTTTTTTTAGTTGATTTAAGAGCAAACCTAAAAAACTTGTTTCATATTTTTATCAGTTAGCACGTTCTTCCACCAAGCTATTATAGCCCCAATCCTAATCATACCAACAAAGTCCCACCAAAAATATTAATCTACCCAATCAAAAGACCTATTCGCCATACATTCCACCAATAAAAAGCAAGATGTCTAACTTCAATGGACACAGTTCCCCATTCAGAGGAACCGTACCATAAATACGAACACCTTCTCTCCCCTGTCGAATAACAGAACTCCCATATTCTCCTACCCAGGATTATCCAATGTCCTATTATCCACGACGTAGGGCGATTCAATGTACTATAAGTACAGGACCTTATGTTGCAGGGAAATAGCAACTTCGTATCTTTTACCAGTTGTAAAATTCTTCGGGGTATCTAGTTTTTTTTAAGATTTTGTAGCAATGACGATTACAATTCGTTTTTAGCGTCATAACAACAAAATCTTAGAAAACTCTTAAGAATCATAATCTTAAAAAACTCAAAAAAATCATATTCTTAAAAAAACTCATAAAAATCATAATCTTAAGAAACTCATAATCTTGAAAAACTCATAAAAATCATAATCTTAAAAAAACTCATAAAAAATCATAATTTAAAAAATCTTAACAAAACACTATCACAAATCCATATAATACAATTGAAGAGCTTAGTGGAAGAACGTACCGAGTGACATTTTTGAAAATTTCGAATTTTGCTTTGGTAAAAATACTATCCCATCGTTTAAAGACAACAAGTTTACAAATTTTCATTAACTTAAAGTGCATTTTTTAGTGTTTGCAAGTAAATTTTTTAGCAGATTTATGAACAAACCTAAAAAACTTAAAGCTCATTTTCACCTTTTTATCAGTCAGCACGATCTTCCACCAAGCTCTTATTGCCCCAATCCTATTCATACTAACAAAGTCCCACCGAAAATATAACTCTACCCAATCAAAAGACCTATTCGCCATACATTCCACCAATAAAAAGCAAGATGTCTAACTTCAATGGACACAGTTCCCCATTCAGAAAAATCGTACCATAAATACGAACACCTTCTCTCCCCTGTCGAATAACAGAACTTCCCATATTCTCCTACCCAGGATTATCCAATGTCCTATTATCCACTGCGTAGGGCGATTCAATGTACTATAACTCTAGGACCTTATTTTGCAGGGAAATAGCAACTTCATATATATCTTTTACCTGTTTTAAAATTCTTCGGGGTATCTAGTTTTTTAAGATTTTGTTGTAATGACGATTATAATTCGTTATTAGCGTCATTACAACAAAATCTTAAAAAAACTCATAAAAATCATAATCTTAAAAAACTCATACAAATCATTATCTTAAAATACTCATAAAAATCATAATCTTGAAAAACTCATAAAAAGCATAATCTTGAAAATCTTAATAAAACGCTATCACGAATCCATTTAATACAATTGAAGAGCTTAGTGGAAGAACGTGCCAAGTGATATTTTTGAAAATTGCGATTTTTGCGTTAGTAAAAATGTTAAAATATTATTCTATCCTTTAAAAATATCAAATTTGCAATTTTTCATTAACTTAAAGTACATTTTTTACAGTTTGCCAAGTACAGTTCTTAGCGGATTTAAGAGCAAACCAAAAAACTTAGAGCTCATTTTCACCTTGTTGTCAGTCAACACGTTCTTCTACTAAGCTCTGCAATTTCATTGCCCCAATCCTATTCATACCAACAAAGTCCCACCAAAAATATAACTCTACCCAATCAAAAGACCTATTCGCCATTCATTCCACCAATAAAAAGCAAGATGTCTAACTTCAATGGACATACAGTTCTCCATTCAGAAGAATCGTACCGTAAATACGAACACCTTCTCTCCCCTGTCGAATAACAGAACTTCCCATATTCTCCTATCCCGGATTATCCAATGTCCTATTATCCACGACGTAGGGCGATTCAATGTACTATAAGTATGAGGTCTAATGCTGAGGGAAAATATCAGGTTTGTATCTTTTACCTGTTGTAGGTGAAAACTATTTTTGGATATCTAGTTTTAGCGAATTTGTAGCAATGGCGAGAACACGGAAAAATAATAGTTAAGGGTATTTTGAATTGTGTGCAATTATAAGTGTAGTGTAATGTCACTGTTGAGCTATCAAAAGTTCTTCCTAAAATAATCATAATACATTTTAAATTATCGAAAGAATTGTGGAAATATCACATATTGTCGGAATATTCTGACAATATTGTCTGAATATACAGTGATGGAAATTGATTTATGAACTGACAGTTTTTTAACAGTATTTCTTTATTAAATGCATTTTTATCGATTTAAATTTTATATACTATACAGGCTTTGCATTATAAATTATACGCGTAAATAAAATTTTATATAAATTCGTAAACAATTTATTTTGTTGATATTTTAGTTTTAGCATAGGGAAATTGATTTATGAACTTTGACATTCAATCTCAATTAATAATTGCTAAAACTATTTTTTGTCGCTAATGCTTCCTTGATTTTGTTTTTTATAGACAACACAAAACTTTGGGTCAAATTTTGGTCAAGCAATTTGCAGTTTTTAATGATTAAGTCCTTCTATTCCATAACTAATGCACACTTCATTAAAACCATACTCCATTTGAGTAAATTATTCAAACCAATTGATCTCAGACATTATTCTTGGGGTTTAAGTCATGGCTATTGGCAGGATGATCTGAATAAACAACACTTAGTTCATTTAACCAGTCTTCCATTCGTTTGAAATGTGGATACTTGCATTATCATGCATAAAACTCTAATCAAAAGCATAGTTTTGCCATGTAAAAAGGAATTAAAGAATTTTCTAGAACTAATCTGCAATAAAGTGATGTTTGTCAGCCCTTCAGAAACATAACCTTGTTTCTTCAATCATAAGATATCGGGGCCCAAACCATCAAGCTTTCACCACTAACATTTCTGCTGAAGACAGATTTGGTTATTTCCGAAGATCCTTTCAATAACATTTTAAACCATCACGTCCATCCAAATTGAACTTTTTTTCATCAGCAAATGTCACTTTTTCCCCATTTCTCTCCCTCCACCCCCACCCAATCCATTTTCATGTAGTTACGACTATATTTTAATAGCCTGTTCTTATGGTGAAGAGTAAGCTTTGGGCCAGCCTTCATTTTGGAACATTTCAAGTTCGACGACGATATCAATATATGTCCTACTCTTCTGGGAGTTACAGGAAGTGATTGTTCATAACAAATTCGCCCTGTAATGCACAAATGCTGACACAAATGGTAACGTTTTGGGATACAAGTCCAATAATCCTGGTTTTGTCCCTCGTCCCACGATGGTTACACCTTTTTTTAATGATGGTTTTTGCCGAAGTCAGAATGATTCTTCAAATATTTATGAATTATATTTATTGATCTTTTAATTAATATGCTAATTTCTCTTATAGATTTGTTACAATATTATATAAGGGTCATTTTTTACCTTTTTGGCTTCAGGCAGTCCCGCAAGCTTTCCTATTTAGTAAAATGGGAATAAAAAAGATAAATTTCATCAAATTTGGCCTTAATCTTATTTATAAACACTGCTAGTAAGCTCCTCTGAAGTTCAAATGAAGAACTAGTTAAAATATTTGGCACCTGGGATCAAAATAAATTTGAGTTCATAAATCAATTTCCATCATTTGACATGCTTAAAAACTAAAATTAGATATATTTTTATTTAATATCATTTTTTGAAAAAAATTATATGTGAAATTTCTTTATTGTGCTCTGAATATCCAACACACAAAATTTGAATTGTTAGCACTTAATACAAAACGATATCTGGTGAAAAGAATGTTAGTTCATAAATCAATTTCCACCACTGTATTATGTCACAATATGGAAAAATCACCTATTGTCTGAAATATCACATATTGTCATATGAAATATCACGTATATTGTGGAAATATCACATATATTGTAAAAATATCATTGCATACATCATATTGAGGAAATATCACATATATTGTGAAAATATCATCGCATATATAATATTGTGGAAATATCAAATATATCATATTGTGGAAATATCACATATATCATATTGTGGAAATATCACATATATCATATTGTGGAAATATCACATTAAGAACTTGAAAAACCGTAGTTCTTAAATTGATAGTGATATTTCCACAGCGAATCAACGGATGTAAATACTTATTAATATATTGTTTATGAATATAGAAGCTGCCCATAGCTTTTATCGTGACATAAAATACCATTCCTCTAATGTATTTATTTCCACTTAATATCCCTTTAATTAATAATTATACAGCACAAAAAGAAAGATTCACGAATGCATTAATTTTTATTCTATCATTTGAATATTAGGTTAACGTAAACTACTGTTTCTGGGTAGCTTAGTCAATAAGGCGCTTGTGTTGCATACGAAACGGTCCCAGATTCGGGCCCGTTCCTTTCCAAAATAACAATAACGGTCTATGCAGCAAAAATGTCTGACGAATAATACCCCATGTAGAAGGACTGCACATTAAATATGCTCCTGCATCTAAATGAAGTATATGTAGCCTTTATACAGCCATCTTGTAGCTCTAGAGCAACGATGATTCAACTTAACAATGTAAAGCTACAGCCAGGGCTTGTTCTAGGAAATCTCAGACTTTAGGTGCAACCTACTTTGGCGGCCCCTTGGCGGAAAATTTTATTAAGATTTCCAATAATTATGATGCTATATGATCTATGCATCACATTATTGCTACAATTTCAAAGGTTTATTTATAAAAATCGATCAAAACAATAACGTTGGGTCAATTTCTCAGTCAAAATTGAGCAAAAAAAAAAAAAAAAAGTGGATTTTCAGATTTTTTAGTTTAATGACATTTTGGGGATTTACAGCATTTAGCATAATAGAAACTGAAATTTAGGTGCCTCTAAAATATGGGGACCCTAGGCCCGTTCTTAATGGGCCTTAATAAAGAACAGGCCCTGGCAACAGCAACAAGAGACAACAGTTCTCCCCAAAAACCAGCTCGAAGCCCGCCAATATGACCCCAACTAACGACCCCATGTGCCTCTCCCAACGGTCCTCTTATCTGTTCTTCGCAGGAATGTGGCCCTTGTTGAATCAAAGAAGGATTATAACTGCCTATGAAAGAATAAGGCCCTCCAACCTCTCTATATAGGGTGGGAGAAGAAAGCATATCTCTGTGTGGGGGGAGTAGTGACGTAAGGGAGACCAGAACCCAATTTTTTTTTCAAAAAATGATATTTCAATGTTTTTAGTGTTACTTATATACGGAATCTTAACTTTTCAACGATATCTTACATTAGAAGTTTCGAGTACGGGAAGTATTTTAATATTTTTTTAAACAAACGTTGTTTATGTAAATTCCAGTCATATTGTTTACTTTATATATCAAAATTACGTTTCCAATGTTCATGTACCTTTTTCTCAAAATCTACTGTAAGTATCAGCCTGAAATTTTTCATACGTATTTAAAAATTTTGTTTTTAAAACTTCTGGAAGGATATAACTATCTTAATATTTTTTCTTTTTAATATTATTGATGTTTTTTAAGTAAAAAAAATGTAGTTCCACTTAAAAAATTAAAATTTAAAACCTAACAAAAATCTAGAAAATGCCTCCAGTAAAGTATATTTAAACATTCAAATAACAACTGGTAAAAAATGTCATTATTAAGTATCCAATAGATTCTGAGAAAAAGGTACATAAAAAGGTAATTTTAACATTGGCTTCAATGTAGGGTTCCGATCCCACGTACAGTGTCCAACACATATGATTTTTTTCCCTAGTTGAAATGATCTGTGGATTGATGTGCAGCCGATTACCACAATCTTGATAAAAGAAATTACTGTTTATTGAAACTATATTGAGCTCTTTCGTATTTATAAATATTGTACACGTAAAATAGTGAGGGCAAAAGACGAACATATTCTGTAGGAATTAACGTCCACTAATTCTACACTCTTAAAACAAATTAGCGATTTCAACTCAGTCTGAGTTAATTTTCACTTCTCCAGTGTCGAAAATGCACTTCCCCTATAGGAATGGATCCTATGTTTGTTAAACCTCCGACAGGATCACTCCAAACGAGTGATTTTAACTTAGCATTAGTTAATATTCACTCTTCTCCAGTATCGAAAATGCATTTCTCTTACAGGATAGGATTACACTCTTTTGTTTTGAAGAGTGTAAAACTCTTTCGGTTTAGTACTAAACATCCGGGTCCGTGATTTTTATGTTTTACTCAAACTATAATCTTTCTATCCAGAATGCGAGCCTTGGAGGCATTTTCCTTCCACATCCCCGCATGTGGTTTTCTTCGAAACGGCGTACTTACGAAGTTGGATTTATTTCTCAAAATATGGAGTAATTTTTTTAAATTTTTCTGCTCAATTTTGGTCTTGTACCTTTCGGATAAGCTGGACTCTACTGCATTTCCACAAATAGGGTAGACTAACCAGTGAATGAACGTTTAAGGCGCTGCGTTATCCAGTGAATAAACACCGGGATATAATGACCAGGATAACCAACCATATGTCAGATAGCTTCCTACTAGATGGGAGGAAGTCAGTGTTGCAAATCCATAAAGTTGAATGATTCTCAATCCTTATTTTTTTAATGTATTTACCAATTGTTCATTCACTGGGGCCTGTCCATTCACTGGTCAGTCTACCCTATACCACTTATATTTCTCCCAGAAAATAGTATTATTTCCACAAATATACCATTCTTCCTCACACACCAGATTCGATTATGACGTAGTATGAGGCCAGGTGCCTACTACCAGATGGGCTTCAGAAGGAAGGGGGGCGAGGCTTGGCCCATGGCCTGATGCCAGATTCTTTTGTAGAAGGGAATAAGCGAGGATCAGGCGACGATTTTCTTCTGCTTTGTTCTCTCCTTTGTTTTAAGAACTTCCGGCCCTCGTGGGAAGGCTTAGCAGAGTTCCTGGATTATGTTTAACCAAGCGGAGGGGCCAAGAGATTTGAGTGAATAAAGGTCGGTCTATGGGTTTTGGTTTTCTTCGTTGCTGGTGTTTTCTGATGGACCAGCAAAGTTTGGCTAATTGGTTGTCTGTCGGGGAATAAATGGTAAGTTTTATCGAGAAAAAGCATCAGGAAGTAAATATAACAATTGAGTTATAAAGTCTTAGGAAACTAAATGGTTCACTTGTTTGTATTAGTAGCCTAATTTGATAAAATATCGTGGTAAAACTAAATAAATGCAAGTGCTTGATATTTAAATGACTCATAACTTTAATTTAATATACTTATACAACAGCAGCTTAATAAACTTAAAACATAACTTCTGAATTTAAATTTTTTATAACTTTCAATTAGCGAAACTAGTTTTCTATCATGTATCATAATTTAGCATTAATGTTTAATTTATTTATAAATATAAATCTTCACAAATTTTCAAATCGACAAACTAGTTAGATATCATGAAAGTACTTAAGGGATAGTTTAGAGAATAAAGGTCGGTCTATGGTTTTTGGTTTTTTATTTGTTGCTGGTGTTTTCTGATGGACCAGCAAAGTTTGGCTAATTGGTTATTTGTCGGAGAATAAATGGTAAGTTTTATCGAGGAAAAGCATCGGGAAGTATGTGACGTAAATATTACAATTGAATTATGAAGTCTTAGGAAACTGAATGGTCGACTAGTTTCTCTAAGTCGGGTAATTTGATACAAAGTAAAGATAAAACTAAGTGAAAACTATTGCTGGATATGTTATTCATTTATTTAATTCAATAAACTTAAAATAGTGTTACTTATTTATTGTGAATTTGAATTTTTCAAATCCCGGGCTTTGTTCTCTCGTCTGCTTTGTTCTCTCCTTTGTTTTAAGAACTTCCGGCCCTCGTGGGAGGGCTTAACAGAGTTCCTGGATTAAGGTTTAACCGAGCGGATGGGCCGAGAGATTTGAGTGAATAAAGGTTGGTCTATATGGGTTTTGGTTTTCTTCGTTGCTGGTGTTTTCTGATGGACCAGCAAAGTTTGGCTAATTGGTTGTTTGCTGGGGAATAAATGGCAAGTTTTATCGAGAAGAAGCATCTGGGAGCAAATATTACAATTGAGTTATAAAGTCTTATGAAACTAAATGGTTCACTTGTTTCTATTAGTAGCATAATTTGATAAAATATCGTGGTAAAATTAAATAAATGCTAGTGCTGGATATTTACTTAATTCATAACTTAAAGTACATATACTCCATAATAGCACTTCTGAATTTAAATTTTTTTATAACTTTTTAAAATAGCAAAACTAGGATTGTATCATGAAAGTACTTAAGGGATAGTTTAGTGAATAAAGCTCGGTCTATGAGTTTTGGTTTTCTTCGTTGCTGGTGTTTTCTGATGGACCCAGCAAAGTTTGGCTAATTGGTTGTTTGTCGGGGAATAAATGGTAAGTTTTATCGAGGAAAAGCATCGGGAAGTTTGTGACGTAAATATTACAATTGAATTATGAAGTCTTTGGAAACTGAATGGTCGACTAGTTCCTCTAATTCGGGTAATTTGATACAAAGTAATGATAAAACTAAATGAGAACTATTGCTGGATATGTTATTCATTTCTTTAATTCAATAAACTTAAAATAGTGTTACTTATATGTTTGTGAATTTGAATTTTTCAAATCGAAAAAAAAAATCGTTAAATGCTATCATTATCGTTAAGGTTGCTATCGTTCTTGCTAAGGTACTTGCTCTATGAGTTTCTGTTTCTTTGTTGAGTGTTTTCTGATGGATCTCCAAAGTTTGGCTAATTGGTTGTTTGTCGGGGAATAAATGGTAAGTTTTATCGAGAAAAAGCATCAGGGAGCAAATATTACAATTGAGTTATAAAGACTTATGAAACTAATTGGTTCACTTGTTTCAATTAGTAAGTAGCTTAATTTGATAAAATATAGTGGTAAAACTAAATAAATGCAAGTATATTTACGTAATTCATAACTTTAATTTAATATACTTATACAACAGCAGTTTAATAAACTTAAAATAGCGCTTCTGAATTTAATTTTTTTAATATCTTTCAATTGGCGAAACTAGTTTTCTATCATGTATCATAAATTCATTAATGTTTAATTTATTTATAAATTTAAATCTTCACAAATTTTCAAATCGACAAACTAGTTAGATATCATGAAAGTACTTAAGGGATAGTTAAGTGAATAAAGGTTGGTGTATGGGTTTTGGTTTTATTTGAAGCTGGTGTTTTCTGATGGACCCAACAAAGTTTGGCTAATTGGTTGTTTGTCGGAGAATAAATTGTAAGTTTTATCGAGGAAAAGCATCAGGGAGTATGTGATGTAAATACTACAATTGAATTATGAAGTCTTAAGAAACTGAATAGTCGACTAGTTCCTCTAAGTCGGGTAATTTGATACTAAGTCATGATAAAATTAAATGGAATCTAGTGCTGGATATTTATATTATTACTTAATTCAATAAACTTAAACTAGTGTTAGGTTTTTAGTTGTGAATTTGAATTTTTCAATTTGAAAAAATAGTTAAATGAATTAGTTAAGTGTATCAAGTTGCTCTATGAGTTTCATTTTCTTCGTTGCTGGTGTTTTCTGATGGACCAGCAAAGTTTGGCTAATTTGTTATTTGTCGGGGAATAAATGGTAAGTTTTATCGAGAAAAAGCATCAGGGAGCAAATATTACGATTGAATTATAAAGACTTATGAAACTAAATGGTTCACTTGTTTCTATTAATAGCATAATTTGATAAAATATAATGGTAAAACTAAATAAATGCAAGTGCTGGATATTTACGTGATTCATAACTTTAATTTAATATAACAACAGTTTAATAAACTTAAAGTAGCATTTCTAAATAATTTTTTTAATAACTTTCAAGCAGTAAAACTAGTTTTGTATCATGGAGGTACTTAAGGGATAGTTTAGTGATTGTGAATAAAGGTCGGTCTGTATGTGTTTTGGTTTCTTTGTTGCTGATGTTTTCCAATGGACGTTTAAGTTAGGCTAATTGATTATTGTCGAAGAATAAATGGAAGGTTTATGGAGAAAAAGCATCAGGAAGTATGTGACGTAAATATTACAATTGAATTATGAAGTCTTAGGAAAATATATGGTAGAATAGTTTCTCTAAGTAGGGTAATTTAATACAAAGTCGTGATAAGTTTTTAAAAAATAAAACGTGTGAAGTATTCAAAGGAACAATACCTTCCCTTAACTTTTTATAAAATTGCAATTGAATTCCAGTGACTTTATTAAATTAGTAATTGTTTATTAAGTTTTCAATTGACAAAATCTGAACTTGTTTGTTATATTAAAATTTCATGAAATTATAGAATTAAATGTCGTTTGTATGTTATTTAAAAAATATTTAATCACATTTTTTACCCTAAAGTAAAAAAATTTGTATAATTTCATACATACGCAGAAAAACGTCAATTATGCTGCGTTAAAACATTGGATAACGATCTTTGGTTGAATAAAAAAAGAGACAACCTTAAAACTAAAATTGAATTCTTGCAAATTAAATACAACGACAGTTTTACTACTTTTCCCTTCATACAAATTTTAATCAAATCCTTGTAAACTTCCTTTATTGCCAATAAATTTTTTAACAAGGCATATATAATACCAATAACTGTGCCGAAATGAAAACAGACAATGATACACGACCGCCAATCTTTGGAGTTTTATTGGTATTTAAACTCAAACTGCGGCGAGTGAGGTTTAAACAAATTCAATATATTAAGGGGTAAATGCAGGCGGGTCTCCAAACTCTCAAGACTTCTCTTAGTATTTATCAAATGGTAAAAATAATAATTTTCAGTGCTGAATTTCTGCTGGTGTATGGACTATCTTTGGATAATTAAATGCAAAATTATCCTTTCTGTAGTGTTAATTTGAGTAAGTAAAAAGTGATTATCACTGCTACTTTTAATATATTAATTGATAAAAAAAATAGCAGGATAGCTTATCTACTCTGGCAATTAAATAATATAACGTGTTCTATTTAATTGGAATAATTTTTTAAATTTTAATAATCTTTTTTTTAAAATTGTGACTTAAGTACAGATACGTGCAATTAACATTTTACATTTTTGGTTACATGATAAATGCAACTGGCCTAAACGTTCCTATAATTTCACTTTTAAAATAGGTTTAGAATATTCTGTTGTCAAGTAATTTATTGAACATTTATTCACCATTCAAATATTTTTTTAATTAAAAAAAATATTCGAACCAATTTTAAAAAAAAGTGGAATTATAGAGCCGTGTAAGACATTTACATTTACATTACAAAAAAATCCGTTTGTAAAAACCTTCAACACCACCGGAGTAATTTTGGCTTAGCAGATTATATTTTCCCATAGATTTACACAGAAGGCGCGTTTACATGATCCATCGAATCCATGGAATGTCAAAATCCCCATTAGGGGGAAAAAGAGGCCGAGCAGGATTTTTAACCCGAAATATAGTCTGTGGCCGAATCCATGGTATGAAACATCCAACCCTCCTTCATTTTATGGTTTGCTGAACCCCCCAATGAACCCTGCAATTCTGGCTCTGTCTGGGAAAAAATCCCCATGAGGGAAAAATTGTTGAGTTTGCTCTTCAATCCATGGATTCGATGGCCCATGTAAACGTGCCTAGAGAGGAGAATTAGGTTTGGAGACCCTCTAAGATTTCCCCTTAAATATCCATTTCTTGCATTGGAAAGTTATAAAAGTCCCCCTGTACATGTACGAATTCAGCTCTTTGCACAATCTCACGGTTTTCATGGGGTTCTATAAAATGATATAACTACCTTCTTACTATTTATAGGTGCAAATCTAAGGAGTCATAAAGTCCAAAACGTAATGGTCCCCCGATCAATAAATGGTCGCGTTTTATTGGTCGGAGAGCACTTATAAAGTATAGCCACCACTACATAGCGCAAATAAAACCCCCCGTGTCTTATTTTTAGGGAAGGTATCGCGAACTGTGGCATTAAAGTGACCGTAAAGCAGTATATGACCGGTAGTGTGGTGAGCTATTCAAACCAATTTGGTGGGATGACGAAAATGTAACTGACATTTCAGCATGAGTCAAGGCCCACTGCACTCCGTGCCAACCTAACTTGGGTAAAAACAAAGAGTAAAAAGCCAGAGGAAAGAACGCTATTAGTCGATTAGTTGGAAGCTCTTGTAAGGCAATATTTACTTACAAAATGATCTGAATACAATTTAACCGAAATACACCGGTAAAATTGCCAAAGTCTCTCAAATAATATTCAAATCTGTTAGACTTTACAAGAAATTAATGTTTTAAACATGTTTTCTGGATGGATTCACAAATTAATTTATGGAACTCTTCATATGCGTGGAAGTATATTCTCCATCGCATATTTCTATTTACCCAACTTAAGTTGACAAGGAGTGTTGACTTAAAAGGGACAGAGAAAATCGATATGACGTCACATGCTATAATTTCTATTCGGAATGGCGGCATTTCCAATCAAGATAAAGAAATCTATAGTTGTGTGCGAGCAGTTTTTCTACTTCGGAACATGGAGGAATAATGAAATGTGAAAATACATTTTTTGTGTGTAAGTCATCCAAATCGTTGGGTTCAGATGTAATCTTTCTGCCCCCTTTACTAATATTTCATTATGTAATTCTAGATAAAACATTCCGTTTTTTATTCTAGAGTAATAAACAATTACCAAGCCATTCTTACCCTACTACAAGGCAATTTGAACAAGATAGATTTACGTCACAAAGAGCTTCTCAAGAAATATTATCCGTATTTATACCCATTACCCATCATTTAATTATCTCATTGGATCCACGCCTGTAAATATTAACATAATCAGCATTTTTGTCTGTGCGTACGTAAAAAAAGCCCAAATCACTTTTTATGATTTTTCAATCTACCAGCCAGCGGGGTAGCATTAGCCCATTAGGAGTGTGTTGAATGATAAGTTATTATCTTGAAAGGCTTTACACTCCTTGCCAACCTAAGTTGGGTAAATACAAATATGCTATGGAGAAGATCCTTCCGCGGATGTAAAGAGTTTCGTACATTATTTGTGAATCCATCCATAAAACATGTTTAAAACATTAATTTCGTTTAATGTCTAGCAGATTTGAATATTATTTGAGAAAATTTGGCAATTTTAGCAGAATAAAAAGTGTATTTTCCTTAAATTATATACAGATCTTTTTGTATGTAAATATTGCCTTGCAAGAGTTTCCAACTAACGGGCCAATCGCGCTTTTCCCTCTGTCTTTTTACTTTTTGTTTTTACACAAGTTAGGATGGTACGGAGATTAGCCAAAATTACCCTTATTATTAAGTTTTTTTCGGCGGGGGGGGGGGACTAATGCTTACAAACTTGACATTTATGAAACATTTCGTGGTTGCAAGATCATTCAATTAAATAAGTCAAAAAATCATCTTGTAAGGAAATAAAATTCTAATTCTAAAGCAAGAAGACACTCATGCCATATCCAACTATTTTCTGCGAAATTGACTGTTACATTTTTATCATACCGAAAATGCTAGTTGCAAAGGTTATTCGGGACACTCGTAAATTTCTGCAGGTACATTGAGTCACCTGAATATGAAAGGTTGGATCAAAAAATATTGTGTGTAAAAATACACGAAAACTTCACCATTTATTTGTTCACGGGTGGCTAATAATATATTACCAACATTTATCGAAAGTTGAAGTAGTTTTTGATGGAATAAAATGCATCTGACAATACAAACTATAGAAGTTTTAAAAACATTATTTTTGGAATCAAATTTATGGGAGAATTGTAAAATAATAATACTTGTTTAAATTTAACTTATTTAATTTAATGATGTTTTAATTGCTTATGATTTAAATAGTGTCGGTCTTAATTTCGTTTTAAATCAAGCATTTTAAAAATAATAAATATTTGAACATACGGCTGCAGTTTTCATCCTCATACCTATACTAAAAAATACAAATATATAACGCTTCAGCTAAATGACGCAAATCTTCTGATTCATATGCAAATGTCAGTTTCAGCAAAACACTGCACGAGAAAACCACACACGAAAATTTATCAACCGAAAATAATCCTACAATAACGCTTTACTAACTCCTGACACGCGTATTTATCCATACCAGAAAACACTTCAGCATCAAATCACTGGCTTCGCCGGAATATGTGAATTCTTAAATGTAAAAGTGGATCAAATCCTTTGTGGAATTACCCACTAGGCTTCTACCTTTGAAAATTTCACTAGAAGATGAAGTGAGTAAGGTAATCTTCCTGTGAATATTTTAGATTTTCCGATTTATATTCGTATCAGAATAGATGTCTGTGCCAAAAACACACAAATATCGTTGTGGAATGAGATAGAGGTTTGAATAAGATTGTTATGTTGCCGGGTCACTATCACTGCAGTAACCGCTTCGCCAGGTGAAGCTGTAATTGATTCTAAAATACGCCCAAAAAGTATTTGGTAAATTATCTGGCGTATTCGAATGAGGGAATTCTCGGCTATTTGCTCAACCTAGTTTATTTTCTTTCGCTACTTAAAATTAAAATATATTACTTTCCTTTACATGTTGTAGCGGTTTGGTGCACATGCAAGAAGAATTGTGCCCTTGTTAGGACAATGTAAGCCTGTCACCAAAATGGTTCCGGTTCTAACCAGGCCTATTTTCATCCAATTGATGGATATTTGATGGTAAAAAAAACACAACTTATTTTCTGGGTTTTCTGTAATATCAAGTTCACAATTTCACTCTTACTCATTAAATCATTGTAGTCAACCGCCTTTTATAGCCTGCGATATTAAATCGAGTTCTGGCTTGCTAGTCAAACTGGTGCTTAACCACATTCCAAAATTACCGAGATTTTAGTTGCTGCGTTACTACTCTTCTCGTAATCTATAAACACTATTGTTCAAAAAACTTTCAAATTGTAGTTGACTTCAATTTCTCCTCGCCAAGCATTTGCCAAATCATTCTAGCCCTGATAGCAACAACAAACAAACCAGAAACGTTCCTCCGCATCGGATCTGACAGAACACACCAATTGTTGAAGACACAAATCGTTGAAAGGCAATTCGAATCCGTTCAGGGGATCGGCCAGTGCCATCCGATACATTCTGCTGACGTTTCGAAAGGACGATATTTGTCTTCCAGGAATACATCTATTACTTACGCGTCCATTCTCTTGGTTGTGTTCTCTTTTTTTATCTATCGAGGAAAGGTATGTTTTGAGACTCTTCTTTTAAGCGTGTTTCGGTGTATATTCATAGAGGGAAATGGTGTGGTATTTCTGGTGGGGTTGAGTTATGATTGGGATTGCCGAAATTGTGATGCCTGATACCTTCAGTCCTGACATTGTATATCATGGAATATATTTAAAGGGGCTTATATATTCAGCCCTAACAGTGTTTATCTTAAAATATATTAAGATATTTATTTTTAATTAAACCATTATAAATTAATAAATGGTGAACTAATTAGTAAAAAATCTTCTGCAAAGCCCACACTCCGAAATGAGTAAAGTTACAGAGAGCGTCTTTAGCCTTATAAAATGAGTAGGTCATGTTTTATCTGACTGCCATGCTCTAATGAACAACTAGAACGGCCATGCCTATGACGCCGTCGCAGATACTCTTAAATTGCTTTTTACAGCACAAATTAAGCATTTTCTGACCCGTTTGAATCGTGTATAGTTTTCGACAGGCATAACTATAGTATAAAGTAATGGTCAAACGATATGAGGAGATCCAGGAAGAAATCAACGTTGATTACTTACGCAAATTGCTTATTCAGTAGAAATTAAAGGTGGGAACACAAGCGGCCCAACTTCTTCAGAATGGTTCACAACTCGGAAAGTCAAACATTTAGTCAAAACCTGAGTTGTGAATCATTCTAAAGAAGATGACTCTTGCGTTCCCTTTGAAACATGTAAATGTTTACTGAATAAAATAA
Source organism: Hylyphantes graminicola (assembly GCA_023701765.1). Taxonomy (NCBI): domain Eukaryota; kingdom Metazoa; phylum Arthropoda; class Arachnida; order Araneae; family Linyphiidae; genus Hylyphantes; species Hylyphantes graminicola. Next base: position 5,753,925 of record CM043117.1, on the reverse strand, counting down.
TCAATAGTCAACATTGTTTTCTTTATGCATCTTGTTTACGCTTTTCCTTATGTATAATGCGCAAAGTTGAAGATAATCTCTTGGTATAAGGGTACTCACCACTGAGCTTCAGCGTATAATGTCCAAGAGGTCCAGTAACATTACTCATTACATTAGTAATGGCATTATTTAGTTATGGCACCTTGTAAGTAATGGTACTACTTAGTAAGGGTACCTAATTCCTAATAGTTCTCATTAGTAATGGTATTTTTTATTTATGACACCTTGTAAGTAATGGTCCATAATTCCTAATAGTACTCATTAGTAATGACATTATTTAGTTATGACACCTTATAAGTAATGGTACAGCTGGGGGAAAAAAACGCTCCACCCTTCGTTTCTCGGCTGCTATTGGTCAAGGAACTTTATGAAAGGTGTCATTTTTCAGGAAATAGCGTAAGGAATTTAGAACTGGCAACAAAAATTGCATAAGGGGTCGTCTACATATTAAAATGAGTACCAACTTTGAAAATTCCAATAGCAACACCCATTTTTTTTTTGCATAAAAATGTTCAGCACCTTCAAAATACCCCATGTATAAAAAAGTATTATCTAGTTTGCATTATTTGCTGAGATATTAAAGCATTAATTTTGAACTCGTTTAGGGGGAAATCTCTAAAGTGAAAACAGTAATATTTGGGTTGCGTCTTTTCAAAACAACAAACTAACTGGGTTAGCATAATCTCGCCAACGAATGCTAGAATTTAACTTTCTTCACTAATATTGTGATTTTTTTAATGTTTTTTTATTTTGAAATTATAAATTCAGAAATAAAATAAAGACTAGAAGATGAAAGTTTTAATTTTAATTTAAGTCGCATATACGGTTATTTATAACGAACAGATTTTCAAATGCGATTAGTTATAATCACATTGACTAACATGATTATTGCATTAATGTTTCACATTTTTATGCAAATTTTGGTTTCATTAATATTGCTGCAAAAAGTTTGTTAAAAATTTGTCGCCCTTTATCGGTAATATAAACCACGTATTTTAAAACGGAGGGTTACAACCTTAACACGATATTTAAGGAAAGCAAAATAAAATTATTCAGAATGATTGGGCAATGATTTATAATCAATGAAAGTGGGCACTAATAATTTTAAATAAGCAACGTGGTAACAATAAAATGTACTGAAAGCCGAATTCCAATTATATTTTAGCATATTTATTTTTGATACTCACTTCCTGAAATTGTATTGGAAATAACACATATTTAAAAACATAGTAATCGATATAATTTAAAGTTAATTCGACAAACAAAATACATTGCATGCACTTGAAATAAGAAAAGATTTTTAGATTTTTTTCAGACATCAATAATTTGAATAAACATTTATCAACAAATGCTTTTCAACCACCAAACGATAATGCAAGTTAGGATCGAATTCGCCAAGTAATTTTTTACACGATCCCTAAAATTCGTCTTATTCAGTTTTTTTACAATAACTCGGCAAATAATTGTTTTTGAATTAAAAAATTTGGGATTTTGATTCTACTTGATCTACTTTATTGATTTATGTAAAAAAATTTGGGGTTGCTATTCATGTTTTATTTTTTGTTATTTAAATTTAAATAAAAAATTATTAAAACTGAAAAATTCATGAAAAAACTTGTGTGTTTTGTTTTTGGAAGTTTAAGAAGTATATAATGAAAAAAAAAAACTTCCTTTAATTCCTTTTATTTGTGGAGATATGAATAAAAGTTTATGAAACTTTTTTAACATTATGGGCGTTCAACTTTGAATGCTTATAGCTTAGCAAATAATGCAAAGTAAATAACTCTTTTTTACACATGGGGTATTTTGAAGGTGCTGAACATTTTTATGTAAAAAAAATTGGGTGTTGCCATTGGAATTTTTAAAGTTGGTACACATTTTAATATGTAGACGACCCCTTATACAATTTTTGTTGCCAGTTCTCAGTTCCTTACGCTATTTCCTGAAAAATGACACCTTTCACAAAGTTCCTTGTCCAATGGCAGCTGAGAAACGTGGGGTGGAGCGTTTTTTTTCCCCAGCTGTACCTAATTCCTAATAGTACTCATTAGTAATGGTATTATTTACTTATGGCAATTTATTAGTAATGGCACTATTTAGTAATGGTACCTAATTCCTAATAGTTCTTATTAGTAATGCTATTATTTAGTTATACCTTATAAGTAATGGTGCATTAAGTAATGGTCCCTAATTCCTAATAGTACTCATTAGTAATGACATTATTTAGTTATGGCACCTTATAAGTAATGGTACCTAATTCCTAATAGTACTCATTAGTAATGGTATTATTTACTTATGGTATCTTATAAGTAATGGTACTATTCAGCAATGGTACTGAATTCCTAATAGTACTCATTAGTAATGGCATTATTTAGTTATGGTACTATTTAGTAATGGTACTATTTAGTAATGGTACTATTTAGTTATGGTACGATTTAGTAATGGTACTATTTAGTAATGGTACTATTTAGTAATGGTACCATTTAGTTATGGTACGATTTAGTAATGGTACTTTATTCCTAATAGTACTCATTAGTAATGGTATAATTTACTTATGGCATTTTAAGTAATGGTGTTTTCATTTGTAATGATATTATTTAGTATTGGAACCTTATTTATAATAGTACTCATTCGTAATTGCACTCACAAGTAATTATACCATATTAATAATGTTACTCATTAGTAATGGTACATCATGATTAATGGTACTCACCACTGAGCTTGAGCGTGTAATGTCCAAGAGGTCCAGTCCCAACTTCGTTCCTCCCCGCGCAGAAATATATCCCCTCAGAGGCTGCACTCACATTCTCCATGGCCAGCACCGACTGCGATGTCTGCCTCTGATGGTGGTTGGACGAGGCGTTGTTGTTATTATTACTGTGCATCGTTCGGGTGGGTGATTCCCACAAGTACTTGGAGGCGGTTGGATGGCCGAGGTCGTCCAGCTTGCAGGACAGGGTCACGGTGTGGCCTTTGATGGCGACCGGCTCGAGCTGGGTGATGCTGGCTGAGCCCGGGGGATCTGAAGATAGATGGTGATGGTGTGAGGTATATGTAGTAAAAATGTGATTAGAATACTTGACAATAATCACTTAAAGATGATGCGAATAGCCTAGGGATACTTGACGCAGATAGCCTAAGGATACTTGACGCAACTAGCCTAGGGATACTTGACGCAAATAGCCAAGGGATACTTGACTCAAAGCCCCTTGGGATACTTTATGATGGAAAGTCCCATGGGATACTTTATGATGGAAAGCCCCTTGGGATACTTGACCCATGCGCTTATTATTATTCTTCATATATGCATGTAGCAGGTTTTATTAAGTTTTTTTTTGTAGTTTTATAGATAAATAAAAATAAAAAAGTTTGAAAGTATGAGGGTGCTAAATCAAAAGCGTTTCTCATATGAAACAGTGTTAAAAATTTCTGGAAAAGGTTATTGCATGGGATAAGTTGTTTAATCTATATTTTTTAGACATAAAAAAATGCTTAGGAATAAGAATGATAAATATATTGTGTAATACTCAATTCAATATAAATAAACTATTTCGGCACCCATCGATAATGTTAAAACATTTATAAAAGCAAAAACTGAAAATTGAGGCAAGTATCCCTGTTTAAAAGCTATCTTCTGGGGGCTGGGGAGCTCAGTCGGTTAGGCATTCGCCTAGCAAGCAGAACGTCCCACGTTCGGGTTCGGGAAATGCGAAATAACTGCCGACCTATAAACGGCCCGTGCAGCCAAAATGTCCGACGAATACAAACTCCACGTGGAAGGAGTGCATTTTAAAAATCCTTCAAATTCCTAACGCCCTTACGATGTCGCCCTTAACGATTGCTTTGAGTGCCTACCTCAGGTGTCGGCTCGTCACTTGACTGTGGTTCTTAAATACGACTCCCGTCGCAATATCATTCGTGTAACTGTAGTGCGACGTTAATTAAAACTAAAACTAAAAAAACAACCATCTCCCTTCGTTTCAGTTAGGTTAGGTTAGGTTTTTAGATTATCGTCGCACTATAGCAACACGAGGGCTATTGGCGAAGGGCGTCGTATTTAAGAACCACAGTCAAGTGACGAGCCGACACCTGAATAGGCACCCAACGCAACCGTTAAAGGCGACATCGTACGCAGCGTTAGGACTTTGAAGGATATTTAACGTGCACTCCCTTACACGGCTTATTATTCGTCATTACATTTTTGGCTGCACGGCCCGTTTATAGGTCGGCAGCTATTTTGGCGATGTCCGCACCCGAACCTGGGACCTTTCGCATGCTAGATAGGTGATTTCATTTCAGTAATAATGACAAACTACTTACAATGTATATCCAAGTACATTGGTTCCGAGTCCATGGACCACCCCGCGTTATTGAGTCCTCTGCACGTGTAGTTCCCGCTCTCCTCCCTGGTGAGGTTCTTCAGCGTCAGCTCGTTTCTGACGTTTTCGGGGACGCCCAGGACGGGACTGGAGTTGTGGTACCAGCGCACGGCCATGAGTACGGCGGGGTTGCCGTCGATCGGGTTGCAGGTCAGTACGGCCTGGGACATTTCGGCCGCCACTTTCGGGATGATGCTGACGCTGACGGATGGGGGATCTGTTAAAAAAAAAAAGGTAATATATAAAGTTAAATTGAAAATTAGTTTCAGAAAAAGTTTGATTATTATTGTACTTAATATAATAGCAATTATAAAACAAAAATCGCATAACAATTAAAAAATAAAAATGCAGAAAATAAATTTATAATTTTGTTTAATAGTATTGTTACTGCTCTCGTTTTACTATAAGCTTATTGCATCTTAGTTTTGAAGACACAAAAATGTTATTTTTACTAAACTAACAAAATTAATTATTAATGGAGATGATATTGGTTGTTGAATGATGAGGAGTAAACCATCTCTAGTATCTTTGTCCAAAACCACTTTATCCAAACCAATTCTACACCCAATTTTAGGAAGGCTCTCCAAGTCAAGGGAACGAAAAAAATATTTGGTCAAAAATTCGCTAATTTATTCAATGATAAGTTAGGAGAGAAAAAAATTTCATGAAATTCTATGTAAATTTTGTTTTATTATCAAGCTTTCATACTCTTTTTATAAGTTCACGGTTTTATATAAAGGTAATAAAGTAGTGGTTTAATTTTGAGTTATAGACATACGTTAATTTCTTTCTGCAAATTCATAATTCTGACAAGGTTTCATTCCAATTATTCGTGCTCTTCCTTAACCTGGGTTACAGTGTTACATATACACTCTTAAAACAAACGAGTGAATTTAACTCAGTCTGAGTTAATTTTCAGTCTCTTCAGTGTCGAAAATGCATTTATCCTATTGGAGTGGATTTCACTCTTTTATTTAGTTAAAACTCTGACAGGATCACTCCAAACGAGAGATTTTAACTCAGTCTGAGTTAATTTTCACTCCTTTCCAGTGTCGAAAAATGCACTTCTCCTATATGAGTGGATTTCCCACTTTTGTTTCAAGAGTGTAGTATTCTACAAATATATATAGTTATTTTTTTTAATCTAAAATACGTTATTATTGATACAGATTTTTTTTTATCATTTCCCTGATTTTAAAAATATATCTGCATGAACAAGAAATGATAACGTAGGTTGACAACGGACCTATGCAAATCAATAAAACTCTTGCTAACAATACTAATCCTACATTCCTACTATCGGGTTAACATTCTTGACACTCACATAACACATCCACAGTAACCGAATTACTGGAATTCCCTCTTCCGAACGCATTCCTGACATGGCAGCTGTACGAACCAGCGTCCTTCCTCGCTATCCCATTCAGCGTCAACTTGTTGGAAGGGACGAACACTGGGGTTCCGCCACTGCTCGCCCCTGGGGACGCCCCTGGCTTGGGGCTCTTCAGTGGCGAGATGGCTGGGAAGTTGTTGGTGCTGGAAGCCTTGCCGTCTTTGTACCAGACCACCTCGGTGACGTTTGGCGGGTTGGCGCTGTAGTTGCAGATCAGAGTGGCGTCGCCGGTTTCGTTGACGATCAGGCCTTCGGCGGGTTGGACAGTGACTGACGGGGGATCTAGAGAGAAAAAGAAATTGTCAGTTTTTTAGACCACAGGTTTTGAATGAGAAGGAATAGAAAAACAAATTTTAAAAAAACTTTTATTTTCTTGAACCTCTTCGATCTTTTGTCCCCTTTTGGGGATATTTTTAAAACCTCCCCACAAACAATTAACAACTTAATTAGTTCATAAATTGACCTGGTCCGGTAGAAAAAGATACAAATATCATTTTTCAGCCTTTGATTTTAGGAATCAGTCTTTTATTTTCGTAAAAAAAAAACAAAGTTGAATGAGGGTTAATACGATATTAGTGTACTTAAAAAATTATTAATTTTTATTTAACTTTCCAAAAAGTTCTTTCAGTAGTTAATTTTAAAGACATTTTGCATTGAAAACAATGTTTAAAAAATCTTTGAACTACAAATGAATGACACGGACTTTTTGCATTGAAAACAATGTTTAAAAAATCTTTGAACTACAAATGAATGACACGGACTTTTTGCATTTATAGCGCACAAAAAAATGTGTAGTTTTGGAGTATAAGACGTGTCCCTATGTAACTATAATTTTTTTTAAAAAATTTATTTGCAAAACATACTTTTTGGCATATATTTGTATGAAAAGTATGTTTAGAGTAATTCATGTTTAGAGCAATAGTTTTTTATAGAAATAAATGACTGATACCTCTAATCAAAGGCTGAAAACTGATCTTTGGATCTCCTTCTATAACCGTCCAAATAACCGTCCCAATAAACACATCAGGGCCGCACTAATAACATTTATCTCTACGCAACACACTTCATCCGTTGTATCGGGAACCTATTCCCCCTGTGTCTAACAGGGGCCGAAGGGTCTTTAGATGAATCGAGGGGGCCCAACAGAGCGATGATCAATTATCAGTTTTCAGCCTATGATTACAAGTATCAGTCATTTATTTCTTTTAAAAAATGAAGTTAAACGAGGGTTAATACGATATTAGAGTTCTAAATTTTTTTTAAAATCATTTTTCAACTTATTCAAAAAAATATTTTAGTAGTTAATTTTAACGGCATTTAGCATTAGAAAATGTTAAAAAACCAGTTAGCTACAATTAAGTGTACGTTTTTTTGTTGCATTTATAACACAAAAATATGTATTTTTCGAGTTTAAGGCGTGTCCCTGAGTAGCTATTAAACACAATTTTTTTAAAACATTTCTTTGCAAAACGTACTTTTCAGCATATATTTGTATGAAAGTATGTTTAGATTAAGAATACATGCGTAGGATTTTGCTCGGGCCTTAAGAGGTTATTACTGCAACATATTCTTCAACTGCGATTAGTACATATTGAAAGGAGAAACACACAACTTACAAAGAAATAACCGTCCCAATAAACACATCAGAGCCGCACTAATAACATTTATCTCTACGCAACACACTTCGTCTGTTGTATCGGGAACCTATTCCCCCTGTGTCTAACAGGGGCCGAAGGGTCTTTAGATGAATCGAGGGGCCCCAACAGAGCGATGATCAATTGGTTATTGGAAGCGAAAGGCCTCTATCTGGCTATAAATAAGTGAGAGACAGAGATATCTGTTGTGTTTGGGGGGAGATTATGATACGGAAATGTCTTAGTTTGGGAGGATTTGATTGTGTGGGGGGTGTATTGAGTTTTAGTTGGTGTTTTGGCCACATAAATGTAATTTTGAGGCCGCCCCGGTGGCGCAATCGTTAGGACGCTAGCCTTTGGAGCTGCTGGGGTTGGGTTCGAATCCCGGTCAGGCATGGATGTTTGTGACCGTCAATAAATGTTGTTATTTGTCCATGTGTTATTCCTTTCTTTGTGACTGTTAATATTATTTCTGTATCTGCTTATAAGCAGTTATAAGTTAGCTTATAAGCGGTTGTAAAGCTTATAAGCGGTTCTCTGAACAAGCACACAAGCTGGAATATATATGTACCATACCAGGCCATGTAATTTTGGTTTACGCTTTCGTGGGAAAATATTTGTACGGTAGTATGTATATGTAGCCCAGTGGTTTAGTGGTAGTGCTTCACATTGCCACGCCACAGGTCCGAGGATAGAATCCCGGATTGGGCGAGGTTAACCTATCCTTTTCATCCCTTGAGTGGTTTGATAAAATGGGAACCACGCATGCTTGGGAACTGAAAACTGGGGGTTCCGCGTGAGGCTGACCACATTCCCGGGACATATTCCTAGCACCCCAGAGCTCTAGGTCACGAAAGCTGAAATGGGCACGGCAGGCCTTGGCCCAGTAATGGGCTGTTGCGCCGAGAAGTTTAGTTTAGTATGTATTTTCTTTATTTCAATTTGTTGTTTCCAGTTAACTAAATTCTTTCCAGATTTTATTCCTGTTTTTCCTTCCAAAGCTGCTTTAAATGGCTCTGTTACCATATGGCATTGATTCACCATTTGCGGCTTGAGAAAAAATGTATTTTCATTTTGCATTTATGTTGCCACTGAAGTCCTGAAAATTGTCCATTGATATGGATAAATAAACATAACATATTGGTTTAAAAATAGGAATACGAATTTGGTATGATTTTTTAGGTATATGGATTTGAAAGGAAGATAACAAATATAAATACAAGTATCTGTTATTGGACGCGAAATTTCTAAAAATAATTTTAACAATAATTCAGTAGCATAGACATATGTTTTTTTTTAATATATGGCAGATAGGGGTTGCTACCATTGGGTTGTTGAAGAAAAGTTTTATTTTGTAAGGATGAGATTGTACACTCTTAAAACAAAAGAGTGAAATCCACTCCAGTTGGAGAAGTGCATTTTCGACACTGGAAAGAAATGAATATTAACTCAGACTGAGTTAAAATCACTCGTTTGGAGTGATCCTGTCGGAGGTTTAACAAACAAAGGATCCACTCCAAAAGGAGAAGTGCATTTTCCAGACTGGAGGACTGAAAATTAATCAGACTGAGTTAAAATCGCTCGTTCGTTTTGAGTGTATTTTTTTAAATATTTTTCTTATATTAAATAGTGTTGAAATTTTTATTGTTTTTATTTTTACTTTCTAATGGAACTGATTATCCACGTTGATATAAGATAGTTTGAGATCTAAGCAACTAATCTCCATCTCCTAATAAACTTAAATACAGCTCTCTCGGAAGAATACGTCGTATTTCCAAAAAAAGATACAAACTGGCCTATAACACATTAATGAAAAACTAAATCAATTTCCACGTTGTTCTTTTTTCTTTACAAAAAAAAAAAAACTATTGACTGCTCCTAACCCCTAAAATTCTTCTACTCATCTCTAAAACAAACTTTGAAGGGGAAAAAAAATCTTCTGCCTCAAATATTTTCTTCGCCAAAGCACCTCTGAAAAATCTCGAAGAAATAATCCTTTTCTTCTACTTCCACAATACCACAATGTAACGCATTCCCAAGCTTACTCATCGATATAACAAGGTTCGGTATTGGTTTGAGACAAGTGTTACATGAACTTTTCGGATGACATTGAGTAAAATGCGTACTTGCGAGAGAAAGCGACAATGGTAGAAAGTTGCAAATTAAGGGAAAGTACTCTGGTCAAAACAATTATGGGAACGCAGAGTATTTATCCTTTCACCCCCAATGATTCCATTTGAAATTATCCATACGCTTGTGTTTTTTTTCTGACCAAGTTAAGATCGCAATTCTGTATCGTTAGATGGAAGAATCATGTCTTTTACTTAAATTAAATAATGTCTGTTTTTTATTAAATGATAATAAGGAAAACAAGTTAAAATAAAATTTACTCTAAAACAATTTTATCAAATAAATTGACCTTAAATTCTTCATGCTTACATTTTTAGATGTCTAAAACTTGATTTTAACTATTTGAACTTATAAGGGTTTGAAAAAATTATTGTTATAATTTAATCAAATGTTGTGATTCCAATTTTTCCTTTAAATGCTAGTTTAAAAAATTTATACCCCCCCCCCCCTGAATTTTATTATTTCATTCTAAATGCATAATAAATATTTTCCACACATTTTAGATTTTTAGAATGAAAAATATAAAATTAGGACTGAAAGGGTAAAGAAATACAGAAAGTGATCTCCTAATTGCTTTGAGCAGTGTAGAAATCTGCCTTTTGCCATAATCATCTCTAATATTTACAAATGGTTAGTAATTCCACCTATAGAAACCTCAGCAGTTGAGACGGAAGTGTGGAATTTGCTACATGTGCCCTGTGCCCATAGTAAATACCAATAACGAGGGATTTTAGGCTCGTTTACATGAGCCATCGAATCCATGGATTGAAGAGAAAACTCAGCAATTCCCTCTTGGGTATTTTCTATCAGACAGAACCGGAACTGCCGGGTTCATGGGGGTTTCTCAACCCTCCAATGAAGGAGGGTTTGATTTTTCATGCCACGGATTCGGCCACAGACTATCATTTGGGTTAGAAATCCAGATCGACCTCTTTTTCCCCCAATGGAGACTTTGACATTCCATGGATTCGATGGCCCATGTAAACGTGCCTTTTATCTGTTAGGATTTAAATCATAACACCCTGTTCACTAACCAAAACTGGTTTCCTTTGTTATGTTTTTCAAAATGCAAAATTCTTTTTTCAGAAGTGCATCAAATACACTTTTTCCACGCCAAAGCACGGCAAAAGGCATAAAATAAACATTGCGCCGTTTTCCACAAACTCTTCTCTGTATTTATAAAACCGACTTCACCGAGACGCGATGTGTTTCGATGATCAGCTGCAAAAGCTTAGTATTCCATCGATAGTGTCACACGGAGTTTCACTCTATCCAACCAAAGGTTTGACAAAGTGTTAAACAACGTATTTTTCCGTAGGCTAATTCCATGCAAAATTATATTTTCTCTGGTATAAGTCGCTTGTGAAAAAGGTGATTAACACTACTTATAGCGCGGTAACGGGTTCTGGTTCGATTCTCGCCTTCGCCCTAGGTGTACTACTTCCTTTCTCTGTGAGGGTAAAAATTCTTTCCGTGTCTGTCTTACTTGACGAAGGCTTATAAAGCGGGTCTCTGATCAAGCACAAAAGCTGGAAAATATATGAATCTACCCCTGTCTGCCCCAACACTACTTATAACATTACATGAAACAAAATTATCGGAATAGCTGATCTACACTTATTAAAACTAAATAATGCAACTTGCTTTTTTAAAAAATTGATTTATTTTTCTAAAATAAAAAGCTTGTAATATCCCCTATAATTATGATTTACACTACAAAATTGACCCTTATTGTTAATAGAAATAGAAGCAAACCATTGCCTAGTCAACTTGTAAGGCCAGAGAAGTTGTCCATGACGTTACGCTACACTGTCAAAGAATCTGTAGTTTTTACAGAAAAAAAAATGTCAATTGTTTTCCAGAAAACTACCGTAACGTTTAGAGAGATAATCTGTTTATTACATAAGAACAATTTGTAACCATAACGTAATAGTTATTTTTAACAGACACATTGTAAAGAAGACTTTTCTGTAAATATAGTTTGTTTTGTAAAACTAAGTCATCTGCTCAACATCATTGTATCTGACTATTTTTGCTCTGAAGTTATTAGTATGTTTTCGTATAGGATATAGTAAATATTTAAATGCTTGAAACAATGGTCCAAGCCAATATGCTAGATAATTGCAGTTTACCTGCTCCATGGCAGTATTTATGTATAAATATAAATTTACTTACGCTCCGTGCCACCCTAACTTGGGTAAAGCAAAGAGTAAAATGGCAGAGGGAAAAGCGTGGTTGGTCCGTTAGTTGGAAACTCTTGTAAGATAATATTTACATGATCTGAATAAAATTTAACTAAAATACACTTTTCATTCTGATAAAACTGCCAAATTTTCTCAAATAATATTCAAATCTGTTAGACCTTAAACGAAATTAATGTTTTAAACATGTTTTTCTGGATGGTATGGTACATATATATTTTAGCTTGTGTGCTTGTCCAGAGATCCGCTTAATAGCTTTCGTCAAGTGGGACAGACACAGAAAGAATTTTTACAGTCACAAAGAAATGAATAACACATAGACAAATAACAACATTTATTGACGGTCACAAATATCCATGCCTGACTGATTTTTTTCTGGATGGATTTACAAATAATTTATGGAACTCTTTACATGCGCGGAAGGATCTTCTCCATAGCATATTTCTATTAACCCAAATTAGGTTGGCAAGGAGTGTATATATAAATTTATTTTTACCTAAATATAAGGTACTATTTTATCAAAGTAGCCCTGAAATATCTTCCGTACCTCGTGTCTATTGATCCGTTCTGTGTGCGAATACTTCTTTTTCGGAGGCGCTGGGGGAAAAGCAATCGGACATTTTTATTCCCATCCTTTCCCCACGTTCTGAATTTCGGATTTTCGGGGCAAGGTGGCGAATCTAATGGGAGTTTTTCTGGGAAGTGTGAATAAAAAAATTGAAGTTTTGGGTTTGGGATCTTGCTAGTGCCAGGTTTGGTGTGTTTGGTAGATTTAGGGATGATACAGTTACTATTTACTACACGAGAGCTTAAGTTCCAGAGTTTAGCTCCTTGAACCGTACACTGTTAAAAATGTTTGTTGGGTTTCACCATAAAATGGTTCTGGTATGTCAGCACTTACTCTGAAACAGTTTAGCAATTAAATTGACCCTAAATTCTTCATGCTTGCATTTTTTAGATAATTAAAAAATGATTTTGACTATTTTAATCAAATAAAATTTTAAAAAGGTATTGTTATGATTCATTCAAAAGTTATGATTCCAATTTTTTACCTTAAATTTTGGTTTAAAAAAAATTAAGAATTTTTTCCCTGTTTTTTACCATTTAATTCTGGATGCTTAATGAATATATTTCATGAAATTTAGATTTTCAGAATAAAAAATAAAAAGTTGAGACTGAAAGGTAACAAAAGTACGCAAAGTGTGTTTTGAGCAGTGTTGTTAATTCTAAACTCCTGTAGATAGCCTTGACACATAATTGACCATACATTATCTACCATATATTATCCAAATGTTTCCATTATCCAAAATCCAAATGTTTCTCTATATTTTCGGTATTCGGTTAAACCCTTTTTTATCGAATTTGTAAGAAAAACCATAGAAATGGTACAACCGCATTCCTAAAATAGGGCGAAATATTTCACCACTCAGCCTTTGCAGTTACTTGGAACCATACTTTTGGAACCAATCACCAAATTTTTAATAGCGTACATTGATCAGAAAGAATCTATACGACACCCGTCTCCAATAGCCCTCATGTAGCTCTAATGAAATGATAACTAAACAATAAACAGAAACAAACTATCTGTTGACAAGAAGTAAACAACCTAATTTTTTAAAAACTAAATTTGATGCTTAACTTTACAAGCAGCAGTATGCTGTATGATTTTGAGTTGTTTATTTCTGAGTTGAAGAGCTTAGTGAAAGAACGTGTTAAGTAACAAAAAGGTAAAAACGAGAAAACGAAATTTGAAGTTTTTCGTTTGCACTCTTATCTGTTGAAAATTTTCTTGTAATTTGTAAAAAATATGCTAAACAAAGTTTTTGAAAACACTTTTAAATACACTTTCATTTTGACGATTCATGAATCCTCTAGCCTCATTTCGTTAATTTTGAGGATTTTTTCGTCAAACTATCACGTGATTTTTGAGTAAACGCGAATCCTCACTTTAACAATCTTGATTTGACGATTCTGTCTCTTGATTTTGAAGAAACTGAATCTCATTGTTGTACTCACATGCTCAAAAATGACGAAATATTTCTTTAGATTGGACGACATTCAAATCCTCATAAAAATGATGATTCGAATTCCCTCACTTTGAGGAAACGAAAACTAGGAGCATATGCCAGTAACGGAATTGGCAAAATTAAGGAAAATTTCGTCATTTCTGAGCATTCATTTTTAAGAGTGAAAGCGGTAACTTTGATATCGTTAAAGAAGTTACTGATGCGTTCGCAGACATAATACTCAATTTTTTCAAAAATGTCTATTAGCACGTTCTTCCACTAAGCTCTTCAATTGTTATCATTTGTTTCCCCAAAACAGTAGGAATGAAGTTTATAGTAACATAAAGCTTCCCACTCATAAATACCACTCTGCTAAACCCAGCAAACAACAAATTGGACGTTTATAAAGGGTATCCCATTACACAAAGTGCTCTATTAAACAAATCATGAGTTCTTTATAAACTTTTACAAAGATGACACATGAAGAAATTTGTTTCTCCGAGTTTTATTCTTACCCGCCATTTTTCTCGAGCTTGACACATCGTACGTAATATGTCTTACGTAAGATCAAGAAACTGACATTCTTTATTAAGAGTGTCAAAACATTTTGTAAAACATCCAAAGTTGGTTGACGGAGCAAGTGCTTTTCCTTGTAACTTCCATTAATGCTTTTGTTTTGTTTTCTTGTTACTACATTTATTTTGTCTAGCGAAAAAAAAAAAAAATTTTTTTTTAAAAAATAAATGGAAAGAGAAATAGGTTTTATATTCTTGTTGTTTAATTGTTTATAGCTTGTTTGAGAACGTTTTATAAAAAAGAAAACAAATTAAGCACATTTTAGATATTTGATTACTTTTATCTTCCATTTTGAAGTGGTGTTCGATTAAACATTTCCAATAGTTAGTATGTTTCTATTTCATTTAAATGAAAAAGCTTAAAAATTATAATTATAAATCAATTAATGATTAAAATACAGTTCGGTTGGAAGTTTTTGAATTTTGATAATTACATAGATCTGCTTTTTTTTTAATAAGAAACTGGGCGTTGTTCAAAATTGTATAACCCATCGCCAACACTTAACAATTCCATTGTTATTCGAATGGCTTGTTTCAGAAACACGTTAATGGGAACTGGTTTTGAGGTACACTTGAAGGGTTTTTGATGTGAATGATTACATTGATATTGTTTCGGAAACCAGTTAAGGAGCGTTGGGTTAAAGCGGTTGTTATCGGGTTTTTGAAATGAATGGTCCACATTTTGTTATTTAATTTTCGAGTAAAGAGTAGTGGTGGTGGAACCAATCGCCATTCGTTCCAGTAGAACAAGACCTGATCCATGAGGTCAAATATTTCCAAAAAGTAAAAAAAAAAAAACATATGTGGAATTTTCACAACCTCTTAACGTGAAAACTTCATTTCAAAATGAGCTGAGGGCAAGAAGGAGCAGTGTGGCATTTGGAACAACAGCTACTGGAGACGGGCGTCGTAATTTTGAATCCCAATGCGATACATCACAATCAAACAGGCCGTATCACTTATTTGTAGATAACAGTTTATTTTAACGTTGTTTTTAATGCAAAATGCCTTTAAAATTGACTACTAAAATAACTTTTTGAAAAGTTTGAAAACAAAAATTCAAATATATTTTTCAAGGACTCTAATATCGTATTGACCCTCGTTCAACTTCATTTTTTATAGAAACAAATGACTGATGACTATAATCAAAGGCTGAAAACGATTTTTGGATTTTCCTCTATCGGACCAGGTCAATTTTGAAACTAATTAACGCGTTAATTGTCTGTGGGGAGTTTTTTAAAATATCCCCAAAGAGGGACCCTAGGTCGCAAGAGATTAACAAATTGATCCATCATCATCCAGCATATTAAACTGCTTCATCGACTATTCTACAACAATATTCATCGATTATCAGTAATTCAAGAAGACCAATATCTCCCACACCAATTTGCTCCGTCAAGTAACAAAAAGAACCCTTTTAAGACTCTCTCTTACAGTTACGGTTATGTGACCCAAGGGCGGTACCTTTTATCTTAAATATGAAGAAGAGGGTTCTATTTTACTTCCCGCCAATTCTGATAATGACACTTAAAACGTGTTACTTAGGGCACCCATGAGAATAGTCACTCATTTGCGTGGAAGGTTTTGGCGAATTTGAGAAGATTTTGGCGAGGAATGCGTCTTAAAAGATATACGTGATTATGACCCCGGTGAAGGAGTTGGAATCTCAGTGGTGTAGCATTATGATTAATAAGTTATTTCGGTTTCTTTGTTTATGTTGGAAGACAGAAGTTGTTTTTGCAAGTATTTATTTTTATAGGTTGCGTGCTGAAGTGAATAGCCCATTTCAAAGTGTGTAAGTGTTAAGTGTTTAGCTCGTAAAAAGGCTCCGGTAATTTTCCCCGTAGTTGCGTTTTCGATAGTTTTTTTGTTAATAAAAAATGTGACTACGTTAAACGCCATTTCAGTGGCAATGTAAGGCAAAAAAAATCTGCACATCAAATTCACCTTTCATTTTAACATGCATTCAACAAAATTAACATTACTAACGAAAACAACATTTTAATATAAAGTTGTGGCGAATTTGAGAAGTTTTGGCGAGGAATGTATCTTAAAGATATACGTGATTATGACCCCAGTGAAGGAGTAGGAATCTCAGTGGTGTAGCATTATGATAAATAAATTATTTCGGTTTCGTTGTTTATGTAGGATTAGGTTGAAAGAAATAGCAGTTGTTTTTTAAAGTATTTATCTTTATAGGTTTCGTGCTAAAGTGTTTAACCTGTTTTAAAAGTGTAAGTTTAAAGTGTATAGCCCGTGCAAAGGCTCCGGTAATTTTCCAGTTTTTATGGTACCGTATGATCACAGTGAGTATAGATAATAAGTTAATAGTATCTTCTACATTCAACAGAAATGGTGGCGCAATAGTTCGGATGCTAGCATTTGGAGCTGCTGGGGTCGGGTTCAAATCCCAAGCAGGCATGGATGTTTGTGACCGTCAATAAATGTTGTTATTTGTCTATGTGTTTGTGTTGTTTTTTCTTTGTGTGTCTCTTTGTGCTTGTAAAAACTCTTTATGTGTAATAGCCCTCGTGTAGCTCTAGTGCGACGATAATTCAAACCAAACCAAACCAAACTCTTTATGTGTCTATTCCACTTGAAGAAAGCTTATAAGCGGTACTCTGAACAAGCACACAAGCTGGAATATATATGTACCTACCATACCATACCATATCAACAGAAAGGAAAACCGGCTTACGGTTCTAAATAGGGTTTTCATTAAGGTAGTGACTACCTTAAACGCAGCTTCGGTGTCTATATACGGCAGCAAATTTTTCTGCACATCAGATTCCTCTTAACATTTTAACATACTTATAACACTTAACAAAAATATTATAATTAACATGCAACAACACTTTAACATACAGTTTGGCGAATTTGAGAATTTTTTGGTGAGCAAGGTGTCTTAACCCTTTCAGTCCCAAAAATTTACTACACTACAGAAACATCTGATATTCACAAAATAAGCTTATTTTAGGTCAAATATACGAATTCCATAAGATAAAAAAAATCATTTAAATTTTTTATATGGTTTTTGAAACAATGCCAAAATTTTTTAACTGTAGAAAACAACAAAATAAAAAAATATATATATTACCTAAAAACACTTCGAGTTATATATCTTAAGGTATCTGACCATATTATCAAAAAAAATTTGGTAATTATTTTAACCGAAATAGTTTAAATTGTGTTTTAAATATGTGGAACTGAAGTGAACTTTTCAAAAATCAGGAGAAACGCTTGTTGACTATTTTCTAAATAAAAAAAATAGTAGTTCTGACTTCTATTGAGATTAATGTAAAATATTGTCGGATAGAAGAAAGTGTGAAGAATCGAATGATGTGTGTTTGGATGTCATAACGGGACAGAAAAATTTTGAAAAAAATATTTAAAATGATGATGACAAATGGCATCACTGGGACTGAAAGGGTTAAAGATATACGTGATTATGACCCCAGTGAAGGAGCAGGATTCTCAGTGGTGTAGCATTATGATTAATAATTATTTCAGTTTCTTTGTTTATGTTGGAAGGCATAGAAGTTGTTTTTGCAAGTATTTATTTTTATAGGTTTCGTGCTAAAGTGTATAGCCCATTTCAAAGTGTGTAAGTATAAAGTGCATAGCTCGTACAAAGACTAAGTTAATGTTTCACGTACTCATATTCGGCGAAAAAAACGTAGTTGCGTTTGGTGAGATGGTTTTTTTAAAAAATTAGTGACAACGTTAAACGCAGTTTCAGTGGCAATATAAGGCAGAAATTTTTCTGCACATCAAATTCGACTTAAAATTTAACATACATTACTAACGTCTAACAACATTTTAACATAAAGTTTGGGTGAATTTGAGAAGTTTTAGGCAAAGAATGGGTCTTAAACCTACCTATGACTTCAGTGAAGAAGTAGTGGTGTAGCATTATGATTAATAAGTCATTTATGTTTCTTTGCTTATACGGGACTAGATCGAAGGAATGGTGTCAAATTATTGTGGGTATGTGAAGTCTATTAAATTTTCCGCATGAGACGAAAGAGTAAACCGTACTTACAATTTTAAATACGTTTTTCAAAAAAAAAAATTATAATAATAATGCAGTGTAAAAATCTTAATTAATACTGTCTTCTCACTGTTAGGGGAGGGAAGGCGAAATAATTTGGAGAGCAGGATTATAAAGCTTTAACATCCTTTGGAAGGGCTTAATTTCAGGATATGCTACCCCTGACATGGAACACCCCTCCCTCTTTACTACTTCGAATGTAAATCTGCGAAATTGCATATAATTTTTCAAACTTATTCCAAGAAAGTGAAACTATTTACTTCTATTCAATGGCTATATTTTTAATTTTAAAATATTAGGTGTAAAATATAAAGCCTTTTACACTTCCATGTATTAAATTGTTTTCATTTTACATTATATTTGCAAGAAATTCTGGCGAAATTCCGATGTACAAGGTACAAACATGGATTTAATTAATAAGTCAGTAACAAGACAAAAAGAATAAGTATAAAATTAGGGCTGGCTAAGGAAAAGTTAGCGAGGAAGGTAAATAAAATTAATTTTGGCCTTCTATTTTCGGAAAACATTTAATTAGAACATTACATCTTAAGCTGAGAGTAAGTATTAAATTATTAATCATTGTTTGGGGATAGTTTTACGGTAAGCAAACATAGGTTTCTAAAAATGTCACCTGTTTAATTTGTATGAAGATATTCCACAATATTTTGTGGAAAAAAAATCATCGCATTTTAACGCTATCACAATATTTTTACTTTATTACTTTAAACTTACAAAATGTAACAAATTAAAAATAACAAAAAATAATGAATGTCTATGAAAGTTTTGAATTATAAATATTGTTTGTTCATTTTTGTAATAAAAAAATATTTATTTCACTAGACTAATGCTACGGAATAATTAAATACGTAGGTGAATATTTGTTGAATTAAAGATTATTTTCCTATGCTTGTGGGAGACTAAAGAAATCCTGGTATCTGCTTTGGAAAGTTATGATGCCGTACCAACCACGGTTATTTTTATGCTTCATGTGCAGTAGCACTTTAAATATCCAAAAAGTTGTCAAATATACTTCGATTTGAATAAGAATTTAAATTTAAGAGTTCTTTACCGTATTGAAACGATTTAAATAATAAGAGAATACTTGCAGTTACAAGCGAACTAAACATTAGCCCTCTAATTCATAGTGTTACCGTTTGGCAACAAGTAACATAATCCAATTTATTAAATTAGAGCTCCATCTCGATAAATTTGTGTTTTTTCATCTACTAAATTCCATTTTGAAGTTTTAGTTACTAATAATCCTCATAGATGAAGGTTGTAAAAATGTATTCAAAATTAAAGAGTGAGGTTATTAACTGCTGTGAAATTACTTTTTTTTCAGTATTTAAAGTATAATAATATTAGTACTTAATACAAATAAAATTGTTTTGAAAAATTGTAGTTAAAAGGGTTACTTTGAAATATATTTAGTACTTCTTTAGTCGTTATTATCAAAATTTGGAATTTTTTTAGTTGGTTTTTGTTATATGGAAAAAAAATTGAAATTATTTAAATTCTAATGCAGTTCAAATTTTTTCAGTATTTTTTCCATAAAATATGAGTTCTAAAGATACATATATATTTTTTTGGGATGAAAATAAAAAAAATCATGCATTAGAAGTTTAAAGACATGCAGAAAGCTATTACTTTGAATAAGAACTAAACAAAATGAATCACGCAACAAAAATGAAACAATAAATTAAACACTTTCATCTGAAACAATTTATTCAACCATCAAAGCAAAAACACAATCCTAACACTTAAAAAACAGCGCTATCAATCAAAAGCCAATTAAACTCTAAACTGTAACCACACTTCTCTCCCTCCTTATAGAAAATCAGAATAACGAGTTTCGAAAAGGGGTGAAAGATGATGAATTGAAATCGAATGAACAATTACGGAACGGAAAATGGCAACACTTATCAAGAGGTCGGCAGTTTGAGGAATTTAGGAGAGATTAATTGAGCGGTTTGTTTCAGAAACCGGTTAACGGACGCTGATTCACAGGCATCCTTGAAGGGTTTGTGAAATAAATGATTTCATTGTTATTCATTGGGTTTGTTTCAGAAACAAGTTAAGGTAACTGGTTTTGGGGTATATTTGAAGGGTTTTTGATTAAATTGATATTGTTTCGGAAACTAGTTAAGGAACGTTGGGTTGAAGCGTTTGTTGGCGGATTTTTGAAATGAATGGTTTAAATTGTTATTTAGTTTTCGATTGAATTGTGATTTAGAAAGGGGATGGAGTGGGTGATAAAAAGATGTAGAGGGTTAAAAGGTTGTCGTTAAGTGACTGAAGTTTATTTAGAGAGATTTGGGAGTTTGTGTGATAAGGAAAGTTATTTATTAGAGGAGTAAATTATAATAGTTGAGGCTATTGCTATTTGTTTACTGTTTTATCAAGGGCTTCTTAGTGTTTATTTATGCAAATTATATATTTCTTTTTAAGAAGAGTTTTGTTATCGAAAACAATATTAACCAATAATAATTGGTTATAAATAGTAAAGAGTAATAAGTAACTTAAACAAAATAGTTCTAATTGTATATATGAATAGGCGATGATTCATTTTAATAGTTTCAACAGCTACAGCGACATTGTTTTCATTGTGGTCTTTCTAGAATAATTACTTTTTTATGATAATTTGATCTAATTATTCCAATTTAATAAAAAAAAACTATTGGTATTGCTGAAAAGGTTTGGGCAGTGTATGATATATGTAATAGCAATTTCTTTTGATTTTTAAATTTTTTTAGTTCGTTTCGTCGTCATTAATCATTTATTGTTTGTTTGTGTAATTTCTTGTCCTGTGACCTTTTTTGTTGTCGTGCCTATGACGTTGCTGAAATGTGAAAGTTAAGCTAAATGAAACCATGTGTTTTGAAAACCAAGTTTTTGGACATTTCCAACATAAAGATCTATTGGCTGAACTCCATCAATGTCTCTCAATTTGGCACTCATTGCCGGGCACTAAAAATTATGGTTTGGTGTAAGCTGAGTATCTGGGCAGTTGTCACAGTTTCTATACACCATCCTGCCCTCTTTGTCTATTTTCATGCCTCTGTGGTGATTGGTTCTTACTCTGGTAATAGTTTTTGTTGTAGATATATCTGCATTTAAATTACTAAGAAAGTGCTTTGTTTGAATACATTTTCCCCTTAATTTATATTTCGCGATTGCATTTGCATCTTGTAGATGAGCTATCTGTGACCTGTAGAATAGTTATATATTAACACTAAAAACTCCTAATGAGAAATTTTCCTAAATACTAATAACCCATTGTTTTTTACCACGCGATAGTGAAGGTGAAACCGAACAAAGCAATGAAACGACAGATGAGCAAGAATAACCTGGTAACTTACGTCATCTTAAACATACCCATTAAAAAATTAACTCGTCAATGCGTTTTATTCACATTATATAAATTTTAAAAACTTAATATTTATAAATACCATAAAGACTTTTAATGTCCAATGTCCATAGTCAAGTAACGAACCGACACCTGAATAGGCGCCCAACGCAACCGTTAGGGGAGTAATCGTACGCAGCGTCGGGACATTAGAGCTTATTTAACGTGCACTCCCTCTAAACGGGGTATTATTCGTCAGACATTTTTTCTGCATGGGCCGTTTATAGTAGTTATTTTGGCGATGCCGGGACCCGAACCAAGGACCTTTCTCGTGCTAGGCGAGTGCCTAACATGCTGGGTTTCACACCCAGCCCTTAGTTTTTATTTTATAATTCCCATAAATCGTAAAAAAGTTATTAAAAATACTTTAAGCAGCAAATGCATTCATCCATTTCATGGCTTAATAATATGAAGAATAGTTAAGAAAATAAATTCCAGGGCATTTTAAACTCCATTACTTCTCAATTCTTTTTAAAATGACAAAACAGATGAATTTATTAAAAATCCTAAGACTCAATCATTTCCAAAATACGCCTAGATGGCCCAGCTTAGATATGAAATTTAAAATCCGCGTTCTCCTTCATATAATGTGGGATATTTTCCTTGCAGAATGTAAGATATTCATTTATTCTTTGCTCCATTTGATATAAGTAGCCGCCAGGTTTTCCATACCAATCTGATGCATTTCCTCGAAGTAAGTAGTAATGCTCAGACTATTTACCGTGGACGACACATGTGGGTGGTTTGTAAAACGTGTAAAGTGCTTGGAGAAAAAAAATCTATGATTCGGAATAATAACAAAAATATTAGCTAAGATTTGTGATTTTAAAACTTACGTGGATGGTGATTTTTAAGCAAACATATTAGCGAAATTGACTTTTTTTTTAAAAAAATTACAAATGGTTTTGGAATCAAATATCTTTGAAGCCAAAATATCGGATATGGTTGGAAATTTCAAAAGAAACATAAACTTAATTATTAGCTTTAATGGTCAATTAAACTTTAAAAAAAAACTAAGCTAAACTCCTCAGCGCAACAGCCTGTTAGTGGGCCAAGACCTGCCGTGCGCATTTCAGCTTAAGGCAGATCAGTACCATGTAATTTTCAAAACATAGATTTTTTATTGTAGTATTTTTGTAAAATACTTTTTAAGAGCTTTCCAATGATGCCTTTTGTATGTCATTCAGATACGTTTAATTTAGTAAAATTTTAATTTGGATATGGATCAGCAGTATTTTGATAATGTTTTCAACTTTAAATCTCATTATCTTCATAATTGAAGAGTACACGGGAAGAAGCGATTGATTTATTAGGCGGACGCCCGCAACTGTCTTCTTGGCGACATAAAACCAGTTTCTGTCTTTCTTCTTCGCTTGGTCCAAGCGTTGGGATCGCCAATCGCCTGAATCTTGGCATCTACGAGCCACAGAGATAGTAGTTAAAGTATTAGCGTGGAATATCACGTGACCTACAACACTGACTTCATTGGGGCTCTTCTGGAAGCTCCTTGTGCGTCCCGTCGTTAGCATTGGAGATCAGGTGATCTGCCACTTTATTACTTTAACTCTGATATTCTTGGTAGGAACTGGTTTCCTTACACAAGTTTAGGCGATCACTCGCTATCATCGCCGAAGTGGCTTGCTAAGGAAACTTCTCTGAAAAATCAATCGGTTTTTCCCGTGTACTATCTTCAATTGTGATTTTCTGGTTTATCTACCCTTTTCTTAAAAACTATTTCATGTCATCAAAAATTACAGGAAAACAATATCAGGGTGTTGTGCTTACCGAAATGAGCATTTCTCAAAATTTGAAGAACAAAAAAAATATGGGTAATTTTGTGATGTAAAAATGGTTCAATTTAACAGTATAGCCGTATACAAGATACCGACCTGCTTTAAGTGCCAAGGGTTATGTGGTTCTAGGCATATATACCTGCTAGGTGGTCAACCTCGCGCAACCCGGGATTGTACATGCGGCATAGCAATGCGGACCCAGACCCAGACATGCGGCATAGCAATGCTAAGTAATACCACTAACCCAAGCACATATTTTTCTACTTCAAATTTGCTTTACTTTACCTCTACCTGATTGCAAACTGTAGATAAAACCAGAAAAATGTTGTATTATTAGAACATGTCAGTTGTGGAACTAGATATACTATATTCAGTTATACCGTTGTGAAACCAATGCAAAGGAACTTCAATATGTAAACTAACGAATGCCAGATAGAATTTTCCTTCGAAAATACCACGTGATTTAAGAAACATACAGGCAGGTGTCCTTTATAGCTATTTCTTGAAGAAAAAGAAATCTGCGAGATAACATCGAAGAGTTTCGAAGAACGACGTTCTTACGTTAAATCAAAAATGTATCTAGCGTTTTTTCCCCATTAGATATTTTTAAAGATATGCTACGGGAATTTTGTTTTTGAGTATTGTGGTAAAGAAATATGCTTTTTTTTGTTACTATATTAGTTTTGAGTAAGGCTTTAACCACCTATTTCTTTAAAAGTGATTCAGGATATTTTTTTCTGGTCTAATGATTGAATTAAGCAAATATTTATATATTTAAAAAATATATTTAATTTTTTTCAGAATTTTTAAACAAAATCAATTTGTTCTTCAGAAATATGTTTTATTTGCGCTATTGCTTCACTTTTTTTGGATGGAATATGAATTTATTGTTTTGAGTTGGGATAAAACTAAATTTTAAAGGGTATTATTTTGAATGAAGTAGTTTGATTTACTGGCTTAAAAAATTGGGTCCCAAATCGTCTTTTAATATATTTGTAACTTTCACTTTCTGGATCATTTCGAAAATCAAAAACGCTCAATAAAATTTTTTTGCAGAATTTGCCTGTTCCGAAATTTTGTACAAAATAAATTTATTTTAACTTATTCATTAAATGTTTTTATAATTATTTAAATTTATTGTTTCCTTAGATATCAGCATACAATTATTTTATTTTACTTAAAATAAAATTTAATATATAAATTAATAAACGAAATAACAGGCAGTCAAACGAACGAAATCTTCTGAATGATTGAATGTCAATATGACCCTAAATGTTTGTTTCCTGTGTATAAATCAGCATAGATAACAAAAATTGTTTTACGGAAACCTTTTTTACCTTCTTTTCGTTGTTTGGCAATGCAATTTTATATAAAAGAAATTTATTTTAACTTATGCTTCAACATTATTTATAATTATTTATATTTATTGTTTCCATAAAAATAAGCATAAATTGTTTTATTTTAAAAATAAGTTAAGAAATGAAAGCACAGAGGTAGTCAAACGAGCGAAATCTTCTAAATGATTGAATATCAATATAACCATTAATGTTTGTTTCCTGTGTATAAATCAGCATAGATAACAAAAATCGTTTTACAGAAACGTTTTTTACCTTCTTTTCTTTGTTTGGCAATGCAATTTTATATAGACAAATTTATTTTAACTTATGTTTTAATATTTTTTATAATTATTTATATTTATTATTTCCAGAAAAAAAGCATTAATTAGTTTATTTTAAAAATAAGTTAATAAACGAAAGCACAGGCAGTCAAACGAACAAAATTTTCTAAATGATTGAATGTTAATTAGCCCTAAACGTTTGTTTCCTGTGTATAAATAAGCATAGATAACAAAAATCGTTTTACAGAAACGTTTTTTACCTTCTTTTGTTTGTTTGGTAATAGTGAAATAATTAGGTTCATATTTAATTATATATTTTTAAATATAATAAATGTATATGTTGAATTGAAACGCTGCTTATACTTGAGAATTTATAAAAAAAAAAAAATGTGCTCTTAGATTAAGATTTGAATATCTCATACAATTTCAACTTTATCTCTTAATGAATGTATAATTTTTAAGCTAAATTGTCTTATTTATAATGATGAGCGAATTTAAAAGAAGTGTTATGAGGTAGGCTTCAACTTTTTGTGAATTTTTTAGTTTTTAAAAATAGATTTCATCTTGTTTCAGCAGCAAGTAATCTTTTAAATTCTAAAAAAAAAAAAAAATACGTGTAGAGGAACCGTGGACAAAAACAGTAGATATTAGGATTGGTACATTTGAAATTTTCTTTCTTTTCATGATACGTGGTGGTAATATGAAAATGTTTTAAGTGGTAACATGATAGTGTATTAAGTTTTTTAAACGGTTGCTCTTGTTTTACGGTACAACTATTGTAGTTGTGAAAAACTATTATAAGGACCTGGCCATCGCTTAGGCCTCTAGGCCGCTTAACTCTAGTCTTGGTCCCACGATTTTAGGGGGCCCCGACATTTGCTAGAAAACTAAAACTTTTGTTTCCCAATTCACAATTGTGCCTACATTTTAGGACAAACTCAAATTAAATTAATCACTTTATAAAGTTTTCTTTAGAAGCAAGCTGATTTTTTAAAAATATGTTTTATTGATGGATCTATCTCCAAGGTCATAAATTTGCAGCATGTTTCTTAACAATTTATGAGGTCATTTTTTTCTAGTAAGGTTACGTTAAAGTATTTCTGGGATTTAGATTGATTTATAAAAAGAAATTCATTTAGCTCATAACCTAAAATTAATTTTGATTATTAAGACCCCTTTATTTCGGTGGGAAGTATGTTTCCCATCGCCCGCTGGGAGCTATTCAAACGCATCGTCCATAAGAATCTAGCATAAGTAATTTTGTTTGTGTTTTCTGAAGTTATCAGGATATGACAGCATTAACCAAAATTGATGAAGTTGCTGGGAAGTATACTTCCCACAGTATTATAAAGGGGCAAGTAACAATATCGGAAAGGCTCCCAAACGTCTCCTAGCCTAGTGCCTCACATTGTCCTGGTCATGCCCTCACTATTATACATTTACATTAAAATATAGCAATACTAATACAAAATACCAATCAAAAACAGATAGAATATGAAATTAGAAAACGAAAACGGCGGTGGAACGGGCATGTCCGAAAAGTTCAAGGTAAAAGAGGCATTAGAATTGAATCCGCAGGGCAAAAGGAAAAGAGGGAAGCCAAAAACAACATGGCGTCGAACAATTAACAACGAAGTGAAAGAACTTAACTTGTCAAGGGGAGGGATTAAGACCTTCGCAGCCAACAGGTTGAGATGGCGGACCATGACGGAGACCCTATGCTCCATGTTGGAGTGAAAGAGGTATAAGTAAGTAAGTAAGTAAGTAGGGTTAAGTGGGGTAAGTGTGATTGGGGGTAAGTGTGATAAACATCTCTTGTAACTTTGGAAATCATTCTAAAAATCTGAAAGTTTTCAATATATAACATTAGACCACTTATAATTAAACTAAAAAGAAATATTGACCTTATTTTTTGTTTAAAGAAAGTTTTGAGCTTTTGAATTTAAGTGCAACTGTCTTCTTTTTATGTGGGTTTTCCTATGTGGGGTAAGTGTGATAAAACAGCAATGGATTTTGAAATGCAAATTTTGTACACTTAAAATTGGAATTCAAACATATAATTTTTTTTTCTACATATGTATATGTTTCTTATAATAATTCACTACCAATTTTAGGATTTGGAATTTACTTGAAGCAGAGAACGAATTTTCTTAATGAAAAATGCAGAAACCCTAACACACTAACCCCACTTGACCCTAATGCAAAATAATTTATCAACTTACATAAAACATCAAGTGTCACAGCATGCAGTAGAGGCGGCTGTAACTGCAACTTCTGAACCTCGTTCAACCCCTGGCAACAGAAGTCCCCCTGGTGGTCGTGTCTGGAAGCTATGAACACTAGTGTCGACGACGTCCGGTAGGTGGCGTCGCTCATTAGGTCCTGTGACGCAGGCGGTTGCGGTTCGACCTCACGTGATCTGTTGAACCACGTGATGCTCGCGGCTGGTCTGGAGCCTTCGACTGTGCAGGTCAGGGACACCATTTCACCGGCGACTACTGGTGTGGTTGGTCCTCGTACTCGTAGGGATACGGGTTTGACTGTAAAAAAAAAGAAATATCATCAAAAACTTAAATTCGTTATTATTTTTACATTGGTTACATCACGGCCTATTCACCTAGTAAGGCAAGAGAAGATCTACCAAGCATGCTCGGGGACGGAATTTTTTGACGTCATAGTTCCGAGTGACGTTGTTCCGAAGATGAATATAAACTGTCTCGAAGCCTATTCGAATCCACTCGTTCACGGTTGACCACATTTATAGGGTTCCGAATGCGTCCGACTAGTTTCTCGATCTTCGTCACTCGGAACAGTGACGTCAAAAATTACGTCTACGCTCATGTTTGGAAAAGATTCTCTGGCCTTGTTAATGAAGTTGGCTGTGGTTTCATTTAATTTTGTTAAAAATTCAGGTTCTGTAAAAATTAATTACTAGTACAGAATTTCCACACGCATCTGTACTATATAAAAATATGGGTGTGTATTGCTACACGATTTTTATATTCCTCTCAATAATTCAATACACATTTAAAGGTATTTTTATACCAGATCATATAATTTTAATAACACAAATAGCTACATTTCAACTACACTTTGCAAAGTAAGATTTTTCAAAAACCTAATTAAGACATTTCAAAATTATACCTTCTTTTTTCGCGAGCCTTGAGAGCATTTTCTCACCCCATCCCTTCATTTGCTTTTCTAGGAAACGGGGGGGGGGGGGGGCATCGCTTTCCTAAACTTAACGTGTTTGAGGTTTTTTTGTGAGGTTAACAATCCGAACAGTTCAATCCCAAGTAGGGTGGGGGAAAAACACGCTCACGCCGCTTCGAAGTTTTCTTCGACAAGGTATAATAGTGTACGTCTTTGCCAAGCGCCCATTCACCCTGTCGCCACCAAGATTGCTTCTCAGAACTCTTCTCTCAAATAATGCAATTCTTCACTCTCTGCACTCTTAAAACAAACGAGCGATTTTAACTCAGTCTGAGTTAACTTTCACTCATCCCAGTGTCTTGAAGAAAGATGAAAATGCTCTTCCTCTATAGGACATGAATTTCACTCCCTTGTTTAGTTAAATCTACGACGGGATCACGAGTGATTTTAACTCCGTCTGAGTTAATTTTTTCTCCTTTCCAGTGGCGAAAATGCAAGTCTCCCATCGAAGTGGATTTCACTCTTTTGTTTTAAGAGTGTATTTTTAGTTAGATACCAAGTTTCTGACCCATATATTAGGACCGGCCTGCTGGAGCGCCACTAGAAAAAAAATTCTAGGGGGGGGGTCAAATTTTTTATGTTATTATTTAATTAAAGTATTAATTTTTATGTAAACATTATCATAACAAAAAATTTATTGCATGTTACAAGTAATGGATTTCTCCTCAGGTAGCAAAATCATTATGAAGTTTTAAGGCTTATTTAAAATTTATTCGATCAAAATATTTTACAAGTATAATTAATAATTTGTTGAATCCTAATGAAATTTTAAAACTCATTGAATATTTATAAGATCTAAAGATTTTGCGTGTGGAATTATTAATGTATTAAAATGCACCGATTTCATCAGTAATGAATTCAATTTTCATATTAAGAGGTTTGAGAACAATTTTCTTTAAACTCGTTCTCTATACATATTAACTGAATTTTAATTCATTAGGGGGAGGTGGGGGAAAATGGTGGTAGGGGGGAAAATGAGGGTATGTTAAAAAATATAAATTTTTCAACTATACATTTAAACTTTTTTAGACTTTTTCTTTGAAATATTATTTTTAGATGATCTCTAATTACTTTTATTTGATTTTTAGAATCTGGCAACACAATTAATTCATTGAAATTCTTGTTCTTAAGCTAATTTTGTTTCAGCTGTTAAAATTCACTCTTAAAAACTTCGTTCTATTTATTTTATAAAACATGCTGTGCTCTTAAGCCTCGTGGCATGCAATAGTCACATTTTCGAAGAGTATTTCTGTAAAATTAGCTAAGAAAAATTCGAATTTTTAAATTTTTTATAATTTGTTTAATGTCGTGGGGTAAAGTGGTGGTATGGTTAGGCTTAGCTATGCATGTAAGATATAATGGAGTTTTGGGTCGTGGAATGAACTTAAATTGGATTATATTGGAGGATATTTTTTAAAAACAATTTTAGTGTTATTAAAATATACAGCATTATTAAACAACTTATTTTATGATATTTGTTAAAATTTAACTTAATATATTAAGTTTATCGATGCATCTTTAGGAATATGCCCAGAAGCAATTAGCAATAATTTGCTATTAGTTCTTGGCAATTAATTTACTAAATGAAACAAGCTACAATGTAAAATACTAAACCAAATCAAAGATGGAAACTAATATAATTTCGAGAAATATACGATGCAGATTATGTTATGCTCGGTGCAATATGTAAAGTTTTACAGAGCCTCAATTTAACAGTAGAGGACAATACTCTCTTGCTAAAATATTCTATTATTCTACGATTATTATTATCTCTAAGTAAGCTTTTCTGAAAAAAAGTGTAGAGGAATATTAGGAACGAGTTTGCTTCAATTAGTACTTTTTATTAATGATTTTTAATTTAATCATATCGTTAAATTTGGGCTACAACCATTTTCCCCCACCCTGGGGGAAAATGAGGGTATAAAACTAAGTTCTCTAAATTGCCAGATATTGAAGCATGTGGTGGAAAAAAATTATATATTCGAAATCTAAACAGTTCAAATGTATGTAATGTGCAAAAAAAATCTATGAAAATTAGTTAAAAAGTAGATGTTTAATGAGATGATTTTGAAAAAGCTCGATTTTACCCTCATTTTCCCCCACCCCCCCCCTATTTAATAAGAAATTTTGCACTTTCAATCTACTTTATTATTCACCATCCTTTTCTTAATAGTTTTCCAGAACTTCATCAAGCGATAGAAACACACCGCTTCGTGTATTTTCCCTTTTAAATATTTCCAAAGGGAGCAATGCAAAACTTAAAAAACTGAGTGAACAATTTTCACCGCAATCCAAAAACACAGTTGCAACAAAAAGTTTAAAATATATTGATGGTTTCTTCGTCAACCGGAAACTAAACGAAAGAAGAATAAAAAATATTAAAACCGCCTATCTTTAAAAATTCTTTTTTTTATGATAACAAAGATGCCATGTGGTAATAACTCTGCACTCTAATTAGAATAGCCTTGCTTGGTTCTATACCAACGTGTGTCATTTTTCTTAAGTTGAGATGTTTTTTACCTACTGCTGGGTTTTTCAATGAAGGAATCTCTCTATATTAAAAAAAAGTAAGCTTTTTTGATCTGTACGGCGCAATTTTTGGAGTACAACTCCAATTTTTTTACTGAAGGTCTCAATTGGTTTAAGTGTCATGTCCACAAAATAATTAAAAAAAAAATCCAATTAGTTTTTTAATTAAAAATTAAAAAAGGCTTTTTTTGAATAAAATCGGAAAAAAACAAAAATTGGCTTCTACGATTTTTCTGAATTTTTGGTATTTTGTAGACTTCTTATGTATGAACAAATTACTAATTACATGTATGTTCAATATATATTCGGTTTGTAAGTTATGGGTTTTTTTTATTTTATTTTTTGTTATTAACTGTCATGCTTTTTGATCTGTACGGCACAATTTTCACCAATTTTCTCCCATTTTTTTACTGAATGTAGAAAAGAGTATAGGTTTTTTGTCTGCAAAGCATTTTTTTAAAATTCAAATTAGTTTTTTTAATAAAAAATAGTTTGTAAAAGGGCAAAAAAGGCGTTTTTAGCCTACATTGAAATAAAAAAAAATTGGCTTCTACGATTTTTCTGAATTTTTAGTATTTTGTAGACTTCTTATGTATGAACAAATTGCTAATGCATGTATGTCCAATATACATCCGGTTTGTAAGTTATGGTTTTTTTTTATTTTATTTTTTGTTATTAACTGTCATGCTTTTCGATCTGTACGGCACAATTTTCACCAATTTTCTCCCATTTTTTTACTGAATGTAGAAAAGAGTATAGGTTTTTTGTCTGCAAAGCATTTTTTTAAAATTCAAATTAGTTTTTTTAATAAAAAATAGTTTGTAAAAGGGCAAAAAAGGCGTTTTTAGCCTACATTGAAATAAAAAAAAATTGGCTTCTACGATTTTTCTGAATTTTTAGTATTTTGTAGACTTCTTATGTATGAACAAATTGCTAATGCATGTATGTCCAATATACATTTGGTTTGTAAGTTATGGGTTTTTTTTATTTTATTTTTTGTTATTAACTGTCATGCTTTTTGATCTGTACGGCACAATTTTCACCAATTTTCTCCCATTTTTTTACTGAATGTAGAAAAGAGTATAGGTTTTTTGTCTGCAAAGCATTTTTTTAAATTTCAAATTAGTTTTTTTAATAAAAAATAGTTTGTAAAAGGGCAAAAAAGGCGTTTTTAGCCTACATTGAAATAAAAAAAAATTGGCTTCTACGATTTTTCTGAATTTTTAGTATTTTGTAGACTTCTTATGTATGAATAAATTGCTAATGCATGTATGTCCAATATATATCCGGTTTGTAAGTTATGGTTTTTTTTATTTTATTTTTTGTTATTAACTGTCATGCTTTTTGATCTGTACGGCACAATTTTCACCAATTTTCTCCCATTTTTTTACTGAATGTAGAAAAGAGTATAGGTTTTTTGTCTGCAAAGCATTTTTTTAAAATTCAAATTAGTTTTTTTAATAAAAAATAGTTTGTAAAAGGGCAAAAAAGGCGTTTTTAGCCTACATTGAAATAAAAAAAAATTGGCTTCTACGATTTTTCTGAATTTTTAGTATTTTGTAGACTTCTTATTATGAACAAATTGCTAATTGCATATATACCCAATATATAGCCAGTTCGTAAGTTATGGGTACTTTATTATTTTTTTTTGGAATTACAGTCATGATTTTTTAATCTCTACGACACAATTCTTATAGTACAACTCCAATTTTTTTTTGGAACGTAGAAAATGGTCCAAATTTTATCTCCACAAAATATTTTTAAAATATTCCAATTAGTTTTTTAATTAAAAAATAATAAAAAAGCCAAAAATTGTATTTTGCCTACCAAAATTTATAAGTTTTCAACCAAACCAAACACAGTGTTCGAAAAATGTTTTATTGGTGTAATTTCACTTTAAATGATACCAAAAATGAAAACTTATATTTTTTTCAATCATTGTCGCTTAACAATCATTCAAAAATTCACATTATTTTTTTTAATTATTTTAATACGCACATTGATTACTACAACTGAAATCACAGTTGCATTTTTTTCTTGTAATGGCAACATCAACATTTTTTTGTGCTTAACGTGCTTTGGAAACTCGATGGCTTTGGATAGTGGAGTGTTACTAAAAATTTATTCAATTTGTGTAATAAATGGAACCCCGCAAAGCCATGGATCTTAAAACTTTTCAAGAAATGGGTAAGTTGCTGTTTTAAAAAAATAAAATTTAGTTGATACACTGTAATTTTGATTTCTTTAGTTAGGGTTTGTCTGTCTCTTATGGCGAGGTGGGAAAATGGAAAATTGTTGCTATTCCGTTGCAAAATGGGTAAAAATGCGTTGCTATTATGTTTCAAAATTGGTAAAAATGTGTTGTTACACCGTTGCAAAATGGCAACAAGTAACGGTTTTGCAACCTCTTTAAAACGTTGCTAAATTGGTTGCAAATTAGTATTCCTAACTAGACACATTTGCGATTTCATTACCTTTCTTATTTATGTTTTCGCAACGAAACGACTTTTTGTTTCTGCAATGTTTTAAAAAAGAAAGCTTTCTACTTTAGGCTGTGCTCGGGTTCGAATCCCGGCAAAGGCATGAATGTTTAAGTGCTTGCAATGATCTTGTGTTTGTATGTTTTGTGTTATTTGTCTATGTGTTTCTGTCGTCTTTTGTGCGTCTGTTGTAGCGAGCTGGGTAATGGGCTATAAAGCCTACAATCTCCTTTCTAGAGGGCGCAATCACTGTCATTGTAATAAAATTATATTTTCTGTACTTTATGTTGTCATATGAATATATTTGTACTCATTTACGCGAAAGTTATAGGTAGGTACTTTGGGTTCGTCGAATTAACCTCTTGCGATCTGGCATCCCTAATTGGGGACGATGTTTAAAACCTCCTCGCAAACAATTAACGCATTAATTAGTTCCGAAATTGACCTGGTCCGATAGCAGAAAATCCAAATATAAATTTTTCAGCCTTTGATTAATGATTACAGGTATCAGTCATTTATTTTTCTATAAAAAAATGGGTTTTCAATTATTTAAAATTTGAATATGTAGCCAGTTTGTTCTTTTCCTCTGAAAAAAAAAATACAAACAATACATTCTAAAATTTCCTAATTTGAAAAGAAAGTTTCTGGAGCTGCTGGGCTCGGGTTCGAATCCCGGCAAAGGCATGGATGGTTGTGTTTGTCAATAAATGGGGGGATTGTTATTTGTCTATGTGTTTGTGTCGTCCTTTGTGTGTCTCTTGCGAATGTCTCTTCTGGCGAGCTGGGTAATGGGTTATAAAGCCTACAATCTCCCTTCTAGAGGGCGCAATCACTGTCGTATCTGCTTTAATAAAGGTGTAAGCTGCAGAAAATTTGTAATACAAAATCTAAGAATGTAGTCTGGTACAACCACGAATGTACACCAATTCTAGAGATTAGCTGTCGTGCTTATTTTACACACTGGGCTTAACAGTAAAAAGTTTTTTCGTCCCTGTGTATAGCACATTCGTAATTTAGTCATTTGACCGACGATAAATGTATCATGGAGGATCTGGCAATAGCTTCGCAGTCTTGTTTTCATTTTTCTTGAATTACTTTTGTTTTGGTAGGTTCGTTGGTCGAGATATATTCAGGTTTTTTTCGGTGACCAAGCACACTAACCTGAATATAAATAACTTTGGTCTGCAAAACAAAAGTAATTCGAGAAAATGAAGGCGAGACTGTGATGCTGTTGCCAGCTCCTCCGTGAAACAACCCCATTTATTTATTACACTAATATTGCGTGCAAAATACTTCTGACGGCTAATTAATGTTGAAAAGTTTTAAAAAGTAGGATTTTACCTGTAATTCCATTAATTTTCAAATAAAATTATAATTTCTGTACTTTATGTTGTCATATGAATATATTTGTACTCATTTACGCGGAAGTTATAGGTAGGTACTTTTGGTTCGTCGAACTAACCTCTTGCGTTACATAATTCGGGTTTTCAATTATTTAAAATTTGAATATGTAGCCAGTTTGTTCTTTTCCTCTGAAAAAAAAAATACAAACAATACATTCTAAAATTTCCTAATTTGAAAAGAAAGTTTCTGGAGCTGCTGGGCTCGGGTTCGAATCCCGGCAAAGGCATGGATGGTTGTGTTTGTCAATAAATGGGGGGATTGTTATTTGTCTATGTGTTTGTGTCGTCCTTTGTGTGTCTCTTGCGAATGTCTCTTCTGGCGAGCTGGGTAATGGGTTATAAAGCCTACAATCTCCCTTCTAGAGGGCGCAATCACTGTCGTATCTGCTTTAATAAAGGTGTAAGCTGCAGAAAATTTGTAATACAAAATCTAAGAATGTAGTCTGGTACAACCACGAATGTACACCAATTCTAGAGATTAGCTGTCGTGCTTATTTTACACACTGGGCTTAACAGTAAAAAGTTTTTTCGTCCCTGTGTATAGCACATTCGTAATTTAGTCATTTGACCGACGATAAATGTATCATGGAGGATCTGGCAATAGCTTCGCAGTCTTGTTTTCATTTTTCTTGAATTACTTTTGTTTTGGTAGGTTCGTTGGTCGAGATATATTCAGGTTTTTTTCGGTGACCAAGCACACTAACCTGAATATAAATAACTTTGGTCTGCAAAACAAAAGTAATTCGAGAAAATGAAGGCGAGACTGTGATGCTGTTGCCAGCTCCTCCGTGAAACAACCCCATTTATTTATTACACTAATATTGCGTGCAAAATACTTCTGACGGCTAATTAATGTTGAAAAGTTTTAAAAAGTAGGATTTTACCTGTAATTCCATTAATTTTCAAATAAAATTATAATTTCTGTACTTTATGTTGTCATATGAATATATTTGTACTCATTTACGCGGAAGTTATAGGTAGGTACTTTTGGTTCGTCGAACTAACCTCTTGCGTTACATAATTCGGGTTTTCAATTATTTAAAATTTCAATCTGTAGCCAGTCTGTTCTTTTCCTCTGAATAAAAAATACAAACAATACATTCTAAAATTTCCTAATTTGAAAAAAAAAGTTTCTGGAGCTGCTGGGCTAGGGTTCAAATCCCGGCAAAGGCATGGATGGTTGTGTTTGTCAATAAATGGGGGGGGGGGGTTGTTATTTGTCTATGTGTTTGTGTCGTCCTTTGTGTGTCTCTTGCGACTGTCTCTTCTGGCGAGCTGGGTAATGGGCTATAAAGCCTACAATCTCCCTTCTAGAGGGCGCAATCACTGTCGTATCTGCTTTAATAAAGGTGTAAGCTGCAGAAAATTTGTAATACAAAATCTAAGAATGTAGTCTGGTACAACCACGAATGTATACCAATTCTAGAGATTAGCTGTCGTGCTTATTTTACACACTGGGCTTAACAGTAAAAAGTTTTTTCGTCCCTGTGTATAGCACATTCGTAATTTAGTCATTTGACCGACGATAAATGTATCATGGAGGATCTGGCAATAGCTTCGCAGTCTTGTTTTCATTTTTCTTGAATTACTTTTGTTTTGGTAGGTTCGTTGGTCGAGATATATTCAGGTTTTTTTCGGTGACCAAGCACACTAACCTGAATATAAATAACTTTGGTCTGCAAAACAAAAGTAATTCGAGAAAATGAGGGCGAGACTGTGAAGCTGTTGCCAGATCCTCCGTGAAACAACCCCATTTATTTATTACACTAATATTGTGTGCAAAATACTTCTGACGGCTAATTAATGTTGAAAAGTTTTGACCAAAAAGTAGGATTTTACCTGTAATTCCATTAATTTTCAAGAATTTTACTGATAACATTAATTCTTTATTATCCAAAGTAAAAGGAAAATGTGCTTTAATTAAAACCATCTTTGTGGTCCGGTGCTTGGAAATAATTATTCGAATCACTCATTAAAAAGTGACTAAATTTTTTACCAGACCCTAAAGTAGGAATTTACCTACAGTTTATGTCTACAACTCCAATTTTTTTACTGAAGGTCTCAATTGGTATAAGTGTCAGGTCCACAAAGTGTATGGTGGCCAGCCATGTCTATTCACTAGCGGTTTTTAAGGCATTGAAGTAGAAATTGAAATGTAATGTGGGTAAAGTTTGGTTTGCTTTTTATTTTAGTGTTTGGTTTTTCTTTACGGCCTCGAGGAGGTACCAGTGCGCAATCTAGCTTGCGAGCCTAGGGGCGAAGCCCTTACGATGAGATTGCGCAGCAATTGAAGGGTGCTAGCCGAGTTATTACTCGCTTGCGAGCCTTGAGGCGAAGCCCCTACGATGAGATTGCACAGTAATCCAAGGGTGCAAGCTTGGGAGCTGAGAGAGATTGGGCAGCGGGCGAAGCCCCCTACCGGTCTCAAAATTCTCAAAACTAAACTGTATTTGTTGAAAGTTCACCATCTTTAACCGCAACCAGGTGTTTACCTCTTTGTCTGTGCAAGCCAATCTTGGCGCGCGTATCGCCTGATTTGGCGACCAGATCTTACAGATGAGCATTCCTGCATTGGCAGTATCCTTTTAATAGTCTTGCATGTTTCTTTGTGGAGCAAACAGAGAAATTGCGTAGTAATTCTCGGGGGTTGTCGAAAGGAAGCGAGCAGGGGGCGAAGCCCCCTGCCGGCCGCGAAGCGGCCAATGGAATTGCGCAGCAATTCCGGGGGTTGGCGAGCGATAGCGAGCAGGGGGCGTAGCCCCCTAGTAGAATAAAAAAAAACTATATTGAAAAGTTTTCGCTTTTTTGCAAAACCTCAAAAAGGCTCGTTAGTTTTACCATAACAATTAATCAAAAGTTCTTATTTTTTACAATGTAGCGAATCTCTGTAGGGATACATTTAATGTCATTCTCAGATAATAGTTAATTTGTGTTTCTGCTTTTTTTTTTTAAAAAATCATTTGTTATTACCTATCGTTTTTTAATTTACGGTTACTTCGAAAAAAAATCCATTCTGTAGTCACAAACCATATTTGGAACTATTTCAAACTTTAAGTAATAATTCATGTGAAGAATAGATGCAGTTCCTTTTAGGAATACCTTCTGTTATCTTGTCAATTGCTTTTGTAAATCCAATACTGTTTACAAGTTGCAAAAATTGTCATTTTAAAGCTATATATTTAGTTTTATTTTAAAAGATGGAAAATAACTTTGTTCTTCTTGTCTGCTAAGGGTTTGATTCTGATCAAAACGTAATTTTTAACCCTTTCAGTCCCAAAAATTTACTACACTACAGAAACATCTGATATTCACAAAAAAAGCCCTTTTTGGTCAAATATAAGATTTCCATAAGAAAAAAAATGCATTTTAATTTTTTGTATGGTTTTTGAAATAATGCCAAAATTTTTTAACTGTGGAAAACAACAAAATAAATATATATATATATATATTACCTAAAAAGCCCTTCGAGTTATATATTTTTAAGGTATCTGACCATATTATTAAAAAAATTATTAATTATTTCATCCGAAATAGTTAAAATTGTGTTTTAAATATGAGGAACTGTAGTGAACTTTTCAAAAATCAGGTGAAACGCTTGTTAGCTATTTTCTGAATAAAAAAGAAATAGTAGTTCTGATATCTATTGAAATTAATGTTAAATATTATCTAATAGAACAGAGTGTGAAGAATCGAATAATGTGTGCTGGATGTCATAACGGGGCATAAACATTTAGAAAAAAAATATTGAAAGTGATGATGCCAAATGGCATCACTGGGACTGAAAGGGTTAAATAAATTAAATTGAAATCACTAACCTGTAAAAACATTAAAAAACTTACTATATTTAAAATAAACATATTATTTATTTGGAACCCGTGATATTGTAGCTAAACTGTTGACTCTGACTGTAAGTAAAATTTCATTAAATAAAGTATCCAGATTCACAGGAATGATGATAAACATTATCTGTTCGCGATCGCCAGAACAGGAATGAGTTCAAAATTCAAGCACAATTTACTTTTGCAATTAGAACAGGTTTAAAAACAAACACTAATGCTCCTCCTTCCTTCGAAACAAAGGGGCTGGGGTTTCCAGTTGGTTAGGCATTCACCTAGCATGCGAAAGGACACAGGTTAGGGTATGGTCATCGCCAAAATAACTGCGAACCTATAAACGGCACGTGCAGCCAAAAATGTCCAGCGAATAACACAATACCCCTTGTAGAGGGAATACACGTTAAATATCATTCAAAGGCATAACGCTGCGTACTATGTCTTTCTTAACGGTTGTGTTAGGATGCCTACTCAGATGTCGGCTCGTCCCTTGACTGCGGTTCTTAAATACGACGCCCGTCGCCAATAGCCCTCGTGTTCGTGTAGCTCTAGTGCGACGATAATTCAAACCAACCTTACCTAACCTGATCAACTTCTTAGATAGGACATAGCTTACAATTCAGTAAGCATTATACTATATTTACTTTTACATTTAAAACAGGTGATAATAACAAGTAGTTGTATATGTTTCCTGCAGAACAAATCGCATTATTTCTTAAACTTAAGCCATTATATCTTTTTTATCAACAAAACATATGATAATTAACCAACCACTAATACCTAACATCCCAATTTTTCACAAGCAAATCGCTTATACATTTTTTTTCTTCATTTCCATGATCCAATGACATGGACTATTAATTGTCTCTTTTTTTAATCATTAACAAGACCATTTAATTATCAGCTATTAATGGTTATGACACAGATGCATTCATTATTTTGTCTGGTTCGAAATAGGCGTTGTGGATAAGAAACGCACATTTTCAAGAGAAAAATATGGCGTTGTGTTATATCCGCTAACTTTGTTCAGTTTTTTTCCGGCTAATCGAGTTGTTATGTATCACGGCTCAATTAACGGTAATCGGTTTTCGTTAATTATTTTCGGTTTATTATTACCGCTGAAGTGTCATCCGTCATTAGGTGATATTGTTTTATTATTAGTTTCGGTTCTTAGTTCGAAAATAATCATCTTATTATGGAGTAAATTTGTTTTTGAATACTTTCCCTAAAAGGGTTTGTTAGTAATATGTAATGATTTTTTTTATTAAAATAATAAAATTATATTGCTTCAGTTAACGTAGTTTCTACCAGCTTTTCTTTCTACACCAAATTCAATCGGTTCTCCAGTTGCTAATATGTTCTCAAGTAACATTGCTTTTGGTAACCGAGGCTTGAGCTTTTTTCTCAGTATTTACAGTGGTGGCCAAAAGTGTGGACACATTTTGAAAGTTTCATCTTTTTCAACTTTGTGCGATTACAGAATATATTAATTGTATATCAAATTAAACAATTGTATATCAAATAAAAAGTAATTTAATCTTTATGAGGACCACTGTGTGCAGATCTCTGAAGACGTCTATGAGACATTAGGTCCCATATAATCTATGTCCATAGACACGACATCATCATCATCAAAGTAATTTCACGTAGAATTAAAAATAAATACAGTATTACAATATTTGGATACCGAATAAGTTATGCAACTAATAGTATGATCTGTCGTAGTTTTGCTAGTCATTGAACCACCAACTTGTATTGCAATTTCAGCATAAGAGAATCCTTTGGCTGTGCTTGTTTGTTCAACTAAAATGAGCATAACTTTATTTGTAATACAGATACTTTAATTCTGTTCTTTTATTGAAATTCTACATTAAATTACCTTCAACTTAATACTTAAATGTTTGTATTTAAGCGAAATTTAATAGATGAAAGAACACAGGTAACAGTTGAAACACATGAAACTTTCAAAAAGTGTCCATGCTTTTGGCCACCACTGTATGTTGCCATTCAAGTTTTCAAAAAATGTCTATTGATGATACGCAATTAATACACTTGATAAAAATATAGTTTTATTCAGCAATCTTGATTTTCATAAGCTTGTAAAACAGGTAATTGTAGAATAAGCTTTCAAATTTACATTTAAATTTTTTAACATATTTTTTTCCTCAATAGATATTTAAGCCGTGATCTTACGTAATATATTTAAAAGTTGGATATAGAACATAGTTAATGGATAAATAATTCTGATTTTAT
The DNA here is from genome assembly GCA_023701765.1 of Hylyphantes graminicola. Lineage (NCBI taxonomy): Eukaryota > Metazoa > Arthropoda > Arachnida > Araneae > Linyphiidae > Hylyphantes > Hylyphantes graminicola. Next base: position 5,712,989 of record CM043117.1, on the reverse strand, counting down.
TGCTGGTTTTAGACAAACTACTTTCATGCAATCTTTCGAAAGGAGCACCAAATTATATCTACCAAAAAGGGAGAGAATCATAATTTGTTTAAGTTTTTACTGATTAAATGTTATTACCTTAGAGAACGAAGTTTCTTAAATTCACTAAATGTCTTTAAACTCGAATTTATTTTACAATAATTATATAATTTCTGGGTTCCACTTTTTTGCTAATATTATTATTATAAAATGTAATGTAAAATGTGCATATGCATAAAAAATAAGTACGCTTAATCGTTTTAAGAATAGATGAATTCATTTGATTTAAATGAATATGTTTTATAAATTCTTTCTTAAATTGGTAAAAAATAACAGAGATATGTTTTCAAAGAATTCATTTATTTTAGACATTCATTTTGTCTCGAATGTAATATCCTTTTAAAAAATACTCCAAATGGAAAAAAAAAAATTCAAATATTCGTTTGTTTATATATGAAACTGAAGTTTTGATTAGTAAAAAAATAAAACAAACTAAATATTTCTTTAAAAAACTATTTTAAGCTATACATTCCATTCCTACCAATACACTAATAAATACTGTACTTTTTTTTTTAAAGGAAATAAGAATTTATATATGTCTATCTTGCTCCTGGTAGCAGCTGGCTCGAAAATAGAAAACTGCTGCTTCCGTATACCTCGGAAGAAATCTCAAAAAATGCATAAAAAGCGGCACAAGTTGAACTGAAGTTTATTTCAAATATCGAATATTTCAAACATTTTTTGAAAGATTTCTCGTGTTTTGTTAGAGATTTTTTAGAATTGGCTTGACAAAACCCTTCATTAGATTGTGAGAGGCTTGTTATTGAAAATGTTTATTTCCAATTATTCTTAGCTGACTTTTCTTTTATTTATATTCCAAAGAATTAAAAATAATAAGTATTGAAATGCTTTAGATGTCCATACGTCCTTCCATTCAGTTCTCTATCCGCCGGATCTTATAAAATTATATTTTGTAAGAAAAGTATATTTATAAAGAAACAATATCACGATAAAGAAAAGTAGGACATCTGAAACTGCATTTTTTTCTTTCTTCGTAAGTCTGCCTATTTGTGCTGTAAGATTTTCAATTTTCAATGAGTAATAAAAAACAGGAAAAAGACTATTTTTGTTTATTCAAACTATCTTGTTTAAATACAGTTCGGGCCAAAAATGTAATTAAAATTTTATTAATCATGTATAAAACAATTTATTAGTTATATCATTACAAAATGTGATGGAGAACAATTGGTTACAAAATAAAGAGAATAATTGTTTTCAGAAAGCAAAAATGCTAAACATTTTAAACTAAATGCGTTTATTTATGTTAAAATAAACAGTGATTTTCAATATTTTGAACTGTGCTTATTGCAGTGTGTAATACTGAAATTGCAATAAGTATGACATAAAATTTTCAGATACATGAGATTCGAATGTATGAAACTAAAAATCTTTTCAACTTTATTTAATCGTAAGAAATGAAATTTGAAACTTTTTGATATTAAATGTAAGGTTTTAAATGTTTTATTATAATTAGCTTAACAATAGGCCCTCTTTCGAAATCGGAAAAAATAACTTTTATTTACTAGAATTTTACATAGATTCTTAAGTAATACTTTATTCTCTTTTATAGAATAACCCGGCAACCTGACATTTAGTATATCTCTTCAGAATATCACTATTAAAAGAATATTCTAAATCTTCTCTAGAGTCTTCTGACAATTTTGATCAATGATGGTAGAGTAAGTCAGTGTTATATTTTTCAATATATAATGTAGGCATAAAACCGTTCTTTTGTACGTGATCTTTTTATAGGAATAGTAACTTTTACGTATTTTTTGAACTACTGTTTAATATTCTGTCATATTGCCTGTATTTTTAAACATTTATTTAATAAAATTGCATTCTTCAATGTGAAATAACTCGATTTCCATCTCAATATTTTAAATATATTTGAAGAAATACCAAGATCCCAAATTCAATGCTTATACACCTTAAGAAGATTATTACTAGAATTTAATATTACTTATCAGATAATAATCAGAAGATTAGATTTGTAGTAAATATTTTTGTTTGTTAGCAATCAATTCTAATAGCTTTAAAAACACTATTTTTCTCAAATCACCCATGCTCTCTCACCCATGCAAGTTCCCCATTGGGGAACTTGCATGGGTCGGGAAACAGCGAAATACCATTTGTGAATGAAACTCCATGAGATTCTAAGAACATCGACATAAATTTTACCTCAATCCGACCATTAGTTTATTTTTAATTAATTTCCAAAGTTTGCGCTAAACCCCGCCCCTCGAAAACGCTGCCTCTGGCCTTCCCTCCCCGCGTGACGACACACGACGCAACTGAGAAAGCCAGAGATAGGCTGTCGCTGTGTTTTGCGAATGTCACTCTTCATAATGTTTTTTTATCGCGTCGAACACATTAAAGTTATGTAAATTCTGGAAAATATTAGTGCATACGAATGTAGCATAATACCTTGTTTTAATAGTACAGCTGGGGAAAAAAAAAACGAATCACCCCTCGTTTCTCGGCTGGTACTGATCAAGGAATTTTGTGTAAGGTGTCAATTTTCAGGAAATAGCGTGAGAAATTGAGAACTGGCAACAAAAATTGTAATAGGGGTCGTCTACATATTAAAATGAGTACCAACTTTGAAAATTCCAATGGCAACACCCAATTTTTTTTGCATAGAAATGTTCAGCACCTTCAAAATACCCCATATATAAAAAAGAATTATTTATTCTGCATTATTTGCTGAGATATAAGTATTCAAAGTTGAACGCCCATAATGTTAAAAAACTTTCACAAACTTTTATTCATACCTCTACAAATAAAATGAATTTAACAAAGATTTTTTTTTCATTATATACTTCTTAATTTTCCAAAAACAAATAACACATGTTTTTTCATCATTTTTTTATTTTTAATAATTTTTTATTTAAATTTAAATTAGAAAAAATAAAATATGAATAGCAACCCCAAATTTTTTTCGCATAAATCGATAAAGTAGATCAAGTAGAACCAAAATCCCAAATTTTTTTAATTCAATAACAATTATTTGCCGAGTTATTGAAAAAAAACTGAAAAAGACGAATTTAAGGGACCGTGTAAAAAATTACTCGGCAAATTTGATCCTAAATTGCATTATCGTTTGGTGATTAAAAAGCGTTTGTTGGTAAATGTTTATTCAAATTATCGATTTCTGTCAAATGTCTAAAAATCTTTTCTTATTTCAAGTGCATACAATGTATTTTTTTTTTGTATAATTAACATTAAATTATATCGGTTACTATATATTTTTAAATGTATGTTATTTCCAATACAATTTCAAAAAGTGTGATTAATATTAAAAATTAAATACCCTAGAATAGTACTGGAATTCGGTTTTAAATACATTTGATTGTTACCACATTAATTTTTTTAAATGATTAGTGCCAACTGCGTTGGTTAAAAATCTTTACCAAATCATTCTGAATATTTTTATTTTGTTTTCCTTAAATATCGTGTTAGGTCGTAACCCTCAATTTGCAATACGTGGTTTACCGATAAAAACTAGAACTCCTCGGAGCAACAGCCCATTAGTGGGCCAGGGCCTGCCGTGCCCATTTCAGTTTCCGTGATACAAGGGCTCTGGGATGCAAGGCATATGTCCCGGTAATGTGGAATGCCTCACGTGGAACCCAAAGCATTTAGTTCCCTAAGCATGCTTGGTCCCCAATTTATCGACCGACTTAAGGGATGAAAGGATGGGTCAACCTCGCCCAATCCGATATTCGTTCCCCGGACCTGTGGCGTGACAGTGCGAAATAAGCACTACCACCAAGCCACTGGGCCGATATTACCGATAGAGTGCGACAAATTTTAAACAAAATTTCTGCAACAATGTTTGCGAATGAAACAAAAATTTGCATAAAAAGTTTAAAGTATAAGTGTAATAATCATGTTTTTCAATCTGATTGTAACTAATAACATTTGAAAATCTGTTCGTTATAAATAACCGTACATGCGACTTAATTTAAAAATAAAGCTTTTCATCTTCTAGCCTTTATTTTATTTCCGAATTTTAAAATCCAAAATTTAAAAAAAAAAAAAAAACATTCGGAAAATCCCAATATTACTGATGAAAGTTAAATTCTAGCATCCGTTGGCGAGATTATGCTAACCCTTTTTTAACTTGTCGTTTTGAAAAGACACAACCAAAATATAACCTTTTTTCACTTTAGAGATTTGCCCCTAACCGAATTCAAAATTAAGGCTTTAATATTTCAGCAAATAATGCAAAATAAATAATTCTTTTTTATACATGGGGTATTTTGAGAGTGCTGAACATTTTTATGTAAAACAAATTGGGTGTTGCCATTGGAATTTTCAAAGTTGGTACTCATTTTAATATGTAGACGACCCCTATACAAATTTTTGTTGCCAGTTCCCAATTCCTCACGCTATTTCCTGAAAATTGACACCTTACACAAAATTCCTTGATCAATACCAGCCGAGAAACGAGGGGTGATTCGTTTTTTTTTCCCCAGCTGTACCATGAAAAAATTACACCAAAAAATTTATTTCAGCTCTCACAGTATGTTAATAACGTTAAAAGTGGAAGCTTTTAAAAATGCTATATGTCCTACCGTCACCTGGGGCACAACTAAAAAAGCTGTTGTCGTAAATTATATTTATATATTTTTAATATTATTTTAACTAAAATCATTTTAATTAAAATCGTATTTAATTAAAAAAAATTATATTACTTTAAATGTAAATAGTTTTTTGCTGCTTATTTATTTTTACTAATTATGAACATTAATTGGTTTTTCTTTTACATTACTAATGTTTGTTTTATTTAATAGACAATTAATGTTTTATTTTTAAAATAAAAATTAAGTTCAATAAATAGGAAAAAAATCAATTACAAATGTTTTTATTGAACATTTAACTCATTAGGTAATTTAAATAACTTAATTTTGTTTTTCAGAAACTAAATGAATTAAATCAATAATTAAATTTCACCAAATATCATTAAAAAAATTCGAGCAAAAATTATGTTTAAAATTTGCAAAACCAAAAAAAAAAAAAAAAAAACGCGCACATTTAAAAAAAAAGAAGAGATAATTCCAGGTTAACTGGCACTGTTAAAGGTCCACGGTGGCTAGAAATTACTATGTATACTGTATTAAAAAAGTTTTAAAGACAGTGGGAGTTGGATAAATTATCTGGCCATTTTTAATTCGATTAAATTTGTTAAAAAAAATTTATAGCTCGTGTGTGAAGGCGGTGTCAGGTGATAGTTACTGTTACAAACCAACTTGTTGTAATTTTCCTAGAGATGTAAAAAAAATATGTGTTGTAGTTATGTTCAACAACGTTCGAAAAGGGAGCAGATATTTTTGTTCTTAATTGTAACATTCTTTATGTTATAAACTAAAATGCTTCAATGAAATTCAAATACAAATTAAAACTGCATTTAATTGATGGAAATAACTGCATTTAAGAAAGGGAAATATTTTTCATAGTTACAGGCATTGTATGAACTTGTTACGGGAATATAGTACACACAATGCGTACCACATAATTACATAAGATACTATGTATATATTTTCTCGAATATGTCGTAACACGCGTTACAAGTTGTTAAAAGCATTTTACTTATATCTTAGTTACTTATGAAATGTTTTTTAGTTTAAAAATTGCAATGTGTGTACATTGTTTTGTCGAATCCCTGTAATAATGAATAATATTTTCCAATCTTCAATACTGGTATTTCAATCAATTGCATTTAATTTTAATCTACATTTAAATTACATAGTTTAATATATAAGTACAAATACATAGTTACATAATATAATTGCATAGACATTTATTTTATAACATAAGCCTGTTACTAATAAGATAAGCCTATTTGCTTCAAATTCAAACGTTCTTGAATGTAACTATGTATCAATACACACATTTTTTACAGCTCAAGGATCATTAAAAAACAGCTTTTCTAACGGGTTTTAAGTGGTACTAGTATAAAAAGGTACTATGCAGCATTCGTATTCACTAATATTTCACAGAATTTAAGTCACTTTAATGGGTTCTACGCGATTAAAAAAACATCACGAAGATTGACATTCGTAAAACACAGCGAACGCCTATCTCTGGCTTCCCAGTTGGGTCGTGTGTCGTCACGCGGGGAGGGAAGGCCAGAGGCAGCGTTTTCAAGGGGCGGGGCTAAACGCAAACTTTGAAAATTAATTTAAAATAAACTAATGGTCGGATTGAGGTAAAATTTATGTCGATGTTCTTAGAGTCGCATGGAGAATGTTTTAAAAGAATAAAAAAAATTCATGCAAGTTCCCCATTGAGCACCATAAAAAGTAACAACCTTTCATTTTTATTGTAATATTTTTGTTTTGCTTTAATATTGTGGCAGATCATAACGTAAATATTACACTTATACCTGAAAAAGTAAAAGAAAACATTAAAAAATATCCTGTTCTAACTAGCAAATTGAATGCTATGAAAGCGGATGTAATTGGCAATGTACCCTTGAGTTTCTCTAAAATACTTAGGTTATGTTTAACTGTTGTGGAAGACAATATTATAAACCAATACTATTTGTTCCTTATAAAGTAACTTCAACATCCCATCCGAAGTATAATCGCCAAAAGATTACGTCATTCCAAACGCATTAGCGGGGTCCTGGGACCCTAGGTCGATATAAGGCCACCGGTTCGAGTCCAGCCATCCTATCTATCTCAATTTGACGTGCGCGATGGACAGGTTATATTATGTGTCCCTGCATCCAAACAACAAATAGTAGCGTCGTCGGTGGGCTGAATATTTTTTTATTGGTTATTGCTTTAGTGTATAAAAAAGGATACAGATATTGCTTGCTCTTGCAGATAGGGGTAGCATATTGTGTAGTTGTGTTTTGTGTGGCGTTTGCAATATTTTGTTTGGTGTATCGGCTGAGGGGATTGGGTATGGGTTATTTATGGTATATTAATAGTATAGTAGACCGTGGATGATTTTGTTTTAATTTATGTATTGATAAATGTTGGTTTGGTTTGTTTGGGGTATTGGGTACTTTATTTATCCTCCTAAGACGAGTAAAATCCTACACGTATATTTTAGTCTAAACATACTTTTCTTACAAATATAGGCTAAAAAGTGTGTTTTTTAAGGAATTGTTTAAAAAAATTATTTTTAATAATTACTTAGGGACACGCTTTAAATTCTAAAAATACAAATTTTTGTGTGCTACAAATGCAACAAAAAAGGGCGTGGCACTTATTTGTAGTAGTTAACAGATTGTTTTAACATTTTTTTTTAAAATGCAAGATGCCTTTAAAACACTACTAACATAACTTTTGAAAAGTTTTAAAATAATAATAATAATTTTTTTAAGAACTCTAGTATTGTATTGAACCTCGTTCTACTTCTTTTTTTATAGAAATAAATGATCGATACCTGTAATCAAAGGTTGAAAAATGATATTTGGATCTTATTCCATCGGACCATTTCAATTTCGGAACTAATTAACGTGTTCATTGTTTGTGGAGAGGATCTGAAAAATATCGATTTAAGTACAACGTTTGAATGCATAGTTAATGATGTAACGAAAGTGAAATACTTTGAATATAATGTTTTAACGGACATGGTAAATATATACAGTCGTATTGCAATTGAAAACTATTGGTTTTAAATACCATCCGACTTAAATGACTACTCAATAATGGATTTCGCTCAAGTTCTGAATATTCGTTCTCCACATGCGAATTTAAAAACGAAACAAAATTAAATGTTCTCGTGAAGTTTGAAGTGAGTACTTCTTCTAATTTTTCAGTAATACCATTGAAACCTAAAAGGTTTTAAGTCAGCTACTACTTGTCTGTACACTCTTAAAACAAGCGAGCGATTTTAACTCAGTCTGAGTTAATTTTCACTCCGCCAGTGTCGAATATGCACTCCCCCTATAGGAGTGGATACTTTGTTTGTTAAACCTCCGACAGGATCACTCCAAACGAGTGATTTTAATTCACTCTGAGGTAATATTCACTCCTTTCCAGTGTCGACTTCTGTGTTCACTTTAGTGTTCATTCCTTTCAACTTCTCCTACCGGAGTGGATTTCACTCTTTTGTTTTAAGAGCGTAGTCTATACTACTATTAGACTATATCACTTTTAGTTCGAAATATAAAGTAGTTTGTAATAGTTAAAGTAGTAGTAGATGAGGATTCCTAGTTATTGGGGATTTTCCTACCAAGCTAGCTGATCGCTGAAAAATTTAAATAATTTCGTTATCAATTGCGATTCAATAACTGAATAAAGCTTAAAGACTTGAATGATTTAATTTCTAGTTGTAAAAAATTCTCTACTCATTTGTTCTCCTGGATAGGTCCGAATATTTTCCTTAATAATTTCCTTTAAAATATTAGCAGCTTTTCTTCCACTGTTTTATTGAGGGTCCAACATTTACTCCCACATAGGTCAATAGGTCTAATTAAAGTTTTATAGATGCTCAACTTAGTGTTTACAGAAATTAATTTAGACTTAAAATGGTTAAAAAACATCAGTAAAGAAATAAAAGCCACATTTTTTCTCAAGTCAAGGAGAATGAAATTGTTCCTTCCGTAAACCTTATTTTTGATGATTCCTAAACAAAAATCAGCCCTTCATAATTTTTTTAATGACAATTCAATCTTATTTTCTTATTACAATTTGTTGTGGAAGTTTTCAAATCTCTTATAACAGTCAATCTGTACTAAAGCTATTAAATTCCAACATCCACTAAGTTCATCGGCTTTCTTAGTGATTATTGGCGAGTTTTTTTACACAACTCTTGCGGACTTTTTTTTCAATCAAGAGATCCCGAGCAATTTTATTCCAATTACCGCTCAATTGGATGTGAGAGCAAAAACAGCATGGTATTTTTGTGTGTTACAATGTTCGGTTACATGGTTATATGACTTTACAGGGTTACGGCTAAATGGTTATATGACCTTATAGTGGTCATTTACATGGTTATATGACCTTACAGGGTTACGGTTTAATGTTTATATGTGTCGCGGTGTGCATTTAAGAGTTGAACAATAAGAAAGTTGTGATATTAAATAGTAAGTGCAAATATAAATATAAAATAAAATATGCATATATCAATCATTAGTGTCGAATAATGGTTAGCACTTAATAATTGAAAGGTGCGTTGTGAATTTAGAATAACTTGGGAAGCGCGACCATTCCCCCCAGATTCATTAATTATCTAGCTATGCATAATAATGAATAACAGAGAGAACAAGAAGGATCACTAAAATGAAAAAGGCTAATTCTTAAATTGACAATGAATATGTTTATTCAACCAAATCAGTAAAGAAAGTGACATTTATAAAATTTATAACTGTATATTTGGGTAGCACAATGGATTGAGGAGAATGTACTAATTCTGATAAAAAAATTAATTTAATTAGGTGAACCTTCTCGATTAAAATGTATTGCATGGAATGCCTTTTGCACTTTGAGGTACTATAATGAAAATGGGACTTACAATTTGCTGTGTAGATCGGGCATTTGGTTCAGGTGCAACGATAATGGACTTCTCAGGGGTTGAGTGGGGAACCAGGCATCAGTCATCTACTGAAACTGTGAGGCACATCGGATGTTTCGACGACTTGTAGGTGGATTGGATTTGCATCACTGTTATGCACTCGGGAGTCGGCTGCAGGAATGGGGAGCACTCAGTAAAGGGGTCCCTCGTTGAAGAGACGAAGCAGGAAAGCCATCCTTCAGTAGAGGGACATCTGCTGTATGGAAGTCCGTACTGTCTTAGGGCTGGATCATCCTTGCAGTGGCGTTTGGGCTGGATCGTCCTTGCAGTGGCGTTTGGCTGTATAAGTTCATGCCGAGCTGGACCAACTTTTATGATTTATCAGTGTTTGGTGATTTATACATAGTTCTTAGGGAGAAAAGCCTCAGAGGACTGGAAAAGTAGTGGGAGAAGTTTTAAGCTTAATTTTGGGTGTTTTTCTTTCGAGAGCTGTTGATATTCTGATCACTCTTTTTTTTAGAGTTTTTTACACCCTTCATTTTGGTGGGTTTGCCCTTTTTAAACGCCATGCCTCTATTGGCTGACTTGTTTTTTTGTCACTTCCCAGGGGATCTCCTTCCTTGTAATAGGTTGCGTTGCTTAGTGGGTGTGACACCCTGAACCAATGTGCTACGTGGGAAATAATCCCGTCTGAGCCCCTTTTTTCGTGGAACTGTAAATTGGAACCCCGCTGACCATGTCCCATAAACGTCACTTAGCTGTAAACTTTTGAAGATTTACAGCCACTATCTCGGCGCCAGCAGTCTAACATAGGCCTCGCAACAAAAGCCTATCAATTATTGTGTCGTGGGAAAATATGCTTAAATGAAAGGAGTGATGTTGATAAAAAAAGGCTCTCGCATCACGACAATATGACATTATTAAGGTCAGTTACATGGTTATATGACCTTATAGTGGTCATTTACATGGTTATATGACCTTACAGGGTTACGGTTTAATGTTTATATGACATTATTAAGGTCAGTTACATGGTTATATGACCTTGTAGTGTTACTTGCTTGCGTTCTGTTAAATGGTTAAATGGCCGTACAGCATTCGATTACATAGTTATATGACCTTACAGTGCTCGGTTACGTGGTTATATGACCTTACAGTGTTCGACTACACAGTTATATGACTTTACAGCGTTCGGTTACACGGTTATGTGATTTACAGTGTTCGGTACATACGTTCGGTTACATGGTTAACTGAACTTACAGTGTTTGGTTACATGGTTAACTGAACTTACAGTGTTTGGTTACATGGTTAACTGAACTTACAGTGCTTGGTTACATGGTTATTTGACCTAACAGTGTTCGTTTCATCTGTAACGAAAAGTAGACGAAGTTATTTTTCTATTTAGAAGGTGAAAAGATTGCCCAACAAAATATTTGGTGAATAATTTAACTTTTTGTCGACAAAATACAGAACCCTAAGTCTTACTTAAATTTCCTTTTTGGAAAAAATAAAAATTAAAAATAAATGCATACATTGGACATGCCTATATTTTTACATTATTTCAGACATAAAAAATAGTTACTTTTATAACCGTTTATTGAAAAAAAAAAACCCTATCCGATCGTTAAGCGGCAAACTGTTACCTTCCCTATAATGAATAAATAAATATTTTTTTTATCTGATTAGATAAAATTATTTAAAATAAATAATATCTAAGCATAAAAAATGTATTTGTCCACGGTACATTACCTTCATCTATTATCAACTAATACATACCAATACTAATATTTCCTCTATTACATTCAATTTACAACTTCCCAATTACCCTGATTGAAAGCTCAAGAGCGCGAATAGTGTGAACTACATGCATAACCCCAGAAACTATATACCCAAACTACTGCTTATTCAAAATACATGTTATTACACATGCAATACATTCATACGGTCTTATGTCCCAAATTAGGTAAATTTCGAGCAACGCGTAACGCGTTTCGGAGGCTAAATGAATTCAATAGGCAATCGCCTCTGACTCGAAATTACTATGGTAAAATGATCCTTGGCATGTATTATACTGGAGAAATATTCATGTAATATTAGTCAATGTGTGTTTGATGTATTCCATAAACATGGTGTCAAAATGTCGCTGTATTGATGTTAGGCGATGTTTTGCAGTATATGAACTACGTGTGGTATGAGAGTGTTACCGACTATTTGGCTTGGATGTCTGGTAAGTAATTCAAATATTTGATTTATTATTATATGAGAACCTGAAATATTGACTAGAATAAAAAATTTGTGTAAGGAAATGTAATAAAATCAAAATCAATGTCTTCGCATCTGTAACATGGCATTTTTGTAACATGGCATTTGAAGGAAATAATACAATGGGGGCTGGGGAGACCAGTCGGTTAAGCACTCGCCTAGCATGCGAAAGGTCCCAGGTTCGGGTTCGGGTCCGGGCATCGCCGAAATAACTGCCGACCTATAAACGGTCAGTGCAGCCAAAAATGTCCGACGACTAATACCTCGTGTAAGGGAGTGCACGTTAAACATCCTTCAAAGTCCTAACGCTGCGTACGATGTCACCCTTAACGGTTGAGTTGTGTGCCTATTCAGGTACAGCTGCGGAAATAAAAAAAGTACCACTAGTGATTATTTCAGCCATTAGTCACCCTATAGAATCGGACCTTTTTGAGATTGTGAACAATTAACGTTCTGAGTTAATTGCATGACACAAAAATCGCATAAGGGGCCGTCTTCATATTAAATATGTTACGAACTTTGAAATTTCCAATAGCAACACCCAATTTTAATAACTTAGAAATGTTAAGCACTGTCGAAAACCCTTAAATCTAAGTTTTTGTTACATTTGGATGAATATTTGACGAGTTATTCAATCGAATCACTTGCGAACCTTTTGGGGATCATCTCTAAAATGACAAGCGCAGTCTAGTTCTTCCTTTTGCAAGGCCGTCTTTATTTATCAATTACACATAATGTAATACACAGTCCCCTAAAGGGTAATTAAAAGTATTTTGTGATTTACTCAGCAAATTATGAATAAAAAATTTTTAAATTTGGAATTTCGCTTAAACTTCTTGTCTTAAATGCATTTCTGTAAAAATATAGAGGGGTTTCTATTCATATTTTTTTAAAAAATTAATATAATAATTATTAAAAAATAAAAAAATTGTTTTAAATACCCCAATATTGAATGCATTTTGTTTGGGCTATTATAATTTCTTTTCAGTAAAAAATTCGTTTCATTATCTTAATTTTTTATAGATTGGGATAGTTTTTTATGTGCAACTCATTTAACATTATGGGACCTAAACTTTGCACGTCTCTAACTCCCCTAATAATGCTTAAAAACTAACGAAATTTGGCATTTCGTATTAACATAGGTCATAGATTTGAAATATGGACTCAAAAAGGGGTGTTACTATTGGAAATTTTAAAGTTAGTAACATTTTTAATATGAAGATGACCCCTTATGCAAAATTTGTGTCATGCAATTAACTCAGAATGTTAATTGTTTACGATTTCGGAAAGGTCCGATTCTATAGGGTGACTAACGGCAGAAATAATCACTAGTGGTACTTTTTTTATTTCCGCAGCTGTACCGGCTCGTTACTTGACTGTGGTTCTAAAATGCGATGCCCGTCGCCAATAGCCCTCGTGTAGCTCTAGTGCGACGATAATTCAAACCAAACCAAACATAACAATGGAAAACAAATAAAATAACACACTTTCTATATAAAAAATACTCATTAAAAGCATTAAGAAAACAGTAGCTTTGTTACATTAACTGTCATTCGTAGTTTGGTAAAATGATCCTTGGTATGTATAATACTGCTGAAATATTCATATAATATTAGTCTATGTGCATTTGATGTATCCCATAAACATGGTGTCAAAATGTCGCTATGATCGTATTATTCGATGTTTTGCAGGTTATGAACTACGTGTGAAATGGGGGCTGATTTGTTATCGACTATAGGGCTTGATTGTCTGTTGTTATTGATAAATAACTTAAAACCTTGACATGGTATTTGAAGACCTGCAAATTAGACGAAATTGAACATTATGTGTAAAGAAATCAAAAAATTATCAAACATAACATGACATTAAAGAGAAATATTACTATATAACTGTAAGACAAGAAGTTCTACAAGAACTAAAATTGCCTTGAAGACAGTTACTGTTACAAACCAACTTATTTTTTTTTTGTAAGAATTTCAGTGGGTATAAAAGTTACAGGAATGAAACTCTATGTTACAGGAATGATAATGTCTACTGTTAGAACTTATTGTTTTATCTAAAATATTATTTTCGTATTTTAAAACATAAACTTCTTCCAAGACTAAGTTTAGACATAATAAATTGAAAGTAGATTCCTAAACTTAATCCAACAACTCAATAAATTAAAAATTGGAGATAAAGTATTCATGAATTTGACGTTAGTTATTTTGTCTACCTGAAATTTCTTTCGTATAAAGCTTTTACATATTTTTCCTTATTCGCAAATATTTAAAGAAAATGTTTCCATGAGAGCTAAAAAAATTTATGAATATGTAATATTTTATAAGTGACATATAATATTGAATATTCAATTAAATACATTCTATAGTTGTTCAAAATTGATCAAATATTGAAATTAAGTACAGAATGAAATTACGTAATGATTAAAGTATACAATAATTGAAATTATTAAATAATATAATGAAGTACATTAAATTTCGAATTATTAAATAAGTTTCTGTGTCAAATATTTGAGGTTATAACGCAAATACATCGCTTGTGTCAATTTAATTATTAAATTCGAAAAACGTATTTTGCAACACAATATTCGAAAATTAAAAGTCTGAAATAACTTGTTTTGTTATTTATTTTCAAAGAATTTTGGAAAAGCAATTGTTATTATTATCAAAAGTACTTACAAATATTTGTTTTATTGAATAATTAAGAATATTTGTTTTATTGCAAACGGTTTCTTAGCTTAAACACTAAATTTATAAAGTAAAAAGTATATGGTTTTATAATCGTTTAGTCCGCCTGTCACCCAATTTTATAGCAAAAACTACTGATGCTACAGGCAAGTGTGATACGTCAAAACCTTCAAGAATTTATTTTTATTAGAATCGCAACAATTTCTCGACAAACTTTATTTTTTTAATAATAAATAAAAAGAATATTTTTACAACATAAATCAGTTTGAAATGACGCCAAATGATTTTCACCAGGGGATTCTTTGTTTGTATATTAGACGATTTGATTCTATTTAAAAACGAGGAATATTACATATATTTTTTAAATATTAATTGATTAAGCATACGATGAGAAATAATTATTGAAGTTTCGAAATAAAATAAATGAAACTATATAAATTTAGTTTATGTAAATGTTTAGTAAGAACTGTTTATGTGCTTGTAGGAAAATTGGGAGCCCAGTCGGTTAGGCATTCGATGGATTTGAAAGGTTCGGGCTAGTTTTAGTAAAACGCTGTACGATGTAGCCTCTTAAGGCATTGGGAGCCCAGTTGGTTTGGGTGCGCTTATTTGAAAGGTTCAGGGTGTCAGCCGACGGTGCCTTTATCAGGCTCGTAATCACGTGACTGCGGTTCTAAATTATGACCCCCGTCGGCAATAGGAGCCTTTTGGTGCCTTTTTTTCCGGTGTATTGAAGCTAGATGAGTGACACAATCTGTTAGAACCCCCTTGTTAAATAGTTCATAAATTATTCATGACAAGTAATATATTTTAAAAAAGAAATATATTTAATCACTAAATGTTAAATAAACGAAAAGTTACTTGCTATTACAAAGGGTCCTGAGAAAAAAAATAATCCCAATAACTTTCAATCTACTTTCAAAAAGCCCAAGTGTGATTACTTTCCACTTAATTATCACCACTTAAAAAGATAAATTAAGTTAATGAGAGAGACACTCAGACATTGTAATAATCCTCCAATTATTATTAATGCAATTTACTAAGGACATTTACACAAAAAAAATTAGGACGGAATAAAAAAAAATTTCGTAAATGAAACAGAAATCCCTGTACTAATTTATCGGAACAAAGAAATACAACTTATTTTGTTCTCTGTCAGACTAAAAAAGCAATTATATGGTATCATTGGCGAGATAGAAAAGTTTTTTTTTGCTGTAATTCTATTTTACTTGAATTAGGGGCGAAAGTGTTGTGTTACTTTCCGAAAATAGTGTTTTTGTTATTTTTATTGCTAACTTTGTGGGATTGTTGTGAGGTTTTAATTAGTTGAGGTTTTTTGTTTTTTAAAAAGTAGTTGGTACTTTTGAAATTTACGCAACAGAAGAATTCGAATTCGTTTCGAAAGTTTAAAAATGAAAAGAGATGTTGAAGTTGTTTTTTTAATTGCTTGTGTATTAATTTTTGTTTGTGGACTAATTTTTATAATAAATACACAAGTTAGTAAATAATTACTTTTGATTATAGTTGCTAGTCAGATTAATTACTTTTTTATTTACTAATGTGAAAGACTTTCTGTAAATCAAACGTAAAAACAAATTTCTAACAAACACGCTCTGTCAGATTTTTTTCTTCAAATAATAGTTTATACTAACTTTTATTTTAATTTAAGATATCTTAAAAATTAATCTGTAAGAAGTAATGAAACCATTAAAGTAGTAAAGAGTTAAAAAAAAGAAACTTTAATTTTTAATTGAACCTCTTTTTATTTTGTTAAGCATGTTTAGAATTTCACAAAAGGACTCAATTAAAACGTTAAAAACATTAAAAAAATAAAATTATCTATGTAATTATCTAAAATCTGTCTTTTATACTCTATGCTTTCTGCAAAGAAACTAATTAATGTTAAGTATTTTAGATAGTATCTAAGTAAACTTATTTTATAAAAACTATAACTTATATCAAAATTTTTATTTCGAAGAACTGTTATTTTAGGAATAACAAAAAGCAATGAAATGTTATTTTAAACTGAGATTCTACGCATTGGAATAGGTTTACTACCAACTAAAAATTTTTCTCAAATTTCCTGATAAATTTAGTTAAAAACGTGTTAAGCATTTACTTATGATTGGATTTCTCTGTATAATTTCTATAATATTAATTTTGAGTAAAACAACTGAAATGTTCAGTGATTAATGTAAAATTCATTAAGTTGCTGAAACTAGACTATACATCTAGACCTAAAAAGCTACAACTATACGTACTGCATACAGTTTAGTTTGCTATTCAACTATCTAACTATAAAAATTTAAACAAATCTATTAGGTACATTTTTTAGAGTTTTTGAAAATGAAGTCAACGTATTTAAAATGCGAATCAAGAAATTTTAATGATATTTTCTTAATTGGAAGTGTAATCACTGGCACAAACCTTTGCTAAATTAAAACATAGGCGAAATATTTATTGTGTTTTCTTTAACACTCTTAACTTCAATCACACCACTTAAATTTCTTTAGTAAAAAAACATAGAGAAATCCTAAATGGTTTCTCGAATGAACAGCTAACTTTTATCTAGTTAAATATACGGTGAAATCGGACGTAAAGAAAAATTATGGAACCAAAGTGAATGAAATTTTATTTATGAAATTGGTAAAGAGGATTTCATAAGTGAAAATGTAATCACTGAAACAAGTATTGTCATGTTAAGTTAAAACATAGGAGAAATATTTATTGTGTTTTCTTTAACACTCTTAACTTCAATCACACAACTTAAATTTCTTTAGTAAAAAAACATAGAGAAATCCTAAATGGTTTCTCGAATGAACAGCTAACTTTTATCTAGTTAAATATACGGTGAAATCGGACGTAAAGAAAAATGGTGGAACCAAAGTAAATGAAATTTGATTTATGAAATTGGTAAAGAGAATTTCATAAGTGAAAATGTAATCACTGAAACAAATCTTGTCATTCTAATTTAAAACAAATGTGAAAGATTTATTGTGTTTTCTTTAACACTCTTAACTTCAATCACACCACTTAAATTTCTTTAGTAAAAAAACATAGAGAAATCCTAAATAGTTTCTCGAATGAACAGCTAACTTTTATCTAGTTAAATATACGGTGAAATCGGACGTAAAGAAAAATTATGGAACCAAAGTGAATGAAATTTTATTTATGAAATTGGTAAAGAGGATTTCATAAGTGAAAATGTAATCACTGAAACAAGTATTGTCATGTTAAGTTAAAACATAGGAGAAATATTTATTGTGTTTTCTTTAACACTCTTAACTTCAATCACACAACTTAAATTTCTTTAGTAAAAAAACATAGAGAAATCCTAAATGGTTTCTCGAATGAACAGCTAACTTTTATCTAGTTAAATATACGGTGAAATCGGACGTAAAAAAATGGTGGAACCAAAGTAAATGAAATTTGATTTATGAAATTGGTAAAGAGGATTTCATAAGTCAAAATGTAATCACTGAAACAAGTATTGTCATGTTAAGTTAAAACATAGGAGAAATATTTATTGTGTTTTCTTTAACACTCTTAACTTCAATCACACCACTTAAATTTCTTTAGTAAAAAAACATAGAGAAATCCTAAATGGTTTCTCGAATGAACAGCTAACTTTTATCTAGTTAAATATACGGTGAAATCGGACGTAAAGAAAAATGGTGGAACCAAAGTAAATGAAATTTGATTTATGAAATTGGTAAAGAGGATTTCATAAGTGAAAATGTAATCACTGAAACAAATCTTGTCATTCTAATTTAAAACAAATGTGAAAGATTTATTGTGTTTTCTTTAACACTCTTAACTTCAATCACACCACTTAAATGGAAAAAAATCGACTGAAATCCTAAATGTTTCTCGAATGAACAGCTAACTTTTATCTAGTTAAATACACGGTGAAATTTTACGCAAAAAAATTATGGAACCAAAGTAAATGAAATTTTATTTATGAAATTGTAAAGAGGATTTCATAAGTGAAAATGTAATCACTGAAACAAGTATTGTCATGTTAAGTTAAGGGGTCTAAGGAGTCTTAAAAATGTGCAAAGAAGGCACTACAAAACATAGTTTGATCTTTCATGTCTTTTTTGAACTACTCAATGTATAAGTATAATTTTTTTATATGTAATTCTACAAGATTTATTTATTATGAAACAAGTTTTAAAATTTATGAAACTTTAGCCAAAACTAAAATAAATAATATTAAACATGAAGCTATTTGAACACAGTGTGATTAGTCTTGCGCGGCAAATTGTGAGGTCAAAATTGAAAAAATGACCTAGAAAATGGATTTATATTGTACAAATATGTACAAACAAAGACTTATACCTAAATTCTCAGCTCAATTTTAATTAGAAATTATTTTAAAAATAATTTAAAATCAAAATTTTTAAATTTTTAAAATTTTTTTTAGAAAAAAGTTATTAAAATAAATTCTAATTAAAATTGAGCTGAGAATTTAGGTATAAGTCCTAGTTTGTACATATTTGTGCAATATAAATCAATTTTCTTGGTTATTTTTTCAATTTTGACCTCACAATTTGCCGCGCAAGACTAATCACACTGTGTTCAAATAGCTTCATGTTTAATATCATTTATTTTAGTTTTGGCTAAAGTTTCATAAATTTTAAAACTCGTTTCATAATAAATAAATCTTGTAGAATTACATATGAAAAAATTATAATCATACATTGAGTAGTTAAAAAATGACATGAAAGATCAAACTATGTTTTGTAGTGCCTTCTTTGCACATTTTTAAGACTCCTTAGACCCCTTAAAACATAGGCGAAAGATTTATTGTGTTTCTCTTTAACAATCTTAACTTCAATCACACCACTTAAATTGTAAAGAGGATTTCATAAGTATGGTATGGTACATATATGTTCAAGCTTGTGTGCTTGTTCAGAGAACCGCTTATAAGCTTTCGTCAAGTGGGACAGACACAGAAAGAATTTTTACAGTCGCAAAGAAATGAATAACACATACACAAATAACAACATTTATTGACGGTCACAAACATCCCTGCCTGACCGGGATTATTTCATAAGTGAAAATGTAATCACTGAAACAAGTATTGTCATGTTAAGTTAAAACATAGGAGAAATATTTATTGTGTTTTCTTTAACACTCTTAACTTCAATCACACCACTTAAATGGAAAAAAACCGACTGAAATCCTAAATGTTTCTCGAATGAACAGCTAACTTTTATCTAGTTAAATACACGGTGAAATTTTACGCAAAAAAATTATGGAACCAAAGTAAATGAAATTTTATTTATGAAATTGTAAAGAGCATTTCATAAGTAAAAATGTAATCACTGAAACAAATCTTGTCATGCTAAGTTACGACATAGGTGAACGATTTATTGTGTTTTTCTTTAACACTCTTAACTTCAATCACACCACTTAAATTTCGATAGTAAAAAAAATCTACTGAAATCCTAAAGGTTTCTCGAATGAACAACTAACTTTTATCTAGTTAAATACACGGTGAAATCGGACGTAAAAAAGTGGTGGAACCAAAGTAATGAAATTTGATTTATGAAATTGTAAAGAGGATTGCATGAAACAAATCTTGTCGGTAAGTTAAAACATAGGCGAACGATTTATTGTGTTTTCTTTAACACTCTTAACTTCAATCACACCACTTAAATTTCTTTAGTAAAAAAACCCGAGTGAAATCCCAAATGTTTTTCGAATGAACAGCTAACTTTTATCTAGTTAAATACACGGTGAAATCAGACGTAAAGAAAAATGGTGGACCAAAAGCGACGAGGAGAAAAAAAAAACCTCCGCGAGTTTTCAAGCGTTACATTGAAAAATCCCGCTACCTTTTTCTGGCACCACGATTTGCTAGAGAGAGAGAAAAAAAATTCTACGGGGAGAATTTAGTAGGTGCAAAAAACTGTGGAAAAAAAGTAACAAAGACAATGATAAATGAATGTGGGGCCGTGAAAAAACCCTTTTGTGGTTGAGGAAGACTAATTAAAGAATGCTAATGGCTGGGGTTTCTGCACGCTGCTCTGGTTTCGTAAACTCCTCAAGCAGGCCGGACCATTAACTATATTCCCTCATGGAGGTGAAGTGAGATGAAGAATTTGTGATGCTAGAAAAGCAATGTAATGAACGGTTTTGCCAAGTGAAACTGATTATCGCTAATGTAAAGTACCCAAATAGGCACCTTGGCGAGTGATTTGGCACTATTCTAAAGGGAAATTGCTGTTGCTATAATAACATCCCATATAAAAATATTTAAACTGTAAATATTGCTAAAAATTTAAAGAAGTTAATAAATTTTTTATTGTTGCGGAAATACATTATAGTAGACTATTTCTAATCGAGTCCCGGACTAGGCGAGGTTGACTCAGCCTTTCATTTCTTAAGTGGGTCGATAAAATGAGTACCAAGCATATTGGGAAATAAACACTGCGGGGTACGCTTGAGGCTGACCACCTAACTGGGGCATATGCCTAGAACCCCAGAGCCCTTGGTCACGTAAGCTGGAATGGGCCAGGCAGGCCTTGGGCGCTCTAACGAGCTGTTGTTCCGAGGAGTTAAGTTTTTTAGACAACTTCTTAATTTGCCCAAATGCGAAATAAGGTAAGCGAAAATCCGGTTGAGATTTAAAAAAGGTTTAAATCTGCATTTGATGGCATATTTCAACATTGGTGATAATTGCTGTGTAAATAAATACTTGATTATAATAGTGCGTCTTTTTTATTTAATGTATTGAAGCAATGTAAGAGTTACATACCATTAAAATAATAACATTTTTATTGTGTCTAGAAGTTCACCATTTTGCAGCAATGTTCTAATGTTGTTGTTTTTTTTTGTTGTTGTTTTAAAGGCATCGCATGAGAACCGATAATGAAATACGTTTGTTATTTAGCTATTTTTACACTTTAAAGATAAAAAAAAATCTTGGTCGGTTGCAAGCAAAAACCCAAATAAATGGAATCCAATTAAGAGAGGAAATACATTACTTAAGGTGTCGTTGGTGTTGTGGATTTTCTACAGCTATCTGCGAAGTCAGACAAGAGTTTCATTTGACCAGTTATCCAAAAGAAACCGAGAAGTGGAAGAATAGAAGGTTATCAGTTCTCTCTTTCCGAGACAGTAGAGATAATATCAGGGGAAACCTATTTAGATTAGTGAGTGAAGAACTTCTTGATCCTGAATGAAAACGATAGTATAAGACCGTCTGGCCAATCTGGAAATTGATGTTGAAGGGGTTCTTTCAGAATTAAGACCAAACGCGGAGGTCTTCTCTTTGCCAGTATAACACATTGATGGTTTATAAAGATACCCTACACCTATTCTAAATGTTAAAGTTAACTATACAAAGTTAAGGGTTGTATATTAGGGAATATAGTGACTGCAGCAATCTTCGGTAAAATTTACCTGCGTGGTAATTTATATGTGTGTCAACATGGGATGAAATTCATTAGAAATAAATATTATGGAGCTGTGAAATAAGCTTCAATTTAAGATCTAATCAACCAGTAAACCGAAACAACGGACTAAGGGCTCTTCCTCAGCCATATCTGGAGAGGCTCTGAAGATAGAACCGTAAGAACTCCTACCTTTGAAAATCGTGAGGGGTCATGCTTCAGAGCCTCTACTAGATGGCCAAAATGTTCTGAAGTCCTAAAAATGACCCGTAAGTCATAAAAATGGTAAACTGGATAGGAATCGCCATGGATAGGATCAGCTGAAGAAGGCGTGCTGTTGGGGCAGACAAGGCCTGCAACGTGCAAAGGGCTGTTCTCATTTAAGAATTCTCGCCGTTGGGCGGCTCTCAGTCTAATGGCTTAACCGCCACCACCGGCATTAGCTAAAGTAAAGTAAGTGATTTAAAAATTTTGAAGAAGATGTAGATGAAATTTAATTTCTAATTGCATTCAACATTTTGATTAGGTTGTTCTTAAATAGTCGATTAAGATGCAAATAACTCGTGTATTTAAGAGCAGTTAGTGTTTTTCGGTACTTAAGCATTTTGCTGGCACATGCGATAAAGTCGCTAAAAAACCACCACCAAATGAATTATTTCCAATGGTAACTTTTAACAGTGTTTACTGTGCTTTGTCGCCATAATACTCGCAGTTTTTCGCCAGCGATATTTGCGCCTATGAAAAGGAACTTTTTTGTTTTTGCGGTACACCATACGTCAATATTCACATCATAAGATGCGCGATGCATCAATTTTTTAGATGCAACGCATGGGCTTGGCGACTTTCAAGACAGCTTCATTTATTTTTTCGCCAACCACATCTCCTTCAACCTCCTTTAACTTCATCCTTAAAGCAATGTTAGTTAACGCTCGTTCATCAGTTAACCTGGGAATATATCTGAAGGCGCCTTTTATATATAAACTCATTTTATTATACTTGGGAGGGCTTTCCATGGGTCCCAGCTCAAAGCTTTAGGTTATGAAGATTAATGGAAAGTTTCGGGTTGCCGCTGCAGCTGCAAGCTGCAGGGGCAATTTATTCTTTTATTAAGCGCCTATTTAATTATTTTTTCATTAGCGCTAAAATTTATGCGAGTAATTCAACATCAGTGAAAGGCTGTTATTTTTTTTTTTATTTATGGGGAGAATTAAAATATTTTTATTCGAGAAAATTAATATGTTTTGAAGGGATAGCGTAAAGAATTAGGTTGTTTTGAAAAGTATTGATTATTTTTAATAAAAAATAGTATTGTTATTGTAAGCTCATTAATTAAGTAATTTATGTTTTTAATTTGTGGCATAAATATTTCTGCTTCGATGAGGATTTGTGTTGCAGCATAAGTTTTTTTTTTTAAGATTCTTTATTACAGCATAAATTATTTTTTTTTTATTAAAGTATTTCGAATATCTTTCACTTAACTAGATGCTTAACTTCAAAATTTTGTATTTGCTCGGTTAACTTTGTGCTAGATTTCACGACGCGTTTCATGGTAATTTGACGTAAGAATATCATACTATTAAAAAATAATAATAAACTGCCAGCAATCTGCAAGATATTGAGTACTTTTAATGGCAGGACATTTCCTATTGCTATAGTAATTATCGATTCAGTTAACACAACAATACTAATTGAAAGTGGAATATACAGATTAATTTACTAATGTAAACCAAGTGGATTCTAACTTTTTTTATAAAACAATTTATGTTAACTTTGTAAAAATAAATTGCAAAAACTATGAAAACCATTGTAATTGGTACTCTAATAAAGTTAGTTTCATTTAACTATATTGTGTTTTGGGTGATATTTTTTTTTTCAATAAAAAAAGTCAACAAAATAGCATTTCGAAAAAAAGAATACAATTAACAGCATAGTTTGAGAAATATATATTCTATGTTACTTAAAAAAAATATAAATGGTAATGTAATTCAAAAAAGTGTTTCGTTTTTTAATTGATTGGCTTATTTTTCATGCTGTAGTATTCTAATAAAAAAATTAATTTTTTTAAGGAAAATCATCGGTAACTTATTATATAAATTATTATTTAAAGTAAATTTATAATTAAATATGTTAAACTTCTAAACTTAAAAAATATATAAACAAGCAAATTATTTTTTGAATATCTACAAAAATTATCTATTTATACTTGACATTACTTGAAATTCTTATATTTTTCGATCTGTAATCTTTGAGAGAATACATCTGTGTTACACACATTTTCTTTAAACATACGCAACCGTCGATCAAACTTAACAAGCCTGACATATGAGATACATTTTGAAACAGACCAAACTACATTCCATTGCATACATTCTGAAATAATTCAAGGAGAAAAGTATGGTATGTAAAATTCATCCGGTTTGAAATGTCTGGCAGATTTTCTTTTCGTTTTTGGTTATCCAGCGTAGGTTTGGAAATTAGGGTCTTCAAGTATGGTGTAATATTTCTTTTTTTTACTCAAAAATGGGAAAGATGAAAGTGATGACATGAAACTTTCGAAACACACATTTGTGTTGAAGATTTGTTTGTGTAATACTTTCGGTGCTATTAATATATTGATGCTTGAAAAATACCAGTGTTGTAATAGTTACAGAGTTGGATTTAAAAAAAAACGTCTTATCATGTTTAGTTAGCGGAACTCGACAATGCTATTTCTATGACGCATTTTGTTGCAACTGTATATTTTGAACTTTAAAAGGGAATCTTTAAATTCAGTAACAATTTACGAATTTTTTTAACCTATAAATGATGCAAGTCGATATAAAGACCCTTTAACAATTTGAAACCAATCAGTAGTTTAAGTCGATATAAAGTCAACCTTAAAGACCAAAGCAATTTAACGGTTTTGCAAAATTGGCAATTATTTATTTGCACTGAGGCCCAGAGGCTTAGTGGTAGTGTGTCACATTGCCACGACACAGGTCCGGGGATCGAATCCCGGACTGGGCGAGGTTCATCCATCCTTTCATCCTTGAGTGGGTCGATAAAATGGGTACCAAGTATGCTTGGGAAACAAAACACTGGGGGTTCGGCGTGAGGCTGACCACTTTACCGGGACGTATACCTAGCATCCCAGAGCCCTAGCTCACAAAAGCTGAGATAGGCATGGAAGGCCTTGGCCCAGTAATGTGATGTTGCTCCAGGGAGTTTAGTTTAGTTTATTTATTTGCATGAATTGAGCCTTGCTCGACTGTATCTTCTAATAACAAAGTGAAGTTAGAATCTTAAAAAAAAAAAAATTAAAAAAAAAAAACGTTGAAGTAATTTTCTATACGGCTAGATTAAATGCAGTGCAAATGCTTCGGATGTCCCGTCCTGATACTATATATTTAGCTTAAACAGTTGTAATATATTTCCTAGAATCAAGTAATCCACACGGCATATATTGCGATGTTTTATGGACAATGGGCAAACCATTTACTTATGGGTATTATGGCATATGCCTTTAAACTACTGCACTGCTCTGCTACTGTTTCAATGTCTACCAGAATGTACTCAATCGATTTTACATTAAAAGTTAATTTTAAACTAAACGGTGAAAACGGCCGAAGCAATTCTTAAAATTCTCTTATCGAATATTGCTATCGATGACCATGTTGTTGAATGGCCAAACCAAGACGTCACTGGCCCTGTCCTTGCCTATCTGGACATGATTCTTGACGTTCAGAGTCCTCTAGCCATTCCAGAGGGTGATTAAGGTTGGGGGTTGACCCCCTGAGGAGCGGCGATTAAGTGTTCTAAACTGTTTTGGTTTTTCATAAACTGTTCTGGTTTTTAACATTCTGTCCTGGTTTTTCATAAACTGTTCTGGGTTTTAACATACTGTCCTGGTTTATCATAAAATGTTCTGGCTTTGCCAAGCCTGTTCTGATCCACTCAAACGTTTCTGGTTTTCTATCCTTAAACCAGTCACGTTATAGGGTACGTTTTTCACAATGACATTTATAACAATACCGGATTGATACACAATCCCTCTAACCCAATATACTCAAAAACCAATCCAAACCTTACCATGCACATCCAACTTAATCCACTGCACCATCGGCGCCAGCGTTGCATTACTCAGCACCCTGCACTATAACCTCGACTCCAGGTCCCATCGAGACAAGACGAACCTCGACGTCACGATGACGTCACTGGCCCCGTCCTCGCCCGTCTGGACATGATTCCTGACGTTGAGGGTCCTCGTGCCGTTCCAGAGGGTGATTGAAGTTGGGGATTGACCCCCAGAGGAGCGGCAATCGAGGGTTCTACACTGTTCTGGTTTTTAATGAACTGCTCTGGTTTTCCATAAACTGTTCTGGTTTTTCATAAACTGTTCTGGTTTTTCATAAACTATTCTGGTTTTTCATAAACTGTTCTGGTTTTGCCCAACCTGTTCTGGTTTTTCATAAACTGTTCTGGTTTTGCCCAACCTGTTCTGGTTTTGCCTTAACCTGTCTCGTTAGTCGTTATATTGACCTTTTTTCGCAATAGCATTTATAGCAATAAGGGTTGATGCACAATCCCTGTTTCCCAATATACCCAAAAACCAATCCAAAACTTACCCTGAACATCCAACTTAATCCACTGCACCATCGGCGCCAACGTCGCATTGCTCAGCACCCTGCACTCCAACTTCGACTTCAAGTCCCATCGGGACAAGACGAACCTCGACGTCACGATCACTTCACTGGCCCCGTCCTCGCCCGTCTGGACATGATTCTTGACGTTGAGGGTCCTCGTGCCGTTCCAGAGGGTGAATAAGGGTGGGGGTCGACCCCCAAAGGAACGGCTATCGAGGGATCGAAACTGTTCTGGTTTTGCCTAACCTGTTTTGGTTTTGCCCAACCTGTTCTGCTCCATTCAATTATTTCTGGTTTTCTATCCCTAAACCTGTCTCGTTATTGGGAACTTTTTTCACAATAGCATTTACAACACACACAATAAGGGTTGATACACAATCCCTGATACGTAATATACCCAAAAACCAATCTACACTTACCATGCACATCCAATTTAATCCACTGCACCATCGGCGCCAAAGTCGCATTGCTCAGCACCCTGCACTCCAACTTCGACTCCAAGTCCCACCGAGACAAGACGAACCTCGACGTCACGATGACGTCACTGGCCCCGTCATCGCCCGTCTGGACATGATTCTTGACGTTGAGGGTCCTCGTGCCGTTCCAGAGGGTGATTGAGGGTGGGGGTCGACCCCCAGAGGAGCGGCAATCGAGGGTGAAGGTTGAGCCTTCGGTGTAGGGGCCGAGGGTGGAGCCGTTCTTGACCACCGAGCCGTCGACGTAGAGGTCTGGGGGGTTGGGCTTCACTGGAAAGAGAGAAGATGATTGGTTAATTGCTTATTATTTATTGGACTACAAAAAACGACAGTTTTAAGGAAATTTCCTTTCTTCCGACAGTTTGAAATACTTAAGTTTATGAAGAGGTGTGGTTCGGATGGCCGGGGGGTTTGGACCATTACCCCAGCAATCTGAGCACTGTAACGGGTGCGGATTCGATTTTTGCCTTCGCCCTGTATGTATTTCCTTTCTCTGTGACAGTGAAAATTCTTTCCGTGTCTGTCTTACTTGACGAATGTTTATAAGTGGGTCTCTGACCGAGCATACAAGCTGGAATATATATGTACGTACCCCTACCCCCCCCCTATGAAGAGGAACGTTTCAGTTTAGGTTTGATCCCGACCTCTTGCATGCAAGCTCAATACTGAACCGTCTGCGACAGAGTAATTAATCAGTTACGAGGTTTAGTATTGGGTACCGGCATGTGCTGACAGACATTCCCACTTTACAGACTTAAACCAATTTCTTAACTCACTTACAGCTGTTTTCTCAAAAAAGTGTTCTCGATGATGCCCTTTCAATGCGTCTAGAGATTCTGTGGTCATGTTTGTTTGACATTTCACTTGCATACTTAAATGTTGCAGGTTAGAATTGAGCCTAACGAAAAACATTTTATTTATAAAAATATTCAAATATAGTTTACGGGCAAAAACTGTTTTTAACTGGAATCAATTTTATCTGTATCTTTACGGTTGTTATCTAGAAGCTCGATTCCCAGTTGAAATCCGTAAATTTGACGATATTTTATTGTGGAGTATAATTAACTCAGTGATACTGACGGCAAAAAGTTAGACATATATCTGCCGTAGGGCTGGAATCCAGGCTTGAACAACACTCTCAAAAATAACACTTTCATTTTTGACGATTCATGAATCCTCAAGAATCATTTCGTTAATTTTAAGGATTGTTTCGTCAAACTATCACGTGACTTTTGAGCAAACGCGAATCCTCACTTTTACGATCGTGATTTGACGATTCTGTTTCTTGATTTTGAGGAAACTGAATCTCATTGTTGTACTCACATGCTCAAAAATGACGAAATATTTCTTTGGATTAGACGACATTCAATTCCTCATAAAAAAGACGATTCAAATTTCCTCACTTTGAGGAAACGAAAACTCCACGAAACGAAACGAAACATTTGCCAGTAAGCGGAATCGTCAAAATTAAGGAAAATTTCGTCGTTTTTGAGCATTCATATTTAAGAGTGCAGGTTCCTTCAGCCTTTATTTAGTGGATCGATAGCGAAAAGTGTAAGCCAAATTCATTCTTGCTAAAATATTTCTATAAAAAATCACTTTCAAAATAAACACTCCAACCAAACAGTTTTACCTTTCCCTTCTTCATCTCCTACCACTACCCCAAATTGCTCCTACCCATCCCCGAAAATCTTTTGGCCTTTCATTATTTTGCAGCCATTACGAGCAGATTGCGTGCTCCATGCCTGGTGTTGGTCACGGCCCTTGGGATAGCTCACCTCATAATTCAAGGTGACCACAATCGCTGGAGATGTTTTTCCCTGGAGGAGTTGAATGCGGAAAAAAACTACACCGAAATTGTAAAAAAGATCTACCTGTTTCATACACAGAGGTTCCGGTAGTTTTTGTTGTATTAACGGTACCGATGATGGCGAAGTTAAGGGGTGATAGGAGTCTTAAAAATGTGCAAAGAAGGTACTACAAAGCATTGTTTGATCTTTCCTGTAATTTTTTAACTACTCAATATACAAGTATAATTTTTTGATATGTAATTCTATATGATTTACTTAATATAAAACAAATTTTAAAATTTATGAAACTTTAGCCAAAACTAAAATAAATGATATTAAACATAAAGCTATTTGAACACATTGGCATTAGGCTTGCGCGGCTAATTTTGGGGTCGAAATTGAAAAAATGACCAAGAAATGACTTTATATTGTACAAGTATATACAAAAGAAGATTTACACCTAAATTCTCAGCTCAATTTTAATTAAAAAATTATTTTTTAAAATTTTTTAAATCAACATTTTAAAATTTTTATTAATTTTTTTAGAAAAAAGTTCTTAAAATAATATCTAATTGAAATTGAGCTGAGAATTTAGGTATAAGTCTTTGTTTGCACATATTTGTACAATATAAAGTCATTTTCTTGGTCATTTTTTCAATTTTGTCCCCAAAATTTGCCGCGCAAGCCTAATCCTAATGTGTTCAAATATCATTTACTTTAGTTTTGGCTAAAGTTACATAAATTTTAAAATTTGTTTCATAATAAAATAATCTTATAGAATTACATATAAAAAATTATGCATATCTATTGAGTAGTTAAAAAAGTACGTGAGAGATCAAACAATGCTATGTAGTACCTTCTTTGCACATTTTTAAGACTCCTATGACCCCTTAAGTCAATTGAATCTTTCACAAGCAACTGGACGAAAACTGTACAAACAATTTTATCTGCGGCTTTCAAATGGTGGTAATTTAAATAGTTTCTGTAGTAAAGTAAGGGAACAAATTTTTTCGTTCTCCAAATTGACTTAAAAACCTTTTTTCCTCCAATGGGGCCGCAATATTGGCAGTAAAGCCTTTTTGGCAGACACAGCATATTATCCGGAACCAAGAGCAGTCTTTTGTGGCGTCATCTACGCTGCTCTGGTTACCAATTTTTTGTTCACATTACAGTGAATCCGTACTTTCTGGCTTTGATCTCTGTGTGGAAAGTTAGTCGATATTCAAAGTCGACGAGAGTGCCCATGCAAAGTGGTACTGAAGAGATCTTTTAAATGTCACTTAATCATATAATAATATTTTGTGTGTGCGACGATTTTCCCATCCTGAAAATCTTCCCGGGCTTGAATTCTCGACCTTGGGCATGTGAGGCGGCTTTTTATACCTCACAGTCTCTGCGCGACGGGAAGTGAATGCGCTTAAAAATAAGTAAAAAAAATTAAACCCATTCCATGCCCGTCTCTTTCAAATACTTCACTAAATTTAAATTATCTTCGAAATTAGAATACAGGGTGTCCGTAAAAGAATGTCCGAGTTTCAAATTGTAATAGTATCAGCTGTAATCGTTCGGCTGTTGTAGTTGAAGGTAACGAATAACAAATAACTCCAACAGAGTCCCATTCCTATCCACGATTTACCAACCTTGAAAGCTAGAATTGTATAGTCTGTTGCGTCCATTACTCCGGACTTGCTGCAGACAGTATGAGAAAAATTGCATTTTTGTTTGGATGTTTGCCGTGTCACTAAAGGTGCACACATTGAGCACTTATAGAAAAAACTAGGTTAGTTTTCCTTCAATTCCATGTATGATTTGTTATATTTAGTATTAAAAAAATCCTGTAATACGCCATTAAAACTCTGATATTCTTTTGCGGACACCCTGTATTATATGTTCAGAAAATACGCATAAACCATGTTTAGTATTCATTCGGTATTTAAAAAATTTAGCCGCGATGCCAAGTCTAGTTTAAGAGTCTATTATCCATCTCCGCAAACAAACCACCTATATAAGATTATAAAATATTTAATTAAAGTAACTCGATAATTTGCATTAGGAGATTCTAAATATTTACATATTATGTGAACCGTAAATTAAATATTTGTGATGATTTAAAAGAACTCAAATAAACATTAAATATTGGTTTAATCCATTCAGTAATAAGAATATTTATTAATGCATTAATATTTAGTTTTATATACAATAAAAACGTTAGTTTTATACAGATACTAATAAAGGAAAGGCATTTTAAAATTCTTAGTTCTTCGGCTTTCTTGTTTTTCTCTGCACAACAATGGTTAGGCATTAAGTAATAAGGAAATGATAGGTAAATGTTTAAACAAAAGTGTCTCTTAGGATTTATATAAGAATAAATATCATTCGAGTTGACTAAGTAGATTACAAACTGGTATATTTTTTTAATGATAAAAGTATTATGGGGGGGGGGGGCAAAGACTAAGTTAAAACATTATTTATTTTGAGTGTTTTTCTCTTTGTTTATTGAATCCAAATTGCCATGTTTAACCAACAAATTATTTTTACTATTGTTACACTAACCTATCAAAGAACGAATTATTTTCAATTCACTTAAAACATCTTACGATCTGGCGTCCCCATTCGGGAACATTTTACAAAACCTCCCCACAAACAATTAACAGGTTAATTAGTTCCGAAATTGACCTGGTCCTATAGAAGGAGATCTAAATATCAGTTTTCAGCTATTGATTAGAGGTATCAGTCATTTATTTCCATAAAAAAGTGAAGTTGAACGAGTGTCATACGATTTTAGAATTCGTAACAAAATTATTTTAATATTTTTTAAATATTAAAGTAGCTTTTCAAAAAGTTATTTAAATAGTTAATTTTAAAGTAATTTTGCATTAAAAACATGTTAAAATAATCTGTTAACTACAAATAAGAGATACGTCCTTTTTTGTTGCATTTATAGCACAAAAATGTGTACTTTTAGAATTTAAGGCGTATCCCTAAGTAACTATTAAACATAATTTCTTTAAAAAAAAAATTCCTTGCAAAACATACTTTTTTGAATATATTTGCATGAAAAGTGTGTTTATATTATATAAGAATACGCGCGTAAGATTTTGCTCAGGTCTAAAGAGGTTAAACTAACATTCTGTTTCGTACCAACACATGCCATACTATATAACTAAATTTTACGAATAAAAGTCCTCTTCAAAACAGTTCTATTTCAGCGCTCAGAATAAAACTCCAGAAATGAATTCCGATATTGTAGAATATCCGGACAGGCATGGAACATTTCAAGAAAGGGAAATATAAACAATTTTTGTTCCAAGAATCCCAAGGAACACTCGATGCAAACGAATTCTTTTTGCGTTCTGAGCGTAAACAAAAAGAAAGCAGAAGAATGGCTTCCTGTTACTTCGGATTTTTCTTTTTTATTCTTCTTTTTACAAGTTACAATGCTTTTTTTTTATTTTGGTTCGTAAAGAAAATCCCATCGTCTATGGTGAAAGAATCGCGTTTGAGAGCGAAAGGTCCGATGCGATTCCGGCTGTGAGGGTGAAAAATCTTAAAGTTATTGAATGTGAAGTGGCAACACTCTTCTGTGAAGTATTTGTGCAGTGCTGTATATTGAATCAAAGTGCCTTTGTTCTTCTTCCAGAATAGTGTGTATTATTTTGAAGAATACTTTTCTAAGGCTATATGGAAAGAGATGTTTTAGATAATATTTCCTGATGTACTTTAAACTGTTTTACATAACAATTGGTATCCAAATTTGATTTATCTTCAGTAGTTGTTGAATAAAATTTATTTATGTAAAAAATCCCTAATTATTTTAGCATATTTGAAAATTTTCGGCTTTAATATTTATTTATAAAAAAAGTATTACTTTTTAAAACAATTTTAATACCAATTCTTAATAGAAACATATTTGATAGACTGCATACAAAATTTCTTAGAATTTTATGAGTAATTTAAAAAGCCTTTACGTTTTAAAGAACTTGTCATCAAGGAAATATAAACACCAAGAAAAACGCATCTAATATATACGAATAGCGCTTTTCCGCAATTTCATTTCTTATTTAAATTTTATATCAAACAAATAACGGGTTATTTAAAATTAACCTTCGTTTTAAAATTGTTAAACTCGAGATTTTTTAATCTTTCGGCCAATTTTAAGTTTTAATTATGTGTGATTCAGTATTTACTGTTAATGTTTTGACTTTATTATAATTATAAACATATAATTACTAAAAAGTATTTAAAATTGATTTATTTTATATTTCATAAAAAATATATTTTTTATAATTGCTTGAAAAATTACGACTTTTTTATTTTAATTTTAATATCAGACGCGATCAAAAAGTTAGAATTTTTGAAACGGTTTAAAAAGGTACTTTTTTCGCCCAAAATCAGTGAAAAAGATTTCTTTATTTCACTAACTTAATAAGATGCCTACATTTCAAGTTAAATTTCTATTTCATAAAAACAAGAAAAGCTCAGAGATTAAAATAAACTCGTTTTAAAAAGTATTAATTTTCACACTTGTTGCATAAATAACTATATTATACAAATTTTAACAATAGTGGATTAAAGCAGCATTGAAAATTAAAGACATGCATTGTTGTTACAAAATTCTCTGTTTACAATACTTGCTAACAATGAAAATGATTGATTTTTTTCATTTCTTCCAGAGACCTCACGTACTAAGCTGCTTTTTAAAGTTAGTCTTCAAAAATTCCTTTATTCCAATATTGTGCTAGTGTGGCATAAACAAGCTCTGATTATGAAAACGGATCCAAATTTTAAGGGTATGTTGTTATTATTTTTTAAAGTTTAACGTTACTATTTTTTTATAGAACAGCTATGGTGAATTTTTAGCCCGGTGATTCAGGCGTCTTGCCAATGAGGATACATTCAGGTGTTCTGTGTTCACCTTAACAATTCTATAAACGGATCGTGCATCACAAAAAAAACAATTTCATCGTTAAATGACGCCTTGTTTATGGAAATAAGCACTTTAAACCTATTGTGGTCTAAATTCTTGACGCTTTGTTCACTATCGGTATATGATTGCTTTAAGTGCCAATTTAATTAATGGACTAGCATGTCACTTAACCGCTATTCTAAATAATAAAGTATTGTCTCTTTATGTCGCCATTAGTCCACAAGTGCAACGTTAATTGAAAAAAAAATGAATTAAAAAACAGCTGTAGTATATACTTTTGGCACACTGGCGCGATTATCAAAGTTTTTTTAGCGACTTTTGTTTATCAGCAATGTAAAAATAGTTAAAGATGTAATTACAAAATAAGAACAAAAGGGTCGCCTAACATTAATTTTTTTTTCTAATTTGGCAATCGCCCTGTTTATAAGAGTAGTTTTGTGAGAAATTCAAAAGTATATTTATGTATAATTGGTGCAGTACCACTGACCAATACTGTAGTTCCCCTCTGAGGGATACAGACGGATAAACCCGACGAAATTTTCTCCTCCTAAAAGGATATGCACGGGAATAGCCGAGCGCTTTTTCTCCCTCTAAAAGGATACTGACGGGAAAGGACGAGCATGGTTTTACAGTTCGAAAAGGGCGATCACGGGTTTACCCGATCTTTCCTTTCCCCCTTTAGTTGACTTCGCGCCTCATTAGGCACAGCGTGCGGTATGGAGTGCGCGGTGACATTTCGCCTAAAGTATATAATGGAAGTAGCAATTACCACCTGGAAAATGTCTGGGGGCTTCGTTTACAGGATGGGAAATCTTGACGGGACAGGTGTTAACTATTTTTGTATTGGGCTTTTTGGTTTTTTTTGTAGACTGTTTGTGATATTTCTTTCTTTCGATAGTTCAGGATTTTATTTCTTTGTTTCCGCTGCATTAAAAAATAGAAGTTAAAATGAGCAGTTTTTTAACTGAAAAATAAACGCTATAAATCTGAATCCTTTTCTGTAAAAGGATTGTTCAAAAATTTTAATATTTATTTTGTAATTTCTTTAAAGTAGACCCATGTTTTTTTTGCGATATAAATATATCATTTATTTAATTTACTAAAAAAGACACAACTGAGATAATAATAAACATAGCACATAATAAAAAGATTAAATATAATTTTATGAAATCTAACTGGAATACATTTCAAGATCAAAATCAACTTTAGAGATCAGTAGCATTTATAAGGATTTAAAATAAACAGTAACTTTTTCTATTTTACTTCAGAAGGTTTTCATAAAAAAATATCCTTTTAGTTATTATAATCGAATTCAAATGTAAAAAAAAGAAGCGCTATACCAAAACCTTAAATTAAAAATGAAAAACTGATTCAAACAATCGGTCTGACGGAAATCATTTAAAGATTTTTTTATTATTAAATAATATGTAAAAATTATTATTGCATTCATCAACCTAAAGCATATATATAAAGCTAAAAAAGGACATTTTTGCATTAAAATACAATTTACACAGAAGATCGTATTAGAACTGTTTTACAACTCCATGTGCATCTTGTCAAGCCTCTATCATATTTGTCTCACACTAAACACATCAACTGGTTATCGAAGAAGTCTGATTTTACTATTGAGGAAAGGGCTGGGGAGCCCAGTCGGTTAAGCACTCGCTTAGCTTGCGGAAGGTCCCAGGTTCATGTCCGGGCATCGCCAAAATAGCTGCTTACCTATAAACGGCCCGTGCAGCCAAAAATGTCCAACGAATAATACCCCGTGCAAGGGAGTGCACGTTAAATATCCTTCAAAGTCGATGCGTATACGATGTCGCCCTTAACGGTTGCGTTGGGTGCCCTTTCAGGTGTTGGCTCGTCACTTGAATGTGGTTCTAAAATACGACGCCCGTCGCCAATAGCCCTCGTATAACTCTAGTGCGACGGTAATTCAAACCTCACCTACTATTGAGGATAATAATTTTACCTTGATATGTTTTCAATAATGCCCAATTTTTCTTTAAATGTTCATGAAGGTTCTTGAAGTTCATTTTCTTAAAAAAAAGTTTCTTAAAAGTTCATTTTGAAAGCTGCATTATTCAATGGTAATGTTTTTACAATTGTGATGGAATCGCAATTCGAAACATGGCACTGTGTGTCAAGCTCAGGGCCTGCTCTAGGAAATCTCAGACTATAGGCACAACCTATTTTGGGGGCCCCTTTTCGGAAAATTTTATGTATGATTTCCAATAATGATGGTGCCATAGGACCCATATGTAAAATTTTTGCTACAATTTTATAGGATTCCTTACAAACATCGATCAAAACAATAACGTTAGGTCAATTACTCACTTAAAATTGAGCAAAAAACAAAGTGGAGTATCCGAATTTTTTTAGTTTACTGATATTTTGGGAATTTACAGCATTTAGCATAATAGAAATAATAGAAACTGAAATTTAAGGACCCCTAAAATTTGGGGGCCCTAGGCCCGGGCCTAACAGGCCTTATGGAAGAGCAGGCCCTGGTCAAGCTCAATGGTGTCAGGCCTCTTTCAACATGTCACGAGTGGTTTTTTTTATTGTATTTTAATTATTCTTCGAAATTTTAATCCCAAAAATTAATGTATGATTTGCAATAAATATCACATGTATACGAAGAGAGATATTATGTAATTTTGCGTTGCCAACCTGCAATAAAGTGCAAAGAATAAACAGTTACAAATAACTTAATTTAGAATAAAACTGAACTAGCTATCAGGAAGTATAGTAACAATAAATTAAATAAATTATGTTCCTAATAGATTTTTTGAAAAAGATATTACCCAGAAAGATTATCAATATCGAAAAGTGCTTAGAAATTGATTAAAAAAACTTAAGTCTTATTAATCATGTTTTCAACATTTTGAACCCTTTTCAATTAAACAGGCAAACGCCCAAGCTTATTCTATGCAGAATTCTACTGAGACTATTGTCGGTTTTTAGCTTGTAAAACCTCCAGTTGATAGTATTTCAGTGAAAAGTTTAAAATAAGTGGAATTTTTAATTATTTTATCCGAATTTCTTGTTGAAAGCTACCGATCTCAGACAAAAGAATCCATTTTTTACGAGAATTTATCACAGAAAACTCACAAAATGTTTTTACTGTGGCGATTCCCCCCAATTTCGTTCTAAATTTTCATGTGTACTGGAATCCCAAATTACAAATTCTTTTTTGGAATGGTCTTTTTATAATAATTTTTTTCTGCGTGTAAATTTCTCGATGTTCTATTACTCGAACTCCATTCAGCGTTATCGCGCTAACTGGCAACCACCCCACGCCCATCGCCACTCCCTTGCTCATGTATCATCTGCGAATTCGCTTTGAAATCTTTTGACACTATCCTAAAGAGTTTACTTCAAAGGCATGTTTCTAAGGGAGAAAGTCAAACCTGCTATTATGACTTACATACAGGTATACTTAGGTCTTTGTTTGGCGATTTCTAAAAGGGTGGTGTTATGAAAGTCGTGGAAGAATCAATACCCATTACTACAATTCTATTTGCCGCGCAAGCCTAATCACAATGTGTTCAAATAGCTTCATGTTTAATATCATTTATTTTAGTTTTGGCTAAAGTTTCATAAATTTTAAAACTTGTTTTATAATAAATAAATCCTGTAGAATTACATATAAAAAAATTATACTTATACATTGAGTAGTTCAAAAATGACATGAAAGATCAAACTATGTTTTGTAGTACCTTCTTTGCACATTTTTAAGACTCCTATGACCCCTTAAGATTAGCTTTAAACCCTAAATCTCTTAAATCTCAATATTTTAGTAGTTTAATAATTCACATTTAGTAGTCAAAGTCACATTTCTCCGATACTCCAATAAACTAATGCAGAACCATATTTTTACGAAAAATAGCTTTTGTTATAGCAAATCCTTGAAACAATAAGATGTAAGTGAATGTGAGTGCGATGAAATGTATTTTTACTTTACTCTAAATGAGCATAACTGCTTGACAGATACCAGCGACTGAAAAGGTTTTATTCGCAGCTTTAGAAAGTTACAAAAAGCAAAACACAATTGATCTAATTTATCTAAAAATGGCCTATTTCTCTTATCTTCTATATGGCAATAAGTATTGCCTCTTTCATATGTAGCATATGCTTTGAAAATTTTAAAGCTTTCAGGCTGCCAATATCAGGAATGCATTTCAATTTCTGCATGGAACTGTAACTCAACCAATTACACCTCGTAATTTTTGACCCCTGGTCCAGTGTCAATGCTCAAACCTGAGGATTAGGTAACGCAATAATTTATTAGCAACCTCATTTAGATTAGAGAAGCCTATATTGGCATCCTAAACAAATCGAACATTTTAATACTAAATTAATGCGCATAAATGCATTAAATTTATTGAAAAGTTGTTTCATCAAGTTTAGAACGTTTTTTGAATAATCATACCAAAGTTTACTTAATATATTTAAACACTGCTCGAAAATATTAATAAATATTTTGTATCAGTATTAATTGCAAGTAATTTTAAAGTTTATTGCTAACCTAAATTAGGTTTCATTAATTTGAGCTTTTGGGTACTTGAACTAAAGCATCTAAAGTAAGACAAAACAAAAATAACAGTTTTATACAAAACTTTCGGACGTTTCTGCTAATTTATTTGTATAGAAAACACGATCCGTTTACGAACACACATTCTACATAGAATTCAAAAGGAAAGCCCTCAGTTCAAAACAGGTGTCCAGTTTTCAGTGACAAGATAATAATACACGACATCCCCCCCCCCCCTCCACTGGGAGATAAGAAGTCTATCGTCCACTCTGCCCCTCAGCTAATGATTCCTTTGCCACCGCTAGCGTGTTCAATCACCCGTGAAGTACTTAAAAGGGGGAAAGCACAGCACCGGAGCACCGTGTATCCTTTTAGAAGAGGTCTACTTTGAGATAGTCGAACCTTATTCAGAGGGCAGGTCTCGGAATATGGCGC
This sequence comes from Hylyphantes graminicola, assembly GCA_023701765.1. Taxonomy (NCBI): domain Eukaryota; kingdom Metazoa; phylum Arthropoda; class Arachnida; order Araneae; family Linyphiidae; genus Hylyphantes; species Hylyphantes graminicola. Next base: position 5,674,298 of record CM043117.1, on the reverse strand, counting down.
CGCTTTCGATAACGTCCAGTAAAAAAAGCTTATCCGTCAGAGGGTTAACAGCAACAATGATTCACTGAGACTTTTAGTGTTTATTATATTTTTTGAAGGATTATCTTGTATAGTTAATGGTACATTTTGAAGTAAATTTAATTTCTGACCTATTGTTTATGATTCATAAAAGAACAGCATTTAGTTTTTTTGTTTTACTTAATTCAGAAATATTTGCTACCACAGTGTTTTTCCGTGGAAAACTTATCTGCGTTGTTACGATGAGTGATCTTAACGAATTAATCAAGTTATTTTAGAGGACCGTGGATCATTTAAGAAGTTTATTGCTCGCAGCACCCCGAGGTTTGTTATTGGACCAGGTGTTCTTTTCAAGTGTTCCAAAGGTTGTCCCAGGATGGAATCGAATACAGTTGTGTTCAATTTGTTTAATGTTTCTTTTCATGAGGTTGCACAGGGGGACAGGGGGATGACGCCATCCTAAGCGAGGTGGTTGGGGGATGACGCCATCCCGACGAGGTGGGACCGTCTCAGTGGAGACGGGTGGCCTGTCCAAAAGGCGGACCGTGGATCATTTAAGAAGTTTATTGCTCGCAGCACCCCGAGGTTTGTTATTGGACCTGGTGTTCTTTTCAAGTGTTCCAAAGGTTGTCCCAGGATGGAATCGAATACAGTTGTGTTCAATTTGTTTAATGTTTCTTTTCATGAGGTTGCACAGGGGGACAGGGGGATGACGCCATCCTAAGCGAGGTGGTTGGGGGATGACGCCATCCCGACGAGGTGGGACCGTCTCAGTGGAGACGGGTGGCCTGTCCAAAAGGCGGACCGTGGATCATTTAAGAAGTTTATTGCTCGCAGCACCCCGAGGTTTGTTATTGGACCTGGTGTTTTTTTCAAGTGTTCCAAAGGTTGTCCCAGGATGGAATCGAATACAGTTGTGTTCAATTTGTTTAATGTTTCTTTTCATGAGGTTGCACAGGGGGACAGGGGGATGACGCCATCCTAAGCGAGGTGGTTGGGGGATGACGCCAACCCGACGAGGTGGGACCGTCTCAGTGGATACGGGTGGCCTGTCCAAAAGGCGGACCGTGGATCATTTAAGAAGTTTATTGCTCGCAGCACCCCGAGGTTTGTTATTGGACCTGGTGTTCTTTTTCCAGTGTTACAAAGGTTGTCCCAGGATGGAATCGAATACAGTTGTGTTCAATTTGTTTAATGTTTCTTTTCATGAGGTTGCACAGGGGACAGGGGGATGACACCATCCTAAACGAGGTGGTTGGGGGATGACGCCAACCCGACGAGGTGGGACCGTCTCAGTGGAGACGGGTGGCCTGTCCAAAAGGCGGACCGTGGATCATTTAAGAAGTTTATTGCTCGCAGCACCCCGAGGTTTGTTATTGGACCTGGTGTTCTTTTTCAAGTGTTACAAAGGTTGTCCCAGGATGGAATCGAATACAGTTGTGTTCAATTTGTTTAATGTTTCTTTTCATGAGGTTGCACAGGGGGACAGGGGGATGACGCCATCCTAAACGAGGTGGTTGGGGGATGACGCCAACCCGACGAGGTGGGACCGTCTCAGTGGAGACGGGTGGCCTGTCCAAAAGGCGGACCGTGGATCATTTAAGAAGTTTATTGCTCGCAGCACCCCGAGGTTTGTTATTGGACCTGGTGTTCTTTTTCCAGTGTTACAAAGGTTGTCCCAGGATGGAATCGAATACAGTTGTGTTCAATTTGTTTAATGTTTCTTTTCATGAGGTTGCACAGGGGGACAGGGGGATGACGCCATCCTAAGCGAGGTGGTTGGGGGATGACGCCAACCCGACGAGGTGGGACCGTCTCAGTGGAGACGGGTGGCCTGTCCAAAAGGCGGACCGTGGATCATTTAAGAAGTTTATTGCTCGCAGCACCCCGAGGATTGTTATTGGACCTGGTGTTCTTTTTCAAGTGTTCCAAAGTTTGTCCCAGGATGGAATCGAATACAGTTGTATTCAATTTGTTTAATGTTTCTTTTCATGAGGTTGCACAGGGGGACAGGGGGATGACGCCATCCTAAGCGAGGTGGTTGGGGGATGACGCCATCCCGACGAGGTGGGACCGTCTCAGTGGAGACGGGTGGCCTGTCCAAAAGGCGGACCGTGGATCATTTAAGAAGTTTATTGCTCGCAGCACCCGAGGTTTGTTATTGGACCTGGTGTTCTTTTTCAAGTGTTACAAAGGTTGTCCCAGGATGGAATCGAATACCGTTGTGTTCAATTTGTTTAATGTTTCTTTTCATGAGGTTGCACAGGGGGACAGGGGGATGACGCCATCCTAAGCGAGGTGGTTGGGGGATGACGCCATCCCGACGAGGTGGGACCGTCTCAGTGGAGACGGGTGGCCTGTCCAAAAGGCGGACCGTGGATCATTTAAGAAGTTTATTGCTCGCAGCACCCCGAGGTTTGTTATTGGACCTGGTGTTCTTTTCAAGTGTTCCAAAGGTTGTCCCAGGATGGAATCGAATACAGTTGTGTTCAATTTGTTTAATGTTTCTTTTCATGAGGTTGCACAGGGGGACAGGGGGATGACGCCATCCTAAGCGAGGTGGTTGGGGGATGACGCCAACCCGACGAGGTGGGACCGTCTCAGTGGATACGGGTGGCCTGTCCAAAAGGCGGACCGTGGATCATTTAAGAAGTTTATTGCTCGCAGCACCCCGAGGTTTGTTATTGGACCTGGTGTTCTTTTTCCAGTGTTACAAAGGTTGTCCCAGGATGGAATCGAATACAGTTGTGTTCAATTTGTTTAATGTTTCTTTTCATGAGGTTGCACAGGGGGACAGGGGGATGACACCATCCTAAACGAGGTGGTTGGGGGATGACGCCAACCCGACGAGGTGGGACCGTCTCAGTGGAGACGGGTGGCCTGTCCAAAAGGCGGACCGTGGATCATTTAAGAAGTTTATTGCTCGCAGCACCCCGAGGTTTGTTATTGGACCTGGTGTTCTTTTTCAAGTGTTACAAAGGTTGTCCCAGGATGGAATCGAATACAGTTGTGTTCAATTTGTTTAATGTTTCTTTTCATGAGGTTGCACAGGGGGACAGGGGGATGACGCCATCCTAAACGAGGTGGTTGGGGGATGACGCCAACCCGACGAGGTGGGACCGTCTCAGTGGAGACGGGTGGCCTGTCCAAAAGGCGGACCGTGGATCATTTAAGAAGTTTATTGCTCGCAGCACCCCGAGGTTTGTTATTGGACCTGGTGTTCTTTTTCAAGTGTTACAAAGGTTGTCCCAGGATGGAATCGAATACAGTTGTGTTCAATTTGTTTAATGTTTCTTTTCATGAGGTTGCACAGGGGGACAGGGGGATGACGCCATCCTAAGCGAGGTGGTTGGGGGATGACGCCAACCCGACGAGGTGGGACCGTCTCAGTGGAGACGGGTGGCCTGTCCAAAAGGCGGACCGTGGATCATTTAAGAAGTTTATTGCTCGCAGCACCCCGAGGATTGTTATTGGACCTGGTGTTCTTTTTCAAGTGTTCCAAAGTTTGTCCCAGGATGGAATCGAATACAGTTGTATTCAATTTGTTTAATGTTTCTTTTCATGAGGTTGCACAGGGGGACAGGGGGATGACGCCATCCTAAGCGAGGTGGTTGGGGGATGACGCCATCCCGACGAGGTGGGACCGTCTCAGTGGAGACGGGTGGCCTGTCCAAAAGGCGGACCGTGGATCATTTAAGAAGTTTATTGCTCGCAGCACCCCGAGGTTTGTTATTGGACCTGGTGTTCTTTTTCAAGTGTTACAAAGGTTGTCCCAGGATGGAATCGAATACCGTTGTGTTCAATTTGTTTAATGTTTCTTTTCATGAGGTTGCACAGGGGGACAGGGGGATGACGCAATCCTAAGCGAGGTGGTTGGGGGATGACGCCAGCCCGACGAGGTGGGACCGTCTCAGTGGAGACGGGTGGCCTGTCCAAAAGGCGGACCGTGGATCATTTAAGAAGTTTATTGCTCGCAGCACCCCGAGGTTTGTTATTGGACCTGGTGTTCTTTTTCAAGTGTTACAAAGGTTGTCCCAGGATGGAATCGAATACCGTTGTGTTCAATTTGTTTAATGTTTCTTTTCATGAGGTTGCACAGGGGGACAGGGGGATGACGCAATCCTAAGCGAGGTGGTTGGGGGATGACGCCAGCCCGACGAGGTGGGACCGTCTCAGTGGAGACGGGTGGCCTGTCCAAAAGGCGGACCGTGGATCATTTAAGAAGTGTATTGCTCGCAGCACCCCGAGGTTTGTTATTGGACCTGGTGTTCTTTTTCAAGTGTTCCAAAGGTTGTCCCAGGATGGAATCGAATACAGTTGTGTTCAATTTGTTTAATGTTTCTTTTCATGAGGTTGCACAGGGGGACAGGGGGATGACGCCATCCTAAGTGAGGTGGTTGGGGGATGACGCCATCTCGACGAGGTGGGACCGTCTCAGTGGAGACGGGTGGCCTGTCCAAAACGCGGACCGTGTATCATTTAAGAAGTTTATTGCTCGCAGCACCCCGAGGTTTGTTATTGGACCTGGTGTTCTTTTTCAAGTGTTCCAAAGTTTGTCCCAGGATGGAATCGAATACAGTTGTGTTCAATTTGTTTAATGTTTCTTTTCATGAGGTTGCGCAGGGGGACAGGGGGATGACGCCATCCTAAGCGAGGTGGTTGGGGGATGACGCCAACCCGACGAGGTGGGACCGTCTCAGTGGAGACGGGTGGCCTGTCCAAAAGGCGGACCGTGGATCATTTCAGAAGTTTATTACTCGCAGCACCCCGAGGTTTGTTATTGGACCTATTTTAAATCCTATTAATTTTTTATTGTTTTTATTCTCTGTAAAAATATTTATTTTTTGAAAATATAATAATAGCTTAATCAACAAACAAACCAAGATGGACTTAAATCAACAAGCAAAATTTACTTTTAGTAATAAGCATCACTAAGTACTCGTCAATTTTTTTAAAACTCATTTTTTATTAAAGTTTTCATTTGCTTGCACTTTTATCATACCTTTCCGCATAAAAAATGGAAAAACTTTTTTACAAATATAGATACACTTTTAAAACTTGGTAGACTTATTTAGAAGGTTATAAACTTTAATTTTAGCAAATAACAAATTCGCAATTTTTGCAATTTTTGAGGTACTGTGTCCTCTTAAATTGCTGTTGAACGAATTGTTCTACTTGATTGGTTCGGTTTGGTTTTGAATTATCGTTGCACTAGAGCTACACGAGGGCTATTGGCGACGGGCGTCGTATTTTTAGAACCACAGTCAGGTGACGAGCCACACCTGAATAGGCACCCAACGCAACCGTTAAGGGCGACATCGTACGCAGCGTTAGGACTTTGAAGGATATTTAACGTGCACTCCCTTACACGGGGTATTATTCGTCGGACATTTTTGGCTGCACGGGCCGTTTATAGGTCGACAGCTATTTTGGCGATGCCCGGACCCGAACCTGGGACCTTCCGTATGCTAAGCGAGTGCTTAACCGACTGGGCTCCCCAGCCCCTTTGTTCTACTTGAAGAATTGTATATGTTGAAAGAACTATGTTTTAATTTAAATGCTATTGAAAGAATCGAATGGATTTAAATTATTGAATGCGAAGTGGAATTACTATTGTGAAGTATTTGTGCAGTGTTTTATATTGATTCAAAGTGCTGTTGTTTTTGTCTTAGAATAGTGTGTATTTTTTTGCTTATGATTATATGTGTTAGTCTATTGTAAGAATTTTTATTTAAAAATAATTGTTATTTATGCGTATGTTGAAATAATTTCTCTAATTTAATTCTATTCTGACATACTTGTTATTTTAAGTCTATATTTGAATAATTGTTCTAATATAAACCTATTTTGAAACAATATTCATAATTTATTGTTAATTTATTATTATAATTTTAGTTTTGTTTTTATTGAAGCAATATTTTGTTTTACGCGTATTTTAAAAGAAATATGCATATTTAAATTCATATTTAAGTTTAAAAATTTCTTTCAATATGTACTAAAATAAATGTTCAAATTTAAAACCATTTTCAAAATTTCTTTAAATTTACGCAAAAATTTAAAGAATTGAAGGTTGAATAATGTACTACAAATCTGCATGATTCAATTATTTTAGTTGGGTACCAAAAGAAATTATACAGAAAACTTATGACGGATACATACACAATTTTAAAGTTCTGTCTACATCCTGTGTTAATCTTATCGATAAATACTTCCCTCTCAAATGGTCATATCCTTTTGCAAGCGCCGTATTCATATTAACTTACCCTGTATTATCCCTTAATTAACCCAAACACCCAAACATTATTAAATTTAAATTTCCATAATTACAACACCTAATCTCTCATCGCAAATTTCACAAACAAATCCCAAACAAAATGTATATTTTGAAATCAACTACAAACACCCCTTCCACAAAGACTTAATTAAAATTCCACAATCCCTTTTGGCCCAAGACAATCCCGATTTAAAATCTGTCTCTACAACACCTCGTAAGATTCCTTAAAGCAACACGCAGATAATTTCCTCGTATTTGAAAAATACTTGCTTAATTATTCGGAGAGGGGGGCGTAGGATTATACCCTAACAGTTAAGAGACGTTAATTCCACGTATTAACCCTAATGTCATTACCACCTGTCTTGTTAGGATATTGATACGGAAGTTTGATATAATGGTAACTGCATTGGGGCAACGAAAAGTTATTTTGGTTGTGGTTCGCTTTTTTTTTCTTTTAATTCGCCGCCCCGGCAGCGCAATCGTTAGGATGCTAGACTTTGGAGGTGCTCGGGTCGGGTTCGAATCACGGCCTGGCATGGTTGTTTGTGACCTTCAATAAATTTTGTTATTTGTCTATGTGTTTGTGCTTTCTTTGTGTCTTTTGTGCTTGTAAAAACTCTTTCTGTGTCTGTCCCACTTGACGAAAGCTTATAAGCGGTTCTCTGAACAAGCAAACAAGCTGGAATATATATGTATGAACCAACCATACTTTTAATTACCTATTGTGAAATACAAAGTAATGAAAATTTTTATGGTGGGACGAAAATCCGGAAGCTTTCTTCACGTTTTGAAAGGTAATGATTATAAAAAGGTGGTTTTTGAACATTTGTCCATTTTTTTGTCTGTTTGTCAACACTCTACAGATCGAACTAAAAATAGTTGCTAAATACAGTACAGCCCAGTTACTCGAGATACCACGAATTATATGATATCATAAACGAGTTAAGTTATAAAAAAGTTTGAATAATTAGTAAAGGGAGTAATGTAAAACAGTTATTGCATACTTATATTATTGTTCAAAGTTATTAAATGAAATCAATTGAAATTTTCTTTAACCCTATATGGTATTAGTAGAAATTTAATCAAAATAATTTAAAAAAGTAGTGAAAGATGATTTACAAAGAAAAAAAAATAAGAAAGCATTTTGAAGGGCATATAAACGTATGTACGCATGTAGAAACGTAAAACAGTTTAGGAAATACGTCATGCAGTGAGGCGTTATACTATGCGATTGATAAACCCAATCTTAATATTAAACTATAGTACAGTAATCAAATCCCCCTCCTAAAATAAAGGAAAAAACAGAGATATATTTTAATCATAATTACTGAAGATATTAGTGGAAGATTGTGCCATTTGACAAAAATTTAAAAATGGAAAAGTGAACCTTAAAGCTTTTAGTTTGTCTCTAGATATGTTCAAATCAGTACTTGCAAATGGTAAAAAATATACTTTTATTAAAGGGTATGAAAACGGGAAACTTGATATCCATAGGCTATGTCCACACTGCGACAATAACAACTGACAAGCATTGCGCGCGCATGGAAATGCATATACAATTTGTACCATTCGAGGTAGGTGCGCGCGCATGGCTGTACAATTTGCATATGCATTTGCATGCGCGCGCAATTCTTGTCAGTTTTTATTGTCGTTGTGTGGACATAGCATTAAAGAAAGAATTAATATGCACATTGACACAAAATTCTCGCATAGCACGTTCTTTCAATCGGATCTTCAAATGTTTGCCATAAATAATTACGAATCTAAGACTTTAAGGGGGAAAAATAACTGTGTGTTTTTATAAACAATATGTGTATTGCAGCATTACTTTAACTATTTCAAAACGGAATTACTAGCTGACAGTTTGTTAAACCAACGCAAAGAAGCATCTCTTTACAGTTATTTAATTTTGTTTATCCGTGTGGGTTTAGGTGAAATGGGTACATGTCATCCGTTGCTATACTGAGGAAAAATTATTTATGTATCCCTATTCATTCCAACAAAATTTAACTTACATTTCTTTCGAATTTAAGATAACATTTTAACTAATTTTCATCAAATATTAATTTCAAACCTAATAACACAAATATTTATTGTACACAAATACATGTAACTACCAAAAATGCGACTTAACCTCTTTTGACTAGGAAATATAAACGTATGAGCCCTGAAGCATAAAACCCCAAGCGAGAGGAGACATAAACTTATTCATTCGGATGCACACAGAATTAGGGCCAATTACTGTTTAATCAGAGTGAGAAGTAGAACAATTTTTGTGAAAAGAAAGCTTGCGCTATGCCCAAGCATAGAAGTGGTGTTTGTAGTTGGTGATTGGAGAAGAGATAGAGTCGCTGTTTATTTATAGATTTAAAAGATCAGAATTAAGGGTGAAATGGGAGAAGGTCTCCAAACGTTGTGTTAATCCAATTGAAAAAAATAATTTACTACACTCCTTGCCAACTTAAGTTGGATAAATAGAAAGATACTCTGGAAAAGATCCTTCCGCGAATGTAAAAAGTTCCATAAAATTTGTGAATCCATCCAGAAAACATGTTTAAGACATTAATTTCGTTTGAAGTCTAACAGATGTGAATATTATTTAAGAAAATCTGGCATTTTTATCGAAATAAAAAGTTTATTTTTTTTAAACTGTATTCAGACCATTCGGTATAAAAATATTACCTTACAAGAGTTTCCAACTAACGCAACAACCGCGCTTTTCCCTCTGTCTTTTTACTTTTTTTTAAACCGAAGTTAGGTTGGCACAGAGTGTAGATCATCTTACTACGGCTGCATTGATGCTTTTACAAATGGTTTCTTTATCTGATAAATGTAGCTGCCTTAAAGAGCTCCATGATCCCACGGAAAATTATATTTTTAGTATAGTGATACTTTTAAATTCCAAAAACTATAGCTTAAGCAAAAGTGTGGCATAAGTAAAACTGAAACCTAGATAAAAATAATAATAGTGTTAATCCAATGAAAAATAATTTACTAAGTCATCTTTCTACGACTGCATTGATATTTTTACAAACGTTTTTTTATCTGATAAATGAAGCTGCCTTAAAGAGCTCTATAACCTTACAGAAAATTATATTTTTTACTGTATTGATACTTTTAAATTTCAAAAACTAAAGCTTAAGCAAAAGTGTGGCATAAGTAAAACTAAAACTTTGATAAACTAAAAGTTTTTGTAAGTAGGTCATGAACGTTACATCCACATTCTTCTAAAATACTAAAAATCACAAGAATATCTGTCACAAATAGTAAAACGAAACTGTTGGACATTCATAATGGGCTACCTAATTTATTATGGCTAAGGTATTAGTTGAAAAGTTCAAAATTGTAGTACAAAGGGGGTACAACGTTTTCCCAAATTATTACACTAAGCCTAAAATTAATACCGTCAAAGCACCATGGCCTGATGTGAAACTTTAATATCAGTACATTAGGATTCAGGATTTTAATCTTTATATTTGTTTCAAAAGATGTATTTTATGATTCGTTCTTATAAACCTATCATATGGGAAAGAGATTTTCATAGTAAATTTTCTTGGTTTCAGTTAAAAGAAAACGTTGGTATCGATTGAACAGGTATTCTTAAAACCAGTATTTCTTAGATTAAAAATAGTGCTAAATTGCGTCAAAAGTTTCTTTAATAGACAGCATTTTGTTAATGACAAATGCTGGCAGAACAATGGTTTTTTTTTTAGTTCAGAAGAAGTCGTAACAGTTGAAATAAAAGGTTAAGTAAGTAAAAAGTAATCATTTGCCCATCATTGAAAGATGTCAAAATATGAAAAATATGGATAATGTCACGTTTGAAACATTGCACATAAAAAGTATTTAAATTATCTGTATTTCACAGAAAACATTACATTCAATAAATTATAAAAAATAGATATCGTATTTTGAGGAGCGGATTGCTTTTATTTAATAGGTTAAGGATGCATAGGTTGATCGGTAACTTTCGTTATCTATAAAATGGTTCTACATAAAACGTATCGAAAATCTGCTTGATTAGAACGTTTCGCGACTTGAGTGACAACAATAACATATGCATGAAAATTCTGTGTATATTGGTTAATCAATTTAATGGGATAATCTTACTGTTTTAGTAACAATAACTGAAACCACCAATGGAATCCAAGAATAAAAGCAGAAATTATGTCTGTCAATTGAAAGATTTTGATCAAGTAAGATTTTTCTTTTTTTTTATCTTCAATTTGACGTTTCACTAATTTTTTCTCATAAAATAAAACACTCAATTTGTGACTATTTCAATAGATGTAATTTTTACTACGGTTTTTACTTTCGTAATAGCCGACCCGGCGGCGCAGTGGTTAAGGTGTTAGCCTTTGGAACTTCTGGGTCCGGGTTCAAATCCCGATCGTTTATTGATGTGTGTGTTTGTCGAGTATATGCGGAGTACGTGCTCGTTAAATCTGTTGTAGACGAAAGTTCTGCGGAAGGTCATTGCGCAGTTTACAACGGGTACAGGTCCCTTTAAACTGTTTCTCTCCCCTTCATGGACATGTCTAAATTGTGGAGGTGGCGAGCGATAGATGGCAGCATCTGTCGCTTATGTATGTGTTGTGTCTGTCTTACTTGACGAAGGTTTATCAGCGTGTCTCTGACCAAGAACGCAAGCCTGAAAATATATGCATATCAACCAACTACTTCCTACACTCTTAAAACAAACGAATGAAATCCACTCCAGTAGGAGAAGTGCATTTTCGACACTGGAAAGGAGTGAATATTAAATCAGACTGAGTTAAAATCACTCGTTTGGAGTGATCCTATCGGTGGTTTAACACAGAAAGGATCCACTCCAAGAGGAGAAGTGCATTTTCCAGACTGGAGGAGTGAAAATTACTCAGACTGAGTTAAAATCGCTCGTTCGTTTTAAGACTCTAAAACACCGTTGCAACTATACATAATTAACAGTATATCAGCAACATTACGTACCCGTCTTTCACTTCCCTATACTTAGGGACACGCAAGTGGGGGTACGTGTGGCTTATGGTACTCCCGAATCGCTCCCTAGTCTGCGTTACGGTCACGGAATAGAGCAGTGATATCCTTCTCCCAGCTCCCTGACGACCTTTTAATTTATTATTCAAATGGATTAATGGGGTAATGCGGGGGAGACGGGTAATGTTTGACTTGGGTGAAGAGTGGTGCTATCTAGTTGAATTTTCTAGTTTGATGTGGTGTAGGGAGAGCACGATGTCTATTTATGGATATATAAAATGGCGCAAAAAAGGCTTTGAGTTATTTTAGTTTAAAAAAACAATTAACATATAAACGATTATTAAGGCTGGTCGGTACCTTGTATACGGCTAATAATAAATTGACCTTTTTCATGTTCCTTTTTTCTTTGAAACTAACATACAAAATAACGCAAAAAAATTATGTGCATTGCATGCACTTTGAACAATACACTGAAATAAGATTTTATCAATATATAAAGTAGTTTCTTTTAATGTTATTTGAGATAATGCTATGTGTTATATTAAAAAAAAGCATTTTCACATCACAAAATTACCCATATTTTTTTTCTCCTTCAAATTTTGAGAAATGCTCATTTCAGTAATTCCGAAGACCTCCGTGTACGGTAATGGTGACTGGTGCACCTTAAATCCGTCGTGGTTACTAAGTACTCCTCGTTCCCGAACCAAATCAAGACCTCTGGGGATGTCAAGTCAATTCTGGATATCCTCTAGTTGGTCTCTGTCTCTAAAAAATTAGATGGATCCACTTGTGTGTGTGTGTGCTGTTTCTGTCCTACTTGATGAAGGTTTATAAGCGGTTCTCTGGCCAAGCACACGAACCTGAATATATACCTTTACCAACCAACCAATCTTAGTTCGTATTTTATTGTAAAGGGAAGACGAACCCCGTAACATTGTCACTTTATTAGATAATCAAGCTTGAATCCAATTATATACTTTTCTGACAAAAAAATACAGATACATTTGCTCTTTACAAAATTATTAGTGCTAGATTTTAGACAAAAATAAAAGGAAACCAGTGAAACTAGATTTGAACAAAATAAATAAAAGGGAAAAAAAGGGAAAAGGGAAAAGAACATGGAAAATTGACTTGACAGCTGACCTATAAACGGCCCATACAGCAGAAAATGTTAGACGAATAATTCCCCATGTAGAGGAGTGCACGTTAAAACATCCTTCAATGTCCTAACGCTGCGTACGATGTCGCCCTTAACGGCTGCGTTGGGTGCCTAGTAAGGTGTCGGCTCGTCACTTGGCTATGCCGAAGCCCGTCGCCAATGACAATCGTGTTTCTCTACTGCGACGATAATTCAAAATTAAACTAAAATTCAATATTAATATTAGAATATTCAATTTGTGTTTCATAATATCTTTCCTTTTCAAACAAGAAATTTGTAGATGAAATATCCTGGGGGAAATTGGCGTGATTTTCTTATTGATTCTAGTGAATCCTCGTGTTTGTTTGCTTATGTTGTCCGTACCTTCCATTGATTTCATGTTGCTTCAAAATCCAATAGTCAGTGGAAATGCTTTGCTGGATAAATTCGTGGCTATCTCTAACGGATATGTTTAACATTTGTATTGGATAAGCATTAATTTCTTGAATTTCGGTGATATAAAATATTACGCATTCAATTTTTATTATGTGTAGCTAATATCTTATTAAAACTTACTTGCGAAAATTTTTTCACTAAATGTACTCACGTGTAAGTTAAAATTAATCGAAGCTTTTCAACTGGTTTACATACGTTGTATCTTTCGCATACGCTTTAACCTCCGAATTTAACTTGGAACCTGTGTATTTGACTCTAGAAACAAAAACAGAGCTAACCCCTTCTAGGCTAGCCCAAAATTTCTTGATTCAACTACTCCTCTTGATAATATGTTAATACTCTAAATTGCAGATAATACTATGAAAATTTTACAAGTCCAGCATATCTCTAGGTTTATGACATCGACGTTTTAGAAACTTTAAATTCAATTCACCTACTCTGAATTGATCACATACGCTTTCATCCCCTATAGAAATTCATGAATTAGCTCCATTGTATTTGCATCTTGAAAAAAAAAAAGCTTAAATACTAATTCTATCTAGAATAACAGTTCTTCATTTAAATACTCATCTATAGACAAATGAAAACTCTAACAAAATAATGAATACTCTTTAAATAATTAATGCTTTACCACAGAGGCTAATAGGTAAAATTCATGCATTTATAACATCGTCATGATGTTCATGATATAAATTTAGAAACTTTACATCTAATTCCCCTACGATGTAACTCTCACACTCATTTTGTGGAAATTAGTCCCTTTGTAATTGATTCGGTAAAAAATTAGCTTAACTACTAACACCAACTTTCAACTACCATCCCAGACCACATCGGGTATCTTCTTATAAATCTAAGTTTGCAGATAGATTGGAAGATAATTTAAAAAAAAAACCTAAAGAAACTTTGTTGAATCAACCAGTTAGCAAAGAAATAAAAATCATTGGTATTTTTTTATCAATTCACAGTTTTTAAGAGTCCAACGAAAAGTAGGATAGGAGATTTATTACTTTCAACTAGGAGATTTCCTGCGCTTAATATGTCCTTCTCAATGAATGGATTTACTCGCATTTTCCAGTAAATAAACTTTCGTTTTAAGACAGCACCCATTCCGAAAAAGAATTTGCCTTTTTCCACAAACGCATACACACCCATTTCGCTTACTTCTCTTTAAGACACATCACGCAAAAAAAAACGAGTAAGAACCAACTATAAATCAAGCAAGCGAGAACTTTCTCTTACTATATACTCGCATGAGTAAGATTCACTTTATAATGCGCTTCTACATAAATGGCGACAACGGAACTTCTGAGGCGAACTCGAAAAGGAGGGGCGAAAAAACGGGGCTTAAAAACTTTAGTACACGGACTTCCTTCCACCGAAAAAGGGTCTTAGACTTTTAGGCGAAGTTTAAACAGCACTCCGGTTTGAATCCGAATCTTCAGCTAAGCAAAAAAAGTTTATAAAATAAATATAAAAATGGGGTAGGGTACTTTTTCCCAAAATGGCTCACTTCCGGCACGAGTGACGTAGTGTTTTGAAAGTCGAAAAGTTTAGTGGGATTTTTAAAGTGAAAGCTAAATTTATTTAGAAAGGAAATAGCCAAAAAGAGAATCGGTTATTAATATTTATAAGATAATATAAAAAAAGGACCCACGTAGAATCCAAAAAAATCGAAAGTTCATTGCCAAAATCTTCTGTAAAAAGAGATAAGAGAAGAAAAATTAATCAACATTTATACGAAACTGTTTATGGTTTCGAGAAACAAACAGGAAATTCAAAGTTTATTAGTAGCACTAAGACATCGGATAATACGAATGTTTTGGTTAACTTCAATTTTATATAGTCTTATTTTAAATAGTCTTAATTTATAAAGTCTTACTTAACTTCACTTTTAATAGCAAAACGCAAATTAATACTCTGAGAAAAAAATATTATCAATAATATTTCAAAAATCCTTAAATCCTTTTCTGTTCAGAATTACTCTAATGGAACTTGACAAAATGATTTCAAACAATTTTCTTGACAAATGATCATTTTAAATATTGAAGGTAAAAATTGCTGAATGATCCAACTGCACTAATATAATTTCTTCGGTTTTTCTCGGTTCCTTCCCATTACAAAAATATGTAAATTATTTAACGCTTTTGTAACAAAAGTATTTTGTTTTAATAGCGGTTCCGTTATGCTTGTAAATAATTTTAACTTTAAAATAAAGAAATTAATTGAAAGTCAGTAGCCGTTTAAGTAACTATTCAAACATCAACTCAGAATACACACTTATATAAGAGTATTCACGAAGGAAACGACGTAATTATTATTGGCGAAAATAGTTTATTCGGTGAAAATTGTACATTTTTCAGGGAAATCTGAGGCTCGTCATCATCAGAAATATACGCAAACAAACTGACTGTCAACTTCGATGGGCTAATGAATTATACTGCTGCTTCTAAAGCAAAAGGCAAAATATGAATGGAATTGAAAAATTTAAATACACTAATATTTAACCAGATTTGTTAATTAAAAATAATATAAAAATAAATGACTCAATTCATTTTCCTGACAGTTCGTTAAAATATACCTTTTTGAAAATGAGCTGGTGAAAGGAAATTCTACTGAGTCTATGGAATTTTTTTCTCTCTTGAAAAAGGATTTGTATGAGGCAACAAAAAATAAAGATATATTTTCTGACATTTGGCTCAATAGAAATAGTGAGCTTGTCCATTAATATGATTTAGTCTGAGTGAAAAATATTTGCAATTTTACAACATTTGACATAGACTTCTTTCTATTAAATAATACACGTCAAATATTAAGTTGTAAGCTAAAAATATTTAAGCTACATATATGTTATTAGGTATTGATGCTAATGTAATTCATTAAAAAAATATTTCTGTACACTGCACTACAATTGTGATTTCATTATTATCTGTTTTTGTAAAGATATTCAGAAAGTATGATATGTTCAAAAAATATTTATTCGAATAAAAATTTTTAAAGTATTTTACCCCACAAAAATAAAAATCACTAAACTACACTAGAATTGCTTAATTCAATGTAAACTACTCACTAGATTATTTTTATGTAAATTTTTCTTCAATTTTGCTTATATTGCAATTTTCCTGCCTTGTAAAAAAATACGCACATAATGAAGTAAAAATGAATTTTTTTTGCGCATTTTATTCTTTTATTTAACCTAGGAGAAGAGTCAACAAAGTTTACGTTGGCTATTCTCCATTTTCTTCCCCTTTAACTGCTTTAATATTTTTATCAATGTAATAAAATGTTTTTAAATTACTGATCACACACATCATGTCTTAAGAAAAGCACAGGGTGGTTATAAAATAACGCTCGCTATTCGGAGTTGTCTGTAGCTTGAATGAATAATCCAAATGCTTCAAACATTGTGACACTTACCAATTAAGAAGGGGGAAAAAGAATGGAATCATAAAAAAAATAGAATCCTAAAAAAGAATAATCATAGAAAACAAACTCGCATCTTGACCAGGGTTCTTAATTACGAGGCGTAGTCAATGATGACCAATTACGGCCAACACAGCTAATTACGCCTCGTAATTTAGAACCCTGGTCAAGAGTAGTGTTTCTTTTTTTCGAAAAAGAATGGAATGATAAAAAAGAAACTCGTATCTTGACCAGGGTTCTAAATTACGAGACATAGCCAATTATGGCTAATTATGGCAAACACATGGCCAATTACGCCTCGTAATTTATAACCCTGGTTAAGTGACAAGTTTGTTTTTTATGATTCCATTCTTTTTCCCTCTTCTTGATTAGTAAGTGCATCAAAGTTTTTTGCATTTGGATTATTCATTCAAGCTGCAGACCACTCCGAATAGCGAGCGTTATTTTATAACCACCCTGTATTTAAGGCAAAGAAATTTATTAACTTACATTATACCAACTAAAACAGCATCTGTGGTGCGACGTCAATTAAACCCACCCAACCGCAACCACACATCTCTCACCCTAACGAAGTCACCGATGCCGGCAATCGATACCCGATACCACATCACACGTAGCTTCTGTATCATACAATAAAAACTTCATCCCGTTTATCCTTAGGCAGCCACCCAATTGGAAAATTAAACCACATAAAAAAACTCATCCCTTGGCACAGCTTGTGATGTTGGTAAGAAATAATTGTAACTGCTGTTATTTTATTTCATCCCTTTGAGTTATACAGAAGGTCCAGTGGCTTTAGTTGTAGTGCTTCTCAGTGAAATGCCACAGGTCCTTTATCGAGTCTTGGATGGGGAGAGATTGATACATCAATTTATCTCTTAAGTGGATCGATAAAATGAGGACCAAACATGCTTGCAAACTAAACACTGGGGACACCGGGACCCAGGTCATATTCCGAGCAACCCAGTGATCTTGATCAAGTAAGATGAAATAGGCACGGCAGGTTTGGTCCTCTAACGGGCTATTGCGCCATAGAGTTTAGTTTTTGTTGAGTGATTTTGGAGTGATCCTGTCGGAGGTTTAACACACAAAGGATCCACTCCTCTCGGAGAAGTGCATTTTCTAGACTGGAGGAGTGAAAATTAACCCAGACTGAGTTAAAATTGCTCGTTTGTTTTAAGAGTGTATATTCTATATCAACTGTTACTTTGCTTTTAAAAGTCTATATTACATTTGAAGGTATATTACATCAAAAATGGTTCGCTCTCAGAGTATTCACCCAAATGTATTCGGTGTGACGCTAATGAAGTATCATTATAACAAAATGAAATAAAAAAAACAATATTGCATACATTACATTACTTCTTTTTAATCTTACACTTTTGCCAAACAAAAGCTACAAAACCGGTGCGAACCGGTTCAGCTGAAACCCACCTCACCAGAAAAGGTGGAAAGGCGCTAGGAGGTGCTTTTAAATAATTCATCTGAAAATGTTTAGCCCCCCCTTCTCCCATGAAATTTCCACGGTCTGAATTTCCGTATAAAATAATCTGGATCCACTAAGTTGGATTATTGATCCCCCTACGTATAAACTTCCAGTGCGGAGTTTCGGCAATTCAGCGAGTTTTAGGGGAAGTTTTAAGCCCTTTCCCTTTAGTTTAGGAGGGTATTAATCTGTCCAGAGGAGTATTTGAATGAAGAACTGTGGGGTAGTCGAAAGGGGGTTCAATATTTAAGCTAATTTTTTTTATCAAACCAATTAGAAAGGAACTTATTTCCCTAGATAAATACTGTACTAATTTATACGAAATCCTATATGAGGGATTCACCGTATATTTGATAGGTGAATTAGATTTAAAGTTTCTAAACTGACAATGTTCCGAATTATTGAACTTTTAATCTTAAATATAGGGTATTAATCTGTTAAGAGGAGTATTTGAATGAAGAACTGGTGTGGTAGCTGAAGGGAAGGTTAGTATTTAAGCTAATTTTTTATCGAACCAATTACAAAGGGACTTATTTCCATAGGTAAATACTGCACTAATTTATATGAAATCGTATGCGAGAGGCACACTGTAGGTGCATTCGATTTAAAATTTCTAAACCGACGATGTTCTAAATGCTTGAAGTACGCCTCTTAAATGTAGGGTATTAATCTGTCCAGAGGAGTATTTCAATGAAGAACTGGGATGGTAGTCGAAAGGGGGGTATAATTTAAGCTATTTTTTTTATCGAACCAATTACAAAGGGACTAATTTCCCTAGATAAATACTGTACTAATTTATACGAAATCATATATGAGGGATACACCGTATATTTGATAGGTGAATTAGATTTAAAGTTTCTAAACTGGCAATGTTCCGAATTATTGAACTTTTAATCTTAAATATAGGATATTTTTCCGCCCATGAGAGTATTTGAATGAAGAACTGGTGTGGTAGTCGAAAGGAGGGTTAATATTTAAGCTAATTTTTATCGAACCAATTACAACAAGATTTATTTCCGTAGGTAAATACTTTACTAATTTATACGAAATAGTATGTGAGGGGCACACTGTAGGTGCATTCGATTTAAAGTTTCTAAACAGACAATGCTTGAAGTTTACCTATTAAATTTAGGGTATTCATTTGTCTAAGGGATTATTTGAATGAAGAAATAGGATGGCAGTCAAAAGGCTACCATCCAGGCGAATTTAAGCTAATTTTTTATCGAACCAATTACTACAAGACTTATTTCCGCAGGGAAATACTTTACTAATTTATACGAAATAGTATGTGAGGGACACGCCGTATATTTTATAGGTGAATTAGTTTTAAAGTTTCTAAACTGACAATGTTTTAAATTATTGAACTTTACAACTTTAGTTTAGGGTATTTATCTGTCCAGAGGAGTATTCGAATGAAGAACTGGGATGGTGGTCGTAAGAGGAGGTTATAATTTAAGCTAATTTTTTTTATCGAACCAATTACAAAGGGGCTAATTTCCATAGGTAAATTGTACTAATTGTACGTATGTGAGGGACACACCGTTCATTTGATAGGTGAATTAGATTTAAAGCTTCTAAAATGACAATGTTCCGAATTATTGAACTTTGATCTTAAGTTTGGGGGTATTAATATGCCCAGAGGAGTATTTGTATAGAGAACTGGTGTGGTAGTCGAAATGGGTGTGGGGGGGGGGGGGTATAATATAAGCTAATTTTTTATTGAACCAATTACAAAGGGACTAATTTCCTAGGGAAATTGTACTAATTTATACAAAATCGTACGTGAGGGACACACCGTATATTTTATAGGTGCATTAGATTTAAAGTTTCTAAAATGACAATGTTCTAAATTACTGAACGTTGCCTCATAAGTTTGGGGTATTAAGTATTTGTACACTCTCAGAAATAATGCGCTCACTTTTGACGATTTATTAATCCTCAATCCTCATTTCGTTAATTTTGAGTATTATTTCGTCAAACTATCACGTGACTTTTGAGTATACATGAATAATCAATCTAATGATCGTAATTTGACGATTCTGTATCTTGATTTTGAGGAAACTGAATCTCATTGTTGTACTGACATGCTCAAAAATGACGAAATATTTCTTTAGATTAGACGAAATTCGAATTCTCATAAAAATGACGAATCAAATTTCCTCATTTTGAGGAAAGAAAAAGTACGAGTATTTGCCAGTAAACGGCATCGTCAAAATTATGGAAAATTTCGTCGTTTTTGAGTATTCATTTCTGAGAGTGCAGTTATTTCCAATCGTAAAACATGAATCAATTAATGAATGACAAATTGCTGAATTTCCAAAACAACCATAAATTACTGAAAAAGTATTTGGATCACAAATGTAAATCAAAAGCAAGTGCAAAAATTCGATCAACTTAGAGAATTTATTTTATGGAGTTTTAAAGACAATATCAAAAGACTAAAAATGAGAAAATGCATTTTCAAAAATTTTCTCTTCTTTTAGTAATCATTCAACTTCTTTACGATGTGATGGCGTTTTCTTTGAGTAGTATTAAGATTTTCGAGTCGATGTTCTTTTCTAAAAACAGTTATTTTGTTTGATTGAACTCCAATTTCGCAAATACTAATAAACCAATTCATTCAAAGGTTATTGGGTACCGTATAGGGTAATTCCAGTAACTTTGAAAATTAATAAGTTCGGAAGCAGTTATCCTTTGCTATGCGCATGTTTCTAAACCCACGACGCATACGATGTCGCCTTAAAAGTTGCGTTGGGGGCCTACTCAGGTGTCGGCTCATCACTTAACTGTAGTTCAAAATCCAGATTCCCATCAGCAATAGCCATCGTGAAGCTGTAGTGCTGCTGTCATTCAATCTTACCCTAACCAAACAAAATGGTGAGTTTAATTTGTTTCATTGTCTCACTAGAGCTACGACTATTGGCGTCAAGCGTCGTAATTTAGAACCGCAGCCAAGTGACGCTTAAGAGGACTCTCTTGGGTTTGGTTTGGTTTGGTTTGAATTATCGTCGCACTAGAGCTACACGAGGGCTATTGGCGACGGGCGTCGTATTTTAGAACCACAGTCAGGTGACGAGCCACACCTGAATAGGCACCCAACGCAACCGTTAAGGGCGACATCGTACGCAGCGTTAGGACTTTGAAGGATATTTAACGTGCACTCCCTTACACGGGGTATTATTTGTCTTACACTTTTGGCTGCACGGGCCGTTTATAGGTCGGCAGCTATTTCGGCGATGCCCGGACCCGAACCTGGGACCTTCCGCATGCTAAGCGAGTGCTTAACCGACTGGGCTCCCCAGCCCTGGACTCTCTTGGGAATTTCATATCTTGAAAATCGTAATGTTATTCCTATGGAGAATATTCGCAAGTCAATTACCGCTACAAATTCATCGAAAGGTTACTAGTTTCTTGTTACATTGTAAAGAACGAAATGAACTTAAAAGATAAAACTAATATGTTTTGTGAAAATCACATATTTAGTATTTTTAATAATTTTTTTTTAAAATTAGAACTTAATGCTTACTCCATTTTTTACTAACTTCAAAAAATCATTAAAAATACTAAATATGTGATTTTCACAAAACAAATTAGTTTTATCCTTTTAGTTTCTTTCGTTCTTAACAATGATACAAGAAATTAGTAACCTTTTAATAAATTTGTGGTGGTAATTGACTTGCGAATATTCTCCATAGGAATGACATTACCATTTTCAAGATGTGGAATTCCCAAGAGAGTCCTCTTAAACAAAAAATCACGTAAATTGAAACAAGGAATTATTTTCGTGATCATCCCTTACTAAGTTCCCAAGAGTAGAGATTGTGTTGTCTTTTCCCATTCAAGAAATTCCTTCATGAGTAAAATAATCGATGACTGGGAAGTGGTCCATGTTGGGAAATCTCATATCGATAATGCATCGATTGGATTTCTACCAGTTATTTGGACCGATGTGAATCGATACATAAATGTCAAGTGCAGAAATGAGGAGTGGTTTTTTGGTATTTGATGGGATGTAAATAAATGGTTTTCATAAGCAAATCGATATTATTTTTGATATCTTTTGAATTGTGAATGGCCGATGTCTCGAACAGGATGGAAAGAATCGATGGGAATTTCGGTAATGTATTCCAAGGCCTCTTTCGAAAAGTCGATATGAAAAAATATTTATTCATGTATTTATTTTGTTGGGTTTTTTTATTAATAAATATTTAATGTATTTTTATTAGATTATCATAGATAAAAAAGCAAAGTTATTCAAACTTTTTTTTTAATTTAAAAGTTTGGAAGTTAATTATTTTGGAAAAATATCTTAATAATGTTAATGAAGTAACTGGTCAATAAAATTTCTTTTAAAAAGTAAAG
Organism: Hylyphantes graminicola; assembly: GCA_023701765.1. Taxonomy (NCBI): domain Eukaryota; kingdom Metazoa; phylum Arthropoda; class Arachnida; order Araneae; family Linyphiidae; genus Hylyphantes; species Hylyphantes graminicola. Next base: position 5,652,170 of record CM043117.1, on the reverse strand, counting down.
AATAAAAAAAAGCAAGACAGAAACTTTTTCCTTAAATAAAAGGCTGCATAAGTGTATTGTGCTGTCACTTTAACTACATAATCTACTGCTAAGAATTCTGTTTGAGTAAATCTCGTCGTACTTACGTATTGCTTTTAATGAAAATAATTGCTTTAAAAAAATCAATTTTCCTTAAGTATGCATTATGTAAATGGTTTTTGCTTTTACAATTTTATTTTCATGTCATTTTTTATTTATTCCTTTTCCCTTTTTAGAAATGTTAATTGAGGCATCATATCATGGCCCATTATCCCTGTACTATGTCCCCTTAGCATTCACCTTTGGAGGCTATTTTGGACTGTTATATGTTTGTTTAAAATGATCAGCAACTCAAATATGGTAATGTTTTAACATCAGTTGAATGACCTTTAAGTAAACTAATGTTTAGTTTATGAGATTGTAAAAAAAAATCTTGTATTTTTGCTGAAATGCAAAGGTTAATAAAAATTTGTCCCGATGGCCACCACTCATCCTATATAGGTCTTGTTAATTTGACTACATATTCTACTAAATGCGTCCTGGTTTAAACTTTGCAATGCTTCCAAATGTATTGCGCAATTTTTATAAAAAGTATTTTGATAAAAAAAAACTCAACTATCTCAAGGTACAGCTTGGCAAACGTCAACGACACTTTCCGTGGGCGTACGTCACATCACACTTATATGTAATGTTATTTTTTTTGTTCTCAGAAAAAAAGATTTTTACAGTGCCATTTGGCCCTTTAAACAATTATCAATTAATAAACTAAACTTACTCAGAGTATACAGCTTAGTGAACCGTCAACGAGGGACACTTTCCGTGGACGTACGTCACATCACACTGCCGCCTCGGTGGCTGAATGGTTAGTGTACTAGCCTTTGGAGCTGCTGAGGTCGGGTTCGAATTCCGGTCAGGCATGCATGTTTGTGACAGTCAATAAATGTTGTTATTTGTCTATGTGTTATTCATTTCTTTGTGACTGTAAAAATTTCTTTCTGTGTCTGTCCCACTTGGCGAAAGCTTATAAGCGAATCTCTGAACAAGCACACAAGCTGGAATATATATGTATCATACCATACCATACCATACCACATCACACTTGTACGTCCCCTCGTCCTCCACCCCGAGCTGCCCAAGGTGCAGCTCGGCCAACGAGCTCGTGTTGTGCAGGACGAAGTGGGCCCGTCCCGCAAACGAGCCCATGGGCCGCGAGTGGGACTCCGAGTAGAGGTAGACTCGTCGCCACTCGTGGATATAACTCATAACCCTTTATAACTTCCCTCACATATCACTTGTACGGGATTACATTTTGTTTCTGGGAAATTAAATGGTTTTTTTACAGTCTAAGCTCCTCAAATAGTTATTAATGACGGACACTTATTGTGGACGTAAGTCACATCCCACTTGTATGTCTCCCTGTCCTAAGACTGAAATCTCTCGGAAAGCACTGTTTCTACACTATAAATATCATATTTGTACTAAAAACAGCTTTTTTTTAAATGTATGTTTTTTATCGTTACAATTAACTGACTTTTACAGTGGCAGTTTTGTAAATTTGACTACATATTTTACTCCAATGCGTTCTAGTTTAAACCTTGCAATGCTTCCAAATGTATTGTACATATCTCATAAAACAATTATTTATTAAGAAAATAAACTTACTAAGAGTGTACAGCTTCGTAAACGTCAACGAGGGACATTTTCCGTGGACGTACGTCACGTCGCACTTGTACGTCCCCTCGTCCTCCACCCCTAGCTGCCCCAGGTGCAGCTCGGCCGACGAGCTCGTGTTGTGCAGGACGAAGTGGGCCCGTCCCGCAAACGAGCCCATGGGCCGCGAGTGGGACTCCGAGTAGAGGTAGACTCGTCGCCACTCATCACCGACGTGCCTCGTCCACGTGATGACGTAGATCTTGCCGCAGCCGTGGGAGTCGACCTCGCAGGGCAGGACGACGGAGTCGCCGAGTTTGCCGGAGATGACGTGTTCTCTGCCGCCTGTGGAAGAATAAAGATGGTTTGGTTAGAAAATTGGCTACATAATAAGGAAGTTGGTTAGTGTATTAAAGTTATTACATGATTTTTGAAATGAGGGATATTTCTGAGAGAGTATTGTTTTGTTAAGTTTGAATTTTTTATTGTCTACTGCTTTGACTGATTTAAAAACGGTTGGTTACATAAAATATCAAAAGTATTGATATAAGAAATAAACAAACGTTTGAAAAACTAATAAAAGAGAAAGAAAGTAGTGTCATTTAGATTAGTTCAAAGTAATAGTATACTTCTTAGAGAGAAAGGTTAAGTCAAGAAATTAACATGGGCAAACAAATAAGAGCTACTTCAGTAGGAGTGCGCCCAGAAACCACAACAATGGATTGGACTATTTTTGCTCTGAAATGATTAGTCTTTTTCAGTATGTTTCTTATAGTTAAAAGGAAATGAGAGCGTTCAGCAATGGTCCAAGTCATTAAGCTAGTTACATGCCTTGGTTTATAAAAACATTAAGTGATACACCCTTCGAATGATAGAAGTCAAGTTATAACTCCAAAATGTATTCGTTCTTACTCAATTTGGCAAAATAGGCTGATATGTAGCACTTCAATGTGCTGGTAAAAATTTGGCTCGTGATTTTACGAAAAATATAAGTCCTAGTAACTGCACCGGATGTATGAGGGAATGTTTCATCATATTAGGTAGAACCGTTTTTACACTTTTTTTGTCTCTAAACCCTAAAATATGGTTCAAAATTGTACAGAAAATGTGTATAAATATTTCACCATACACCCATTTTTATGGTGAAACCAAGCACAACATTTTTAACAGTGATGTAATATGTTATCTTGTTCAGTAACTGATTTGACTAAGATTGTATTAATATAAATGTATTTCTTCATTACTCGTTGAACCCGGAACTTAAATAAGGCAGTGCAAGTCTAATTCACGTTAATCATTCAATTTCGTTAATAATCCTGTTAAATCTCATGCTGGAATTACACAACTCAGCACTGAACACTAGTAATCGCTTACAGTCAATTATGCAGCTTCAATATATGCTTATCCCGTAAGATTTACAATTATGAATTACTTTTCACTGATACTTGGTTATCCTCTGATAAGACGGCGTCAGTAGATTTGGAGTGACTGGAATATGTAAATTATCTTTAAGAGGGGTGGATATAAGTTCACAATCTTGGTTTGATAATGTGATGCTACATATATCTGTCGAATTTAATTAAAATGGGAAATATAACTTAGGGTAAGGTGGGGTAAGTGGGCCATTGGGGCAAGTTGGCCAGCCCCCCTGGCATTTCCCGAATTATGGACGTAAAAAAATCTGTTACAATATTTTTACGTATTCACCCCAATAGATGCAGAAAACATTATGGCATTATTTTCATTTAAGTATGTAACAAGGTACAATCTTTTTTGTGAAAAATTTTAAAATTGCATCTTTTCGTAATTCAAGCCATCATACTATTTTTTTATTTTTTTCCAAACGGTTCATGACACAAAAAAAAATGTTATATATTTTGAAAGTGTATAAAACATAGTATCTTTTTGTAGTGTCATGTACTTGTGATGTTGATAAGGTTAAAAAAAAATTGGGGTGGCCCATTTAGACCCGCGTTTGGTGTAAGTGGGCCACCACAATGGCGGGGTAAGTGGGCCATGGGTGGCCCACTTGCCCCAACTCTTTAATATACTTAAAAAAAAGTCATATTCACTGATTCATGGGGTTAGTCATATTCACTATTCATAGTACTATTCATTGACATAGGCCAGTTTAAAATCTGTAGCCCTAACATTTTTTTTTACACTACATGCAAAAATGACAAGATGAAAATTAACGTATTTTTTCTTGTAGTAAGCTTGCATGCCAGAAAAAGTTGCTATGGGGGAACTATTAAAAATACATCATTACTTTTTCAAACACTCAAAAAATCATGTAGATTATTCCACTTGTGCCATCTTATCTCAACCAGTTGTGTAAAAATATATTAGGGGGGTGGCCCACTTACCCCCACCTTGCGGGGCAAGTGGGCCACTCGGATGACCAAAAAGAAAAACATATTTTTTAAATTTATTATTTGCCAATTTGTGTTAAGGTTGCCATGGGTACATTTATAACATATGAGAGAATGGACCACAAAAAAAAAATAAGTTGTTAGGCCGATGATACCCAGTGGTATGATGGTCTAAAGTCGAATTATGCCAAAAAGGTTGCCCACTTACCCCACCTTACCCTACTAAAACTCCGTGTAGTTAGCATTCGGTTTCGGGTACGTACACTCTTAAAACAAAGGAGTGAAATGCACTCCAGTTGGAGAAGTGCATTTTCGACACCCTAAAGGCATGCATATTTTTTCAGACTGAGTTAAAATCACTCGTTTGGAGTGATCCTGTCGGAGGTTTAACACACAAAAGATCCACTCCAAAAGGAGAAGTGCATTTTCCAGACTGGACGAGTGAAAATTAATCAGACTGAGTTAAAATCCACTCTTCTGTTTTAAGAGTGTAATATTTGCTTTGATTGTAGATCACAGCGTAAAATGTATAACAAGATTAATCCTGATTTGCAAAATTTTGTTAGCTTCTATTCAAGCAACGTTTTACCGCTATCAGTATAGCTTTTTTTTAAAACATCTTTCGAATGATGAATTCCATTCTGAATTTGATTCTTTTCTCGAAATGCGAGGTTATAAATTACGGAAACATCTACTTTAATGTTTTTTTTTGCTATCTATGAATTTCAAATAACTTTTTGAACATTGTCTTGTTGAAAATCTTTAAAAAGTATGTACTTAACAAAATATAACAACAGTTTACTATCATAAATACTGGCTAATTCCCCCCGAAAATAATGCTGCCCTCAATCAAGATTTCCAAAATACTAACATTTTAGCATTTTAATGGAAAAAGTTGCTGACCATTGTCCTATTAAATCTAGAAGTAAGCAAAATACATTAATAAACTATATAAAACATTATAACTCGCACTGAATAGACGAACTACCATTTTAATAAAAAACTATTTTGGAATTCTACAAAATTAAAAAAAATTATATATAAAAACAACTTTTATTAAATCCATTAAAATTCATCCCTTGGTGAATAAATTATATCAATCGATTGAAAATATTTTATTAATACATGCAATATCTGATAATTTAATTCAAATAAGTAACGAAGATACCGCATACAAAATCTTAAATATATTTTAAACCCACTGAAATCACTGGCATTCGTGTTTACCATCGGCGTTACGCAACTAACTGTCTGTCATGATGAATAGTTAATGGTTAATTCATCCTCCAAATCATCAATCTCTTTAGATGAAGGACAGAGAATTATTAATGAACTTCCTTTAAGCTTTAGTGTGAAGCAAAATACATTGACAAAACATAATAACAATAAACGTATATTAATTCGACACACATTAATATTTTAATATAAAAAACTAATTATTGCATCTACACTTCAAAATCTGCATTTTAAAATTAAAACTTTTATCCTAGACTTCAAAAGTTTCATATTTTTTTCATAAAATCATTAAAATTTATTATTTAGGGAATAAATTACATAAGGTAATTGAAAATATTTCATTATTATCAACAACATCCTATGTATATATTAAAATTCCTAACGAAAATACCACCAACACAAAATCTTAAATATATTTCAAATCCATTAAAATCACTGGCATTCGTGTTTACCAGTGGCGTTACGCAACTGACTGTCTGTCATGATGAATAGTTAATGGTGAATTCATCCCATCATTAATTCATCCTCCAAATCAACAATCTCTTTAGATGAAGGACAGAGAATTAATAATGAACTTCCTTTAAGCTTTAGTGTAAAGCAAAATATATTGACAAAACATAATAACAATTAAAACGTGTATTAATTCGACACATTAATATTTAAATAGAAAAAACTATTTATTGCCTCTACACTTCAAAAACTGCATATTAAAATAAAAAACTTTTATCCTAGACTTCAAAAATTTAATATTATTTTTTTTAATAAAATCATTAAAATTCATTATTTGGGGAATAAATTACATAAGGTAATTGAAAATATTTCATTATTTTCAACAACATCCTATGTATATATTAAAATTCCTAACGAAAATACCACCCAACATCTTAAACATATTTTAAATCCATTAAAATCTCTGGCATTCGTGTTTACCATCGGCGTTACGCAACTGACTGTCTGTCATGATGAATAGTTAATGGTGAATTCATCCCATCATTAATTCATCCTCCAAATCAACAATCTCTTTAGATGAAGGACAGAGAATTATTAATGAACTTCCTTTAAGCTTTAGTGTGAAGCATAATATATAGGCAAAACATAATAACAATTAAAACGTGTATTAATTCGACAAATTAATATTAGGATCAAAAAACTATTTATTACCTCTACAGTTCAAAAACTGCTTATTAAAATAAAATAAAAAACTTCCATCCTAGATTCTTCAAAAGTTTCATATTATTATTTTTTTTAATAAAATCATTAAAATTCATTATTTAGGGAATAAATTACATAAGGTAATTGAAACTATTCCATTATTATCAACAACTTCCTATGTATATATTAAAATTCCTAACGAAAATACCACCAACAAAATCTTAAATATATTTTAAATCCATTAAAATCACTGGCATTCGTGTTTACCATCGGAGTTACGCAACTGACTGTCTGTCATGATGAATAGTTAATGGTGAATTCATCCCATCATTAATTCATCCTCCAAATCATCAATCTCTTTAGATGAAGGACAGAGAATTAATAATGAACTTTCGCGGAAGCTCCGGTATATCTTTGCAATAATGCAGCTTTTCAAATTCTATGGACATTTTTGAATGGAGTAAGTATGCAGACAAAAATGTCGGACGAAAAATTAATAGGTTTTTGGACAATTGTTTACCGGGAACCGGTGAATGTAAATTTAATGTGGTTTATTTTAAAAATAGTTTTTTAGACATTCACTGAAAGGGTTTTGGAAAAGAAATCTTTCAAAATATAGTTCATTAAAAATTGTCTTTCAGATTTTTTGTTTAATATTTATTCAAATACACATTTTTTGTAAATATTTTTGAATAAATATGTTTTTTGTATCGATAAAAATAATTAAAATCAAAATTCCATTAAAACAGCATAATAAAATATCAAGTAAGTGAAAGCTGTTTTGAAATTAGTTTTTAGAAAAGTTTATAAATATGTTTATTAAATATGTCGCTTTCAAAAAATAAGTTAAAAGATATAACACGGTAATGATTATTGGAGATTATGGAATAACATAGAAATCATATAATTGAAAAAACGTGCATTATCTATATTTATTTTACAATCACACTCATGTAAGATTATATTAATCACATTAAACACTTTACATACATTAAAATTGCACAAAATTTATTTTCTTTTATCAACCCTTCTTTAAAGTTTTTGTAAAAGGTAAAAAAAATGTCTTTAATAAATTTAAGCGTTTTGTGTAGCATTAAAAGATCTAGTTAACATATATGTAACGACGTATTTACTCAGGTTTAGTTACTACATTAAAAAAGAGTCTTTTATAAAGGGATTTAACTCATTTATTTTATAAGAAATGATGTTCACTTATTTGCACAAATTACTCTTAAGATCCGAGTAAAATATTACACGTATATTCTTATGTGCGATCTAAACATACTTTTCATACAATTATATGCTAAAAAGTATGTTTTGCAAAGAAATTTTTAAAAATGTGTTCAATACTTACTTAAGAACACGTTTCAAATTCTAAAAATACACATTTTTTGTGCTATAAATTCAACAAAAAAAAGCCGTATCACCTATTTGTAGTTAAAATTTTATTTTATCATAGTTTTATTTCAAAATTCCTTTAAAATTAACTATTAAAATAATTTTTTGAAAAGTTCGAAAAAAATCAGAAATATGTCATAAACAGATTTTTTAATGATCATAATACTGAGTTTTCTGAAATTTTTGCAACTACTAGAAGATACCGACAATTTTGTAAAATAAATCAGATGTTTTTGTAAATAATAAATTTAATTAAAATATCAAATGTGTTTCTTTTTTTTTTTGCTTTTATTCTTCTACTTTATGTTAAACTTTTAGATGCATTAGCTACATTTTATTTTTAATTGTAAAATTTAACATTAAGAAACAATTATTTATAAGCTAAAAAATAAAGACAGATAAAAACTATACAGAAATTAAAATATTGCTACATTAATTCTATTATTTATTTCAATTGAAACAGCATGACACATGAAAATTAAATTTTGGAGCAACTACTAAAAAAATTAGCATTCCGATTTATTCAAAGGAAAATAAAAAGATTTTAAAAATAACTTGAGAAATATTTTCAAGAAAAAATTACTTTCTTCACAATCAATGAACCATATCTGAATATAGCAGATAAAATGTCTTCTCTGAATAATTTTTTTTTGTGTGTAATAAGAGTTTAAGTGTTTGTTACATTGAAATTTATTTAGTTTTAATTAAAGGATATGTAAAGCAAAAAAAATCCAAATTAAAATTAAGAAAAATAGTTTCCTTTCATTTAAACTTTGTGTTCTTAAGATCACAATGTGAAGAATTTAACAGGTACTTAACTTCAAATCGCAAAAAAGTAAGTTTGAGCATAAACTTATTTCTTTTTTTAAAAAAATATTCTGTAGATTACGCGTTTAATTTAAAACACATCTGCATACTTAGAAACCAATTTAGTTTTTAATTTATTACTTTTTTGTCTCCAATTTCGTACTTCACTTAATCACGATTTTTAAACATTTTAAATCGACCGATAACAAGGGTGGTTTGACAAAAGTGGAACCCAGTCAGTTAGGCATTCGCCTAGCATGCGGAAGGTCCCAGGTTTGAGTCCGGACATCGCCAAAATAACTGCCTTCCTATAAAACGTCCCTTACAGCCAAAATGTCCCGACGAATAATACCCCGTGCGGAAGGAGTGCACGTTAAATATCCTTTGTCCAACGCTGCGTACAATGTCGTCCTTAGCGGTTGCGTTGGGTACCTACTCAGGTGTCGGCTCGGCACTTGACCGTGGTTCCAAAATACGACACCCGTCTCCAATACCCCTCGTTCAGCTAAAGTGCGACGATAATTAAAACTAAATTAAATTAAGCCGCCCCGGTGGTGCAATCGTTAGGATTATAGCCTTTGGAGCTGCTGGGGTCGGGTTTGAATCCGGGTCAGGCAGGGATGTTTGTGACTGTTAATAAATATTGTTATTTGTCTATGTGTTTGTGTCGTATCTTTCTTTGTGGGTCTCTTGTATCATTTCTGGGGCTTAGTACAATAGACTTAAAGCCGCAGTGCTTGGCGATCTTGCCCCCCACCAAGAAAGTCATAAGTCAAATTAAATTAAACTTTTAAGGGAAACTTCAGGTTTATAAAGGGTAATACTGTCAACACTTTTAAAACTAGTTCTTCCAGAACAATCAGTTACAAAAGTATCAAACTAAGATCACTTAATCTAAAAAAAAAAAAAATCCAGTGCATTTTGTACTTAGTTTCAATTTCAATTTCAATGGCGAAGTCAATGAAAAGAAATTTGTCAAACCCGAATTTTTCCATTTCCCTTTCCAGAGTAGAAAACGACCCCAACTCTGAGAGGGCTTAATGATATGCGACCCAATCTCGACGCATTACCAAAACGTGTTTTTAAAGAAAGCCATCCCAAAACCCAGGGATTTGGTTCTAATCTTTAAAGGATTTGCGAGTAATTCCTAGGGGTTTGCTGAGAAACTGAGTTTTAAATTTCATCGGTTTTATGCGGCCACCAACTTCTTTTAATCCGTCCATATATTTTAATATAGTTTTTTTAATGGTGGTGGTTTCTGGTTTTGTTTTTGGTTATGTGTAATGTGGGGATGTTTTAAGTTGCGTTGTTAAAAATTGAATTATGATATTAACATAGAAAAAGTAAGATAATACGTTGTTTGAAAGATTTATATTTTGATGAAATGCATGTTTTTAAATGAAATCCGCATTAAAAGTTTGTTTCTGTTTAAAAAAACGAATATTGTCATAAATATTCAAAAAGTGAGTATTTGTATTTTATGTTTATAACCAAAACATCAACAAAAAATATGTATTCAAAGTTTTTGTTCATAACACTAGCATTATTTATACGGCTTTAAATTAATTAAATTTGATACATAAACAGCTTTAAGTTTGTATATAAATGATATGATTATGTGCAGCCTTTCTCACTATTTACTGTAAAATTTTGAAGGAATGTGGCTTCACAAACACGGCAGAAGCTTGCAGTAAGTACAGCCACCATGTTTACGGAGTAACATTACACCTGAAATTCGGATGGAAATTACGGAGGAAAGTTACACAACGTTACTAATGATAACCAAAATTGTTTAATAAATTTTATTTTTGTTTAAACTGAGTTGAATTTTTTTTTTAGTTTTAACCAAACATTCTGAAAATAAAGGATAAGTAATAAAATAAACTAGTGCCAGGCCATCTTAAGAATAAATATTTTCACATTGCGACAGCATATTGCCAGCTTCAAACGCGTTTACGGAGTAATGTTCTACCAAAATTTTACAGTAGTACAATACAGTACGATAGAGTACTTAACAATGAGTTAAAGTACGTTAAGTTTTCTTTCTTTTTGTACTTTGGTAAAATATCAAATCTGTAAGTTTTTGATACATTCCAAATATTTGTAAAAATAAAATATTTATGATACCAATTTTTATATGCCTATTAATTTTAAAATAAGGTATAAAGTTAGCGTTGTGTGAGAGAAAATTCTTAAGGTAGGCGAATACCCAAAATTCTAAAATTTTTACTATTACTTTAATCTTTTCCAAATTTAGCATAATGATTTCAAATATAATGAGCAATGATTTTGGGGCAATTTTTTTTTATTTAAATATAATTGATTTATTTTAAACGGTGTTTTTCAACTAAAAAAAGGGGTTTGCCCCCACACTTCTAGCATAAAAAGTTTTACATTAATTTACCTGAAATTTTTTACAGATGCTATTTCAATATATATCTGTGCCATGAACCTCTAACATCTGGTGTAAAAACACAAGTTTTTTTTTAAAAAATGTCCTCGTGTAAGCTAATCGAAAAAAATCCTTTTTTGTGGTTAATTTTTAAAATTTTTCTTAATAACTTCTTTTCTTGTAACTTGTATGTAACTCTAGAGGGTCATTGCATGCATCAGTTCAAAAAGAAGAATTTAACACATAATTAATGTTTATAGGATGAAAATTCAATGTGGCAGAATTGTTAGCGTAAACCTCTTTTTTTAGTAGAAAAACACCGTTTAAAATAAATAAATTATATTTAAATTTTTAAGAATGCCTAATTAGTATTATTCATTATATTTGAAATCACTATGCCAAATACGGAAAAGATTAAAGTGATAGTAAAACTTTTAGAATTTTGGGTATTCGCCTACCTTAAGTTCTAAAAATATACTTAAGTTTCTTTAAAGTAACTTTTCTTTATTTACACATAGTTCTTTTTTAAAGCTACACTCTCACTTATCATATTATTTATTTAATCATATTAAAACATTATTGGAAAAAAAATTCAATTTCCTTTTACAACAAACACAAATTATACACATTATTTATAAACATAATTCAGTTATTTATAGCACTATTATCCATTCACTTTGAACACGCTATCGATCATTACAATAACGAGGCACCATTACAATTTTATGCACAAAATAACGTAAGATATTAATCTTTCGTTGTATTAACCTACGCGGCTGTTTTTGTAACCCGAGCATAAAGATTTCTTCAGCTCATGAAAAAGCAGGCTTGAAATTTATGACGGTGCAGAGAAACGCCTTAAAAGAGCCTTAATTGTTTTTCTTACTACCTGATCTCGGTGAGGGAGGATAGTGATAACAAAGGAGGTAAAGCTCATAAAAGACACAAAAGTATGTTTTATGTGATGATATTTCTTTGTGTGTGAATATATTTGGTTGGTGTGATAAAATTCTAACTTTGAAAAGGTTAATTTTTGTAAGAAATAGCATAATATTTGTCATAACTAAAGTGTTAACTGTGTGTGTTTAAATCACAAGCAATACGAAAAGTTAGGGCTGTGGGGAGCCTTGTGGTAAAGATCTTGATCTCGGGATTGGAAGGTCCTGCGATCGAGTATCGGTACCACTGAAGACCCACGGAGTAAATGCTCGTTAAATCCGTTGGACCGGAAAGTCCTGTCGGCGGTCATTGCGCAGTTTCCCACGGGTCCTGTCCCTCTCTTTCAGGGACATATCTAAATTGAGGAGCTGGCGGTAGATGGCAGCATCTGTCATGTATGTGTGTTGTGTCTGTCTTACTTGAAGAAGGTTTATAAGAGGGTCCTTACCAAACACACAAGCCTGAAAATATATGTCTACCAACCAACAAAAATTAAGACGGCCACATCTATGATGACGTAACAGTTATGTAAAAATGTTGTCCAATTCCCTACAAACAAATATTTTTCTTTTTCGTCTGCAAGTGGCATCGGGAATCGATCGCGGGACCTTCCAATTCTGAGACCGAGACCTTAACCACTAGGCTACAAACGGTTCCCAGCATTGCTTTTTTCCCACAAACAAACCACGCACATCTCCGTTGGTATTGTGCATTAACTAGTTCGTTATTATGAGGCATACTTAGCCTTGTTGAAGCTCCTAATTGGGGAAAAGAAGTAGAAGCCAGAAATTTCAAAAAAAAATCACACTTCTTAAAAGGCGCGTTTACATGAACCATCGAATCCATGGAATGCCAAACCCTCCATTATGGGAAAAAGTGGTCAAGCAGGATTTTTAACCCAAATAAGCAGTATGTGGCGAATCCATGGAATTAAACGTCAAACCCTCCTTGATTGGAGGTTTGCGAACCCCCCAATGAACCTTGCAATTCCTGTTCTGCCTGGGTGAAAATCCCCAAGAGAGAAAAATTACGGAGCTGGTCTTCATTCCATGGATTCGATGGCTCATGTAAACTCGCCTAAAGTTTGGTTGCGTAAATAAAAAAAGAGAGGTGGGGTTTTATCACTTGACCAGGGTTTTAAATTAAGATGCGCAATTTTCTGAGTTAAAGCTAAAAAAAGAGGCTAGAAATAGACAGCCGGAAACGATTAAATTTTTATTTACCATGGTGGGCGTCGTCTTTAGCTGGCAGTGTATTTCTTTTTCAGATTTTCTTCAATGAGTTTGTAAGTCACTGCAAACTATAATATCCTTTGAACTTTATTGTACAATAAACAACAGACAGAAGCCTTTTTAAGATTTTTTTGTGAATATGAATTCGTCACTTTTATGAATTTTTACGTTCATCAACGAAACATGATCAAAAAACAATGTTGAAGCTGTAGAACTTGTGCGAACGCGTTTAGATTGTGTTTGTTTTCCGGTGAAATATTCGGAACATGTGAACATTATGTTCCAAACGTGAACATTTGTGTTGTGAAATATTCAGAACCTGTGCATAAGAACGTGTTTTTTTTTCGGAAAAATATTCAGAACATGTGAACATAATGATCAAAATGGTAACTTTTGTGTTGTGAAATATTCTGAACTTGTGAATAAGAACGTTTGTTCTTTCGGCGAATTATTCAGGACTTGTGAATATTATGATCAAAGCGTGAACTTGTGTTGTGAAATATTCAGAATATGTGCATAAGAACACGTTTTTTTCGGCGGAATATTCAGAACATGCAAACATAATGATCAAAATGGTAACTTTTGTGTTGTGAAATGCAAAGTGTGAACATAGTGAAGTATTGTTTCTGACTATTGAAGAACCGGAATCAGCTGGTGTTTCAAAGACGTATTCTTCGCATCTGTACTTTGGGTAAGCATTTGTATTTATATTTTTCAATCTTGTTTTTATGTTATGGTTAAAGTTGCATTGCTTTTTGACAGCTGGACAGCTGGATTGCTTTTTTGTTGATATTCAAACATTCTAAAACGCATTTATTTCGTATTCTTCAAGTTTTCCGTTTTCATTCCCGTTTAGTATCTCTTTCACGATTATTTCTCAAAAGTTAGTTAGAATACTGTAATACCAAACTAAAGATTTGATATGTATGAAATGTCTTACGTATTATCACTATATTCCGTCACGCGAAAACTCCTCGGAGAAAACTTTAATGACTTATGCATGTCTTCTGTAACAAGACTGCTGAGATGTGTCTAATAAAATGTTTTATTGGCTGTTAAAGCTTTGACTTTTACCCTTACGATTATATCTTTATGAATGCGTAAAATGTTATGTTGTTTCTTTTATTCATCCGTCAACTTTACCTTAAAATATATTAAAAGTCAACAGTAGAGTTGTATTTAGGAAGAAATGCGAAAATTTAATTTTAAAGTTCATCGAAGTGGTGGAAATTCTATTAGCTACTTATGTATATACTTTGGAATAACAAGTATTTTAATTAAGTTATTAAAGTTCAATAGTATTAATTAACAAACATCAAAGTATGTTTTAGGTAAATAAGTATTCATAGTAAGTATAAATAAGTAGTTTATCATAATATGTGTTAAAAGTAAACAGTAATTGTATGTCAATAAGATAATTTTAAAATTCACCGGGTAAATTTCCAGGATCTGGTGCAGCTTGGCGCTTGTCGAAAAACAACAAATTCTTGGCGAAATTCGCGAGCTTTGTCATTGCCAGATTCCTTTACGCCGATGCAACCCTAGTTTCTTTCATCAATCTCTAAGGTTAATGGATCGCGGAAAGCTACGGGAGAGTTGGAAGTCATTTTTTTCTCCCAGGTCAAACCCAAACATCCAGTCTAGTTGGAATTAACGTCGCAATAGAGATGCACGATTGGCAATCCACTTTGGTTTGAATTAACGCCGTACTAAAGCTACACAAGTGGCTATCCATTCTAACTCTATGGGCTATCCCGTACTCAGTTTAGTTTCGTTTTAATTTTCGTCGCTTTAGAGCTACGCGAGTGGCAATCCAGTACGCACCCGTTTGGGGCCCCGGGCAATTTTTTTTTCTCTAAAAAAACATCAGTATCGAACATCGGGCAGTATTGTAGGGCCCATTGAAAGCCGAAATACCCGTTTGGGGCCCCGGGCAATTTTTTTTTCTCTAAAAAAAAACATCAGTATCGAACATCGGGCAGTATTGTAGGGCCCATTGAAAGCCGAAATACCCGTTTGGGGCCCCGGGCAATTTTTTTTTCTCTAAAAAAACATCAGTATCGAACATCGGGCAGTATTGTAGGGCCCATTGAAAGCCGAAATACCCGTTTGGGGCCCCGGGCAATTTTTTTTCTCTAAAAAAACATCAGTATCGAACATCGGGCAGTATTGTAGGGCCCATTGAAAGCCGAAATACCCGTTTGGGGCCCCGGGCAATTTTTTTTTCTCTAAAAAAACATCAGTATCGAACATCGGGCAGTATTGTAGGGCCCATTGAAAGCCGAAATACCCGTTTGGGGCCCCGGGCAATTTTTTTTTCTCTAAAAAAACAGTATCCAACATCAGGCAGTATTGAAGAGTCTGTTGAAAGCATTTTGTTTGGGGCCCCCGGCAGCTAGCAGACCGGCCCTCTTCGAATCGACAATATATTCAGAATAAAAAAAACCGAAATATAATAACCCAAACCAGATATTCATAGTTAACTGTAACCGCGATTACGATGCGCGCGCAACTTTACCCACAATTCATTGCTCGCAAGTATCAACAGCGTCGTTGGTTGGACGAAAAAATAAATTAAGAACAAAATAATTCCATTGTGCGCGCACATCATCCGGGCTTCTTACCCACAATTCCGTGCAAGTATTACCAGCGCCGACAATTGGACGAAAAGATTTTTCGCCGTATCACCAAATAAAATTGTTTATCGCTTGCTACAAAAAAAAGCCAAATCCCTTGGCGACAAATGCACCAGATGGTGGAAATTAACCATTCACCGAAATAGTAGATCTTATTATTTACTTATATGCATATTTTAAAATTTTAAGCATTTCAATATTGAAAAAAATTAGTGCTAATTAACAAATATCAAAGTATGTTTTAGGTAAATAAAAATATAAACTTTACTGGTATTAGATTTTTATTACAAAATTTATTACCATATTTCAATAACTTTTATAGGCCCCGTATATTATTTACCCTAAATTATTAAGTTTTAACGGAAATTAAGAACTAACAACAAATTAATTTACTAGAAACATGCCATAAAAAACATGCAATCGTAGCATTTATTGAAATAAATGCATTGTCAAATAAAATAAAAAAAGAACTAAATTATTTTAAAAATAACGCCATATTTAATCAAACATTATTTTAAAAAATGTAAATGCTGAAGTATTTCATGATATTAAAACATTATAAGCTCAATTTTGGGTTGTGATGTCAGAATCCGGTCAATTAAAAATATTTTAGATAACAAATATTTAAATATTAATAAAATTTAAATAGTATTAATAAGATAAATAAAAGTGTTTTAGATAAATAAGTATTTTAAAAAAACTTAACTGTTAATAGATTTTCACAGCAAAATTCATTTTCTCATTTCAATAACTTTTAGACCATACATTATTTATTCTAAATTTTTGAGTTCCGAAAAAGAATATGAATTTACAACGAATTAATTTACATGGAGCAGACGATAAAAATACATTCAATGAAACAAATATTTGATAAAATAGAATATAATTCGTATTTTAAAAATTAATTCCACTTTTTATAGAACATTATAAAAAAAATCCTTATATTAAAACCTTACTAGTTCTAATTTTCGGTCGTGATAATAAAATAGTTCCTTTCATAAGCTTGGGATTCTATTAAGAAATCAATACTTCAACTTTAAAAACTGCATTGGGAAAGTCGTTTTTCGAAACATTCCACTCAATTATTAATGCTACAGACCCAAGAACTTAAATATTCTTTACGAAATTTCGTGGCTACTTTGCATGTGGAATGACTTTTGAGAGGCATTCGAAATCTCTATGAGGTTTTACGTTTCGTTTTGGCGAATTTTATGGCATTTCGTGAGGGAATTTTAGGGTTTTTTGGATAAAATGGAGAGTCGTTTGCGCAATTTTTATTGGATATATCTCGATTTTTTTTTTGTAGTTTTTGAGTTTTCAGACGATATACAAAGTTTCAATGTGTTTCTTGTGCAATAAGTTTTAACATAAAAATGACTTGTTTTTTTCTGATTGGGTATAATGGTATTGATAAAATAAATAAAATAAGACTCCGTTAAAATTAAGTTTCTATATGATTAGGCGCATACTAATATGTGTTAAATTTAAAAATATATTAAGGTTTCCACTTGTAAAATAAATATTCGTATTTGAGTTTCATAGAAGCATACATTTACTTTGTTTACCTGAACGGTATTCTTTTTTTGTATGTTTCTTATATTTAATATTTAAAAAGCTTAGTGGATAAAATATGCCATGTGATACTTATGGAACCAATTGCGTGTGTGTTTTTGTGAATAAATATGTTATTCCCTGCTTTAAAAATACCAAGTTCACCCTTTTTGTAATAAAATTTTAGCTACAATATTTTTTTATTGTTTGCAAATATACCATTTTGAATGGAAATAAATGCAAATTTAATCCTTAAAGCTCATTCACTCGCTCACTTTTTCCCCCCAAACTTAGTCAATTCAAACGTAGATAAAAATTTCTCGTGGTTTTATGAACAATCTTATTTTGTAATTGAGCCTTTTTTTAAAAATTTTACTGAAGACGTTAAAGAAACTGCACAGTATAGAACTAGACTAAAAGTATATAAACTAAATTAATTGCACGTAACTTAACAATAACTAAGTATTTAAAATATTTAATTTTAAAATATCTTTCATCACTTTATTCTATATAAATAACTTTGAAAGGATATTGCAATCTATTTATCCACTTTTGCGATGATAAGTTTGCCAATGTTACATATTTAATTAAAATACATTTTTATTAAAAAAAATTACGATGAGTAATACGAGTACTTGAATCCTAGAAGTATGTTAAAGAAAAATTTGTTGTGAATAAAACCTTTGCATTTTCTTTGAACAAACCTTCTCTTTAAGGGCAAACATTTTTCTTCTATTTAAAATGAGAAAAATGTCACAAAACGTAAATTGCAAACTCTCTTGCATGACTTACTGCAAGGAAACGGGTAAATTTGTTACACGACGTACTTTTAAAATGCATTAAAAAGGTACGTGGCTTTATTAAATGAAGCCTATTTTGGCTGAAAACGGATTTTTAAGTATTTTTTATTGCATAACATCACATTTATTAAAAGGCCGCTGCATGTTTGATTGTGCAGAAATTATTCGAATCTTACGGTCGAAAGTATAACTTTTACTTTTTCTATTCTGACGTAGTTCAGTAAAAATTAAAACGATTTGTTAATTAAAATATGAGAAGGAATGGTGTTTATTATAAATTCTCTGAAAAATTATGCAAAATTGTTGCGTCGTTAAAGCTGGTATTCACATTATTGCTATGTAAGCATATATGACAAGATTTTGTGTAAGCATAGTACAGTATCTTTATATTGTAATAAAATGATAAAAATTCAATACGTCGTTTGTTTCGAAACTCTTAAAATTTGTCGACATTTTAAATAATTATTTTTAATAAATAAAATGGCTTGCAAATGCTTAAGTTTCCTTTCAATTTCAAATTAATCGAATAAAAAGTACGAAAGTTTCCTTTAATGATATAGTTTAAAATAAATATTAATTGTGCACAATAAGTAAAAAAAAATTATACAATTTTTGTTCAGCAGTCTAATGGTATATAATGAAGTATTTAGAACCACTGACTGCACTCCTAATGCAAAAGAGTGAAATACACTCCTAAAGGAGAAGTGCAATTTCCACTTTGGAAAGGAGTGAAAATTAAATCCTAAATCGCTCTTAATCACTTTAAAATCACTCGTTTGTTAAGATTGTTGGAGGTATAAAAAAACAAGAGTGAAATCCACTCCTATAGGGGAAGTGGATTTTCGACACAGAAAGGAGTGAAAATTAACTCAGACTGAGTTAAAATCACTTTTTTTGTTTTAAGAGTGTAGTTTGTTAAACGATTTACCCACCAACGAACCAATCAAGGTTGCGGGATCCGTCCCAAGTGCCACCGCTTAAAAGCAACCTCTCTTTTAGTCCACAAACTGTCTATCCTGTCCATTCCCGACCTCGTAAAATGGACAAACGACCTTCAAGTCCCCTTAACAGCTGATCAACTGCGACCACAAAGACTACTTTTGTTTCCAGCTTTTTCCTTGTTTTTCCGCCACTGATTCTTCTCCTTATTTATTGGCATCTCCTGGGTAATGCTAAGGAAAGTTTTGCTATCGAATTAGAGGCTTATAGAAGGTGGAAGAAGGTAGAATTCATTAAGTAATTTTTTACGTTGTTTTGAGAGCATTCTAAGGTTGATATTTTAAGTTGGTGCTGTTGTACTGATTTTGAGTAACATGAAACAAGAAAAATGCTATTAATGTAACTATTATAATGGAGAAAATATTTATCGTTCATATTTTAACATAGCAGTTAAAATTCTCTCTTAATTTGATTAATTAGTAATTTGAGGTACAGTTAATATAAACATTGTATTGGGATGGGCGAATGATATTTTTAAACTTGCTAACGTTAATATTTAAAAGATAGCATAGGTTGAACTCTTTTTTTTATTGAACTTGAACAAATAACCTCATAAAGTAACCATAACAGAAGTAACTGTCGTAAAAGTCTATACTAAATATGAAATCGAACAATAACCGACGAGTGCCCTTACACTTTTAAAACATGAGTGAAATAAATTCCAGTAGGATAAGTGCTTTTTCGACACTGGAAAGAAGTGAATATTAACTCAGACTGAGTTAAAATCACTCGTTTGGAGTGATCCTGTCTTAGGTTTAACACACAAAGGATCCACTTCTTTCGGGGAAGTGCATTTTCAAGACAGGAGGTGTGAAAATTAACTCAGACTGAGTTAAAATCGCTCGTTTGTTTTAAGAGTGTACGCCTTCATCAAAATCTTCCCATTTCTGGGTTAACTCTGAATGCGAATAATGTTGGACAGAATCATCGCTTTAAAAATTAGTTAATTGATATTGACATCAACTATTTAGTTATTTCATCATATGGGGTTTAATCAAATCAAATATATTGGGTTCATCATCAAATATCATCAAATGGGTAATCATCAAATATATTGTGTTTTATTTTTTTATTTTGTTTTGCAAAACAGGACGGTTAGAATTCTAAAAAAACTAACTAACAGCAAAATTCCCTTCTCATCCCACGACGCCCATTTATTTCAATCTTTATTTTGTGTTCATTAACACGCTCACGGGTGCCATATCTAAAAGCACTTCCTTGATTAACGACTAACCTGGTTCGTTCAGTTTAATTTTTTAGCGGAAACATGCAAAGTTTTATGTAAAGCTTTAAAGGTTATCCACGTTCAGTTTTTTAACGGAAAATTTCCCTGGAAACTGAACTAAACGTGATTGAGGGAGACACCTTGTGAAAACTTTTATAAATACCACCTTGATTAGAAGGCCGGCGAACTAAATGCTTGACGTCATATTAGTGGACCGATTTTGTGGTTCTGACCAATGATCATTTCGTGACTAGATCTTGTATTTGAATACATTTTAAAGATAAGATGAATGAAGATGCGACGTCATCTTAAGATACGACGTTATTGGTCAATAAAGTGAAACTGGTCAACTAGTGTGACGTTATGTTGCTTAGTTCTTCAGCCTTCTAATCTAGGTGGTATTGCTTTTATAGAGAGAAGGTCAGACAACTCTAGCAATCCAATGTTTTTGATTCTTTAATTGATGTATCTATCCCTATTATTTCTTGTCTCCCAATTATTATGAATAGCAGATTGGTCATTTAGAAACTATTTTTCTTAACCTATCTTGTCCATTCTCTTACTCCCATCGACAAGCCAGGATGAAAATACTCTGCACAAAAAAAATTGGGGTAACACTTAGTGTGTTTTTGTTACTCTTTCAGCCCCAACTTTGTATTTTTTTTATATTCTAAAATTTGTGTAATGGATTCATTATGCATCCAGACTGAAATGATAAAAAACAGGTGTGTGTGTGGGGGGGGGGACTTTCTTTTTTTAAACTAAAATTTAAAGAAAAAAATAGATTCGTTACTTTTGAATAAATTATAACAATATTTTTTGTACTTAAGGGCTAGTGTGCTTGGTCGGGCATATAAACCTTCGTCCAGTAAGACAGACACAACACACACACGTGACAGATGCTGCCATCTATCGCGCGCAACCTCCACAATTCAGACATGTCCCTAAAGGGGAGGGAAATAGTCTCTAGGGACAAGTAAGCGTGAGAAACTGCGCAATGACCACCCACAGGACTTTCGGATCCAACCGATTAAACGAGAGCGTACTCTGCATATACTCGGTGGATCTTCAGTGGTACCGGTACTCGATAGCGGAACCTTCCGATTCCCAGATCAAGGTCCTAACCACAAGGCTTCCCGCCGCCCCCCGTAATTGTTTCGAACAGTGTACTTAGCTTGCACATTAAGTTTAGCTACACCTGATCTTCAAACGACTGTAGGTGCCTGCTGACTTCAAACTAAGGTCCAGTGACTAAACATTTTCAGTTTCGCATTGTATGCAAAAGGCTTGAGCTTATTTTTTGTTTTGTAAAGGGTGTTGCGAGTAGATTTGTGCAATTATCACGCCTGGATCGTTACCGCGATGAGGCAGTTTTTGTAAGGAAGCCGTATATAATTGGATTATTAAGTTGTCTAATTGACTACTCTGTGATTATCTTTGTTCTGGAAGTTAGTGGGCTTCATAATAGTAAAAAAAAGCTTTTTAGTAGTAAAGGCTTATATGTTTACATTTATAATGCTTCTGTAATCTTACGCGTAATCATGCGATGCTGAAACCATCAACGGTAAGTGTGCTTAATCAAGTAAGAATTCATCGAGTAAGTAATGAGATTGAGAAAAATTCACTACGAGGTCATCAAGGTCTTGAAAACTTATTTTTTTATATTTTCGGTAGGTTTGAAGCGCCGACCTTCACAAAACTAGGTTTACATACAGTTTATGTTATTGTAATCAATTTTGTTATTAATAATTGTGCCACACATTTCTTAAAACAATCATAGAATATTTGTTGCTGTAATCCCTTTGAAGATTTTCGAAAAGCGCAAAATTTTCGCCTAACACGATACATAAGTAAAATTTATATTAATTAATAAAATATAATAATGAAACAACAATCATTAAAATACATACAAAAGTGTAAATATGACGACAAACTTATAATTTTACAAACAAAAAAATATAAATTACAAAATTATGCGGCATTTTAATTTTTAAAATTATCGCCATAAATAACTTCGTTGAATTACAACCGATTTTGATATATTTATGTTCCAAAGAACCATCTGGTCAGTTACTGCCAACTATTTCTATGATTTTACGCTGGCGATAAAATAGCACCCTTCATAAAAGTTGTTCCCGATGAATGGTGCAATTGTATATCAGACCATAAAGCTTTAGAAAATATTGCATGTGTAAAAAAAGTAATAAAAATATCTTCCGGTTATGTGAATTAGTTTCACGTAATAAAACTGACCTTTACAAGATAAGTATTTAAGTAATACTGTGTTTGTATAGCAAAATTATTTCTAAGTTTCGTAAAATTAAAATTGAAAATTTTGTTCAAGCATAAATGTGCTGATGTAAATGGTGCATTTTCACCTTTCTGAGAAACTGACATCTATTTAAAGTTGTGTTTTGGGTTACATTCCTATTACTACTGAATTAATTAAAAAAAAATTGTGATTTTTAGTTATAAATTTTGAATTTATTTCGCTTTAAAAATATCTGGAGTTATTTATTAATCGTTTCTGGAGTTATTTTTAATATCTGGAGTTATTGAAAATTTTGTTCAAGCATAAATGTGCTGATGTAAATGGTGCATTTTCACCTTTCTGAGAAACTGACATCTATTTAAAGTTGTGTTTTGGGTTACATTCCTATTACTACTGAATTAATTAAAAAAAAATTGTGATTTTTAGTTATAAATTTTGAATTTATTTCGCTTTAAAAATATCTGGAGTTATTTATTAATTACGAAAACTAATTAAGTTTCTGAGTTTAGTAGTATAAACAAAAGTGTATTTTTAATACTTTTAAATTTAAATTAAACTTAATTGGTGTGTTTCCTCAGCAAATATTAACCGTTAGTTTTAAAAAAATCTTTGCAAATTATATTTTTCAAAAATATATTTGCTTGAAAAATATGCTTACATAAAAAAATATACATTTGTAAAATTTTGCTAGAGTTGAAGGAAGTTAAAAATCCACATTAACAGAAGCACTTTTGAATGTAACATAAAATTTTAAATCTTAACATTTAAACGAGTTGCTGAAAAATACATAGCCAAGTAAAACAATGTTTTAAATTTTTATTCTTTTGCATAAAAAGCACCACATACAAATTAAATTAAGCTTTGATTACATTGTTTAAGTTTTATCTTAAGATTATGATAGCGTAAATAATTCAATGAAAGTCCTCAATAGAATTATCTTTTAGTACGCCGGAAATTAAAAACTAAGAAAAAAAAGAGATACAAAATTAAGTTAGCTTTCGATAGCAAAATAAATGGTTTCTTTTCTTAACGTAATTTGCATTTTTTATTCTTTAATTGTATTGAGAGAAGACTAAAGAAATTGAAAGTGAGTATTAAGTGAGTTATTTCTTCTAAGAAATAAATTAAGATATTGCTTTTAGTTTCTTTATTTATTATTAATAAGCACTCAAAATTCATATAAAAATAATGTAATTGTGGAAGATTTAATGTAGGCTTCGTATATTTTATTTAAAAAAAATTCAAGGGATTAACTGAATATTTTCAACGGCAAGGGATAAGAAACTTGTACACATTTCCTGAGCAAGAACGTAAATTTGAAATATTTTTTAAAATAACTAAATAACTAAATTTAGTCAAGTAAAAAAATGTTTTAAAAAATAAATATTATAATGATAACAATAAGTGAAACGTATTAATTTTCAAAAAAAAAATATATTCTGTACATCGGATTGGCTGGTTTCGCGGGTCGTAAATTAACCATGCTTTTATTCCTGTTGTCATTAGGGAGAATAAGAATTGGTATTTTGAGAAGGTAAACTATGTCCACTAAACTTATTAACCAATCATCACAATAATTTCAATCTTGTAGAAGTCTTACCATTTAAGGCAGGTCGGTATACGACTAATGCTAAATTTACCTTTTTCATGTTCTTTTTTTTCTTTGAAACTAACATACAAAAAACACAAAAAAAAATTATGTGCATTACATGTACTTTGAACAATACACTGAAACTAGATTTTATCAATATATAATTTTTAAAAAAATATTATTTAAGGTAATGGGTGAGGTTTAAAAAAAAGCATTTTTACATCATAAAATTACATCACAAAATTACCCATATTTTTTTTCTTCTTCAAAATGTTGAGATGCTCTTTTTAGTAAGGTAAATAAAACACCCTGACACAGTTATCCTGTAAAAATTTGAGATCTATACATGAAATAGTTTTTAAGAAAAAGTTACCTAAACCTGAAAAAACACCATTTTGAGAAAAATGGGATTTAAAGCTGAAAATTTACATTATGAAAATACTGCTGATCCATATCAAAATTAAAATTTACCTGGTCAAAGTAGTCTGAATAAAATACAATGGAAATCGTTGGAAAGCCCTTGAAACGTATTTTACACATACTAAAATTAAGAAGATCAATTTTTCCCAGTCGGTTGCGGAAGGTCCTAGGTTCGGGTCCGGGCATCGGCAAAATTACTGCCGACCTTTAAACTTCCCGTGCAGCCAAAATAAGTGTTGTCCCCCGTGTGGAAGGAGTGCACGTAAAATATCCTTCAAAGTCCTAAAGCTGAGCACGATGTCGCCCTTAACGGTTGCGTTGGGTGCCTATTCAGGTGTCGGCTCGTCACTTGACTGTGGTTACGACACCCGTCACCAATAGCCCTCGTGTAGCTCTAGCGTGACGATGATTCAAACTAAACTAAACTAAGTTACCTGATGGATAAGTTACCAAATGGAGGCAAAATAACTGTTACAAAATATCGTTCATTTTATATTCGTCACAATGGCGACAAAAACCCAAAGACAATATCGTCAAGGGAAGTTCCGCTTATCCCCCCCCCCCCTACTTTGACTTTTATTTATATCCCCTAGGGGGGGGGCTTAGGAATAAAGGCGTCTTTAAAATAAACAAAAAATAAAGAATATCGTCCGGAAAAAATTCCCGGGTATTTTACGGATAAATGCCGATAGTAAAAATCCGAAACTCTCGCGGCATCGAATTTATGCAAATACTCGACTTCTTTTTGTAACATGGGGGGGGGGGGGGGGGGGGAGGATATGCGGGTGGTAACTGAGGACTTTGATTTCGATCCTACTTTAGGAATGGATGGACTCGTATAATACAGTTACAAAACCCATGACATAAACTCTTAATAGATAGCTTGAATGGTCACCCGCTTACAGTGAAGTCACAATTATACCGTTGCCTTAAGCCCCTCAAACTACCCGGTAGATAATTCGTCTAAACTTAGAACAGTCACGGCTACAGTGATGTCCCAGTTATGTACACCAAGCATTGCCTTTTAAGGCTCAAAATTAGCAATGAAAATATACTCGTGTTTAATACTATTTTAGACACAAAATATGCTAAAATTTTTTTTTAATTTCTCCGTAAAACCATCAAAACGATTTTAATATCTTTGTCAAAGAAAAATACAGAAACTACCACTCTTATCGAATAAAATTTGACAAAAGGCCGAATGCGATGATGTTGGAGGCAAGAGACAGTGTGTATACTAGTTCGACATTTTTAGCCTACTTTTATTTTTTTAAATTCGAAATATAATTACAAAATAAAAAAGTAGGTATTGACATGCAGTCGATGTCCGTCTGTCTGTACGTACTCCCTTCCTAATCGGTTCTGCACATCGTATATAAATTTTTTTCTTTAGTTAGAAAGCTGATGTGACCTTAGAAACCCAACTTTCATATTTTTTGTCCGTCTGTCTGTACGATCGGACGGACATAGATCTACTATTTGTCGACGAATTTCCCTTTGAATTGGCATTGGAATTCAATTTCGAGTCATCTAAATATCTGTTGCCGACTCAATAATGACAAGACACTTTATTTATTTAAAAATAATATTATTCGAAGCAAAATTTTTTTCGGTTATAAATCAGTTTGGAATGACGTCAGAAATGTGATTTTTTTATTGTTTATTATTTGTTTACTAAGTAAGTGTCAATGCATATTTTTTTGCGTATATACCTGATTAGATTTAATTTACATTTCTTACTTTAATAGCATTTTGATGAAGTTTCATGTTTTTTGTTATAAATAAATATCTAATTATTCGTATAACTACAAATAAATCAAGCAGACAATAAGCAATATTAATTTATTTAAGATAGAAATTTCATGATATAAGTTGATTTTGGCTTTAAGAAATTTAAATTATAGCTGGGATGCTGTGCTTAGTGAAATTTATTCTAATGTGTGTAAATTTTATGTCGAAACGTTTGTAGATGGTACTTACTGTTACGAACCTAGTTGCTTCCTTATTATAATTTCAGTATTTATTAAACGGAAAGTAGGCTATTTTAGTTCTTTTAGAACTTCTTGTTTTTAACGTAACAAATAGTCGGAATGACGTTTATGCACACAATGGTGGCAAGTGTGCGGTATAAAGTCGATTGTGTGTGTTTCTTTTCAAAGATATCTTTTTGTATTTTTTTCTTGGGTTTTCCGGAAAAGAAAAGATTTGTTTCTGTGCGTCCCGCCGGAACTTCGCTCGACGACACAAAAGGAGGCTTTATCCCCTGCTATTCCGCAATGCTCTGGTTTTGCAACGAACATTACCAGGTTAAAGCAGTCTGAATAACGTACAATGGGAATCGTTGGAAAGCCCTTGAAACGTATTTTGCACAAATAATGAAATAAAAAAAAAAGATTTTTTTTTTTAAAAATTACATGATACGGACCTGCCTTAAGACAAGAAACATTCCCATTGGTCAAATGAAAAAATGTAGAAAATTTTAAAACCATTCGCGGAAGCTGGGTAGCTCAGGTTCGCCTTGCATGCGAAAGATAACTGCCGACCTATAAACGGCCTGCGCAGCCAAAAATTCCAGACGAATAATACCCCGTGTAGAGAAAATTCGCATAAAATACGCTCCTTCAGAAGTCTAGGTCGCTTTAATGATTTCGTTGGATGCCCACTCGGGTGCCGGCTTGTCACTTGATTGCAGTTCTAAACTATTAAGTCCGTTGCCAATAGCCCTCATGAAGCCGACGATGATTCAAACTAACCTAACAAAAGTACGCAAGTGCACCCATAATTGTTTTGAGCAGTGTAGACATTTTTTTTATAACAAATAGTCGGAATAACGTTTATGCATACAATGGTGGCAAATGTGTGGTATAAAGTCGATTGCGTGTGTTTCTTTTCGAAGGATATCTTTTTGTATTTTTTTTCTTGGGTTTTCCGGAAAAGAAAAGATTTGTTTCTGTGCGTCCCGCCGAAACTTCGCTCGACGACACAAAAGGAGGCTTTATCCCCTGCTATTCCGCAATGTTCAGGTTTTGCGACGAACAGTTTTTTCTATGTGCTAAGGGGGAATGGGGGTGCAGGACCGGGGGTCTCCAAACTCAAGTGCCTCAATGTTAATCCAATGGGAAAAAATTATTTTCGCTGCCACATTTCTCCGGCTGTATTGAATATTTTTACAAGCGGATTTTTTTATGTGATAAATGTAGCTGACTTACAAGTCTCTATCTTCCCACTTTTTGAAATTAGTACGAATATTTTTTTGTAATATTCATTAAATTACTTTACACAAAATATTCGAAGCAATTTCAAAAAGTGGGAAGATAGAGACCTGTAAGTCAGCTACATTTATCACATAAAAAAATCCGCTTGTAAAAATATTCAATACAGCCGGAGAAATGCGGCAAAGAAAATAATTTTTTCCCATTGGATTAACATTGAGGCACTTGAGTTTGGAGACCCCCGGTCCTGCACGCCCATTCCCCCTTAAGATCTCGTTGTTTTCTTAGTGGAAACGCGGATTTGGGGAATGAGATGGTATGTAACTCGTATTTGACTTTCAAAGGAAAGTTTATTCAGTTTTTTGTTAATGAAAAGTAACTTGTTCGAAAAGAATTTCTGCGTTTTTGAATTAAGTTTTTCGAAATTTGCTATTGGTATTTTCTTTGCTTTAAATTTTTCTAAGTGTACATTTAAAAAATTTATATTAGGCATCTATGTAAGTGAGTAACCAAAGCAGAAGCGGATTTTCAAATAATAAAAACAACATTTTAAAAGCATTTGTCTGAATAAGCTTGTTCTGAATAAGCTTGTTTCACGTGACGTAGTTCCTCCCAGTTTCATTCCATCAAAATTATCAATATTTTGCATGCTAAATGTTTACTATTATATTGATACATCATTAATAACATATATGTTAAAATAATTGAACAATGTGACATTTTTGGGGAATACTTTGTATATTCATAATTAATGAAATTTATATTTTAAAAAACGTATAGAGATATTCAAAAGGCTCTTTTTCCAAAATTATTTTTTTTACATATTTATTAACTACTGTACACCTTCCAACTTAATTATGGCATCAAATTTAATACTATCATTATAATTTATAAAAGGGCTGTTATTAACGTGTCAAGTTAAGTTTTTTTTATCACAAATTGTCATGTTTTAAACCTTTAATTACATTTTATGCCTAATTAACGATGTTTAACGGTAGAGACAAAAAAATATGTGCAATTTTGTTTTCAAGTAAAATAAACCATGACGGATAACTACTTTAGGTTGAGCTTTTTTTTTAAGGACTGCATTTCATAATTATCCAACAGTTAGCAACATTGTTCTAATAACCACGAAAAAAAGTAATTTTCTGTGCAGAATATGCTAATTTGAAAGATTTATTAAAAAATTTACCTTAAACATGCTTAGAATCCCCTCTTAAAGTGTTTTTAAGACTCATATAATTAGCTTAGTTTCTAATGACGCCATAAATATAAACTTCAATAATGGAGATAGTCTCCAAGGATTAATCATAATGTGGTGTACAGCATTGTTTCTTGCAATAATGTGATGAAAACTCTCATTCAGATTTAACTTGTAAAAAGGAATTATTGATAAAGTACCATATTTTGTAATTATGCAATCAGAAACCTATTTTATAACAATTTATATTAATTCAATAATTTATTATGTGCATTGTGTTATATTGTTTTTAAATGGCAGTTCTAAATATTCAACGTCTAATGTACTTATCTTAAAAAATGCATAGCAAATGTTGAAATATTTAAATAAATAGCTAAATCGGACCACAAATGCTACTAAAAAAAAGCCTTGCTATAGATATTAATTTTTCATGTCATTAAAATACAAAGTCAACATGTTTAATTTTTTTAAGTTGTTGAATATGTTTGATGGATAGTCGATATTCCGATAATAGATATTCGTGCGTGTGTACAAATATTTTGTCTTATTTTTTGGACCAGAAGACTTGGAAGGCTTTTGATTTTAAGTAACTTATAACTCTATACGAATGTAGACAAAACTAATTTTTATATTTATAAAGGTCTTTTCTTGTCACTATGTATGATTTACATTGAAAAATCTGCTACAAATACCAAATATTATTAAAGTTCTCACTTGCACTTTGATTCTAAACTGAAATCACAAATATTCCGCAATCTTATAAAAAGTTTTTTTTTTCTATTAATTTTATATACAGTTCGTTCATTCGTTTTTCAGACGCTTGTTTTCCAGACAAAAGCCATTAGACGTAAAATAGCCTGTTTCAAACAAACGCTTCTTGATTGGTACTGAGCTTTCAAAACATCAAGGCACATTTTTACAAAAATTTAAAAATTCTTGAAAACGTCTGACTCGTGTCTCAATATATTTGGATTTTGCTTTAAAAATATTTCTTCTAAATGTAATACTTGCATTTTTTTTCATGACGTCCAATCCTAAACTCATGGAAACTATTTCTTTTTTTCTCTTACACCCCTTTAAACCTGAATCAAAGTCATAAAATATTCTACAAAACTAATGGAAACTTTTATTTTACATTCGTTTTTCAGACACTTGTTTTCCAGACAAAAGCCACAAGACGTAAAATATCCGATTTCAAGTTTTCGATTCTTGATTATAACAGAGCTTTCAAAACATCAGGGCATTATTTTTCCAACAATTTAAAAATACTTGTCTGACTCGTGTCTCAATATATTCGGATTTTGCCAAAATCTTGCTTAATATTTTTATTTTTGTTTCATAACGTCCAATCCTAAACTCATGGGAACTATTTCTCTTTTTCCTCTTACACGCCTTTAAACCTGAATCAAAGTCATAAAATATTCTACAAAACTAATCGAAACTTTTATTTTACATTCGTTTTACAGACCACAAAACATCCACTTGTTTCCCAGACAAAAAAGTAACGAGACGTAAAAAGCCGATTTCAAATCGGCACTTTCTCGTTTCCCTGAATTGCTGAGTGACCCCTCAGCCGATTTTATCGCCCCCTATCGGCGTCCATCATAAAATATTCGTCGGCCCTGCTCTGTTTGTCAACCACTCCGTCTTTTTAGCACTATTCATCCATATTCAGCGGTCGCTTTTATAGATTTCAGGGGTTTTATCTTCTACCACTTCGCCCTATGAAATGATCGAGACTTTGGAATTTTTAGTTTTTGTGGGTTGAGGGTAAGGGCACACATATTTGGCGAAGAACTGCTATTTGGGGACATGGATTTTGAAAACCTGTAAAATTTTACCATATATGTGAACCTTGATGAGATAATTAAGCTTTTAATCTAAAAATGGATGTAACGTACGCGAGGGAAATTTTACGAACATCTTAATACTACTATAAATATTGTTACAGTCTATAGCGTAGTAGAGAACTAATGAACTTCTACAACAACTGTCCACCATTTATTCTTGACATAATTTTATGTAGTTTTTTTTTATATTGTAAGCCTCCTAAAATTCAAGTTCCTAAATGCTCAAAGGTGTAACTAAAGTTGAGGTACAAGGTAAACCGAAGCACATTCCTTGGAAGTTAATCAGTTTTAATTTCTCATCTGCCTCAATTTCGGTTAAACCTTCGAGCATTCAGGTACTTGACTTTTTCGAAGCCATACATATGGTACTAAGTGCATAACATTACGATACCTTGTTCTTCAAAATTATTTTTAACTTATTGAAAGTCATACAGTGTTACATTCCCCCAGTTTTTCAAATATTTTTAATAGAAATCAGACCACCGTTGTATGTAATGATATGAATTATCAATAATGAATAATATTGGAGGGAAATCAGGAAAATTTGGAAAAATATTTTTTCAAAAAAGATTATCCAAACAACAATATTCGACTTAGCAATAGCAAATTAACGCTTCCAATTAAAAATTTAATCCAAAGGTACTTAAACATTGGCGATTATCTTTTGGCGCCCTTGAAAAGTTACCGGTAACCCTCGTTGAGTCGTGTACAGCAGCCCACTCAGCGTTATGAGATAGCAGTGATGGAGGTCCGTTTAAGTGGAAAAATGTGGGCTCGGATCCTCGTTTTATGTCCCTAACCCTCAGAAAAAAAGAACTGCCTCACCAATTCGGGGTTTTCGCGGATCTAAATGGCAGTTTTTAGCGAGCGAATTTCTCTCCCGCGTCAAGTGGTTTGGGGCCTTTGGGTACGTTGAAGAAATTATAGGTAGGTTTTCTCTACCTGTTTCAGCTTCCAAACTACGTTTATCTATAATAATAAAAGAAAGAGTCTGTCTGTGTGTGTCTGTGGATCGCAAGAGACCTACTTAGACTGCTCTAAAAAATTCGAAATTTTTGATATAGATTCCTTTGAATGCCTACGTATGCACCTGAGGCTTAGTTTTTTCATATTTGATTGTGATTTTTAATTAATATAATTAGTTTTAAAAAAACGTCATCCACGTGGGAGTGCTGCGGGACCATAACATTGCTTGAAAATACATGGACCGGGCCGAAACGGGGGCTTGACGCCATCCTCTATTAGTTTGATTGATTGAGTTTGGTTGAGATATGCGCTCGCCCGAAGGCTGCTTCATCCTCTATTAGTGTTTGTTTTTTTCTTGCACATGCGCCAACACGAATTGAATTTAGTTTAGATATTGAGTGTATATTCACAAGTAAGCATGCCTCTAAAAGGAAGCAATTAGAAGTTAATGGGTCCCCAGTAAGGCGAGAGCATACTGCTAGTTATGTACTAAGAGGAAGATTTTATAAAGCCTATGTCGATCTGTACGTCACCCACGTTCGGAGCCCAAACTAGGAATGCTTCAGACAATTATGCGTCAAAAAATTCAACGCATCGAAATTAAAAAACTTAGAAAAACTACTTCAGTTATTAAATACTGCAAAATATAATGCTCCAAAATATAGAGCAAAATGATGTGGAGGATGATTTTCAGACGCATAGAATTTCTGCGGAAGCATTTCTAAGTGACAGTTTCTGTTACAAACACAATTTTTTGATAATTTATGGGACTTCTTGGGTAATAAAATAATAGATTTTTCGACCTGTGTGTGATTTTGAAGCCTTTTAAATTGACAAAATATTAAACATAATAAGGAAAAACTATAATTATTAAAATCTTAAAAATCACATGATCTATTATATAAGTCTTAATTTAGAATTTTAATTTTTAAACATGTTGCGTACAGAGCCTTATAGCTACTTTTATGTAATTCACTAAAATAAAGCTTTTTGACTTGTATGGATACGTTGCAATGTTATATGAAAGTTTTTTAGAAAATTTGCTTATAATCCAACCTAGTGGATTAAATATTTTTTAGCATGTTTCAGTAGCTTTGTCTGAGTAAAGGTGTGTTTTATCGATGCAAGTTGGGCTTAAGAACTTTTTCCCTTTACAAAAGGTAGCACAAGACTTATTTAGAATTGTTAAACAAATATGTATAGTAAAAAAAGTCAATATCTAGAAAAATATATATAAAAGAAATAGGATAGATACCATAGTTCCTCATTTATTAGATTTTAATTACATACAGTTTTAATTACCCTACTTTACTAATTGAATATACAATGTAATATTATTTAGAATTGTTATGAAAAGATGTATATTGAACAATTTAATAAGTATAGAAAAAAATATAAAAGAAATAGAATAGATACCATAGTTAATCATTTATCAGATTTTAATTGTATACAGTTATAAATACCTTACCACACCCAAATTAAATATACAATATAAGAATTTATTGAAATTGAGCTGTTTTAATAAAAAATAACTTAAACATACATAACTGTTACTGAAAAAGTACATGAATGTTGTTTCCCTCTTGGATTGTGGTAATAAGGTGTGAGAATGTACGCCGAGTTTAAGAGGAGAAATATATTACTTTGGAAAAAAAAAAGTGGGGAGGGAGTAGTTGTTTAAGTGTCTGGATCCTAAGCATTTGGTGAAAAGATATTTTATAGTTTTATATTTTTATTGGAGTGAAAATGGCAAGTGAATTCATGTGTTTTCTGTTGTTTAGGATTCGAATATTTTGTGTTTTCCCTTTTGGATTTTACAAACTGAAACAGATGGTTTTGGTACGGCACGGAAGTCATGATTTAGGGTCAAAAGATTTAGAAATAAGTTTGTTTTTTGTTAGTAGATGTGTCTTAATATTGTTTGAATATCTTCTGACTTTCAATTATTGGAGTTTAGCATGTGCAAACAATTGAAATAGGGTTCATACATGTGAATTATATTAGGCAAATGGAGAGTGGTTAAAGTGTTAATAGAAATATGGCTGATATTCATTATTTTTGCGTAAAATAGTGACCTAAGTTCTACTAACATGCAGATAGTCCCCACGAGAACTATCCATGAACTGTTAACATACAATCCTGGATTCACATAGAATGACATACAGTCTAACGATTTGCTACGAAACACATCTACTCAGTATCTGATACATTTGACTCAAGGCTGACGTAGATGAGTCAAATGTATGAGACTTCCAACGTCGTACATTTAATCATGTCCATTCAATTACTCGCTTATAATTCCTTTTATTAGGCGTGGATTTATGTTAAGGTAGGCGAATACCCAAAATTTCCCAAAATTCTAAAATTTTTACTATTGCTTTGATCTTTTCCAAATTGGCATAGTGATTTCAAATATAATGAATAATACTATTTAGGCTTTTGTTTTTATTTAAATATAATTTATTTATTTTAAACGGTGTTTTTCAACTAAAAAAGGTTTACAACAACAAGTCTACCACATTGAATTTTCATCCTATGAACATTTATTATGTGTTAAATTCTTTGTTTTGAACTGATACAAGCAATGACCCTCTAGAGTTACATACAAATTGCAAGAAAAAAAGTTATTAAGAAAAATTTTATAAATTAACCACAAAAAAGGGATTTTTTCGATTAACTTAGACTTGGACATTTAAAAAAAAAAAAAAAAAACTTGTATACTTATACCAGATGTTAGAGGTTCATGGCACAGGTATATATTGAAATAGCATCTGGGAAAATTTCAGGTAAATTCATGTAAAACTTTTTATGCTATAAGTGTTGGCGTAAACCCCTTTTTTTAGTTAAAAAACACCGTTTAAAATAAATCAATTATATTTAAATAAAAAAATGTCCAAATAGAGAGCATTGCTCATTATATTTGAAATCACTATGCCAAATTTGGAAAAGATTAATGTAATAGTAAAAATTGTAGAATTATTGTTATTCGCCTACCTGAAGAATGTTTTATATATATTTTTTAAATCTACTTCTTATACTCTAGAGATTAGCGATTAAAACAAGAGTTAAAACTTCATGCAATGATTACAACCATATGTATCGGTTAAAAGCATTCAAACAATATCAATTCTAGTATAATCTGGGATTCATAGAGAATGGCACACATTATAACTATTTGGTAACGAAACGCACTATCCACTCAGTGTCTATATACATTTGACTCAAGACAGGCGACACTTTCTAGCTGAATCAACTCATCAAAGTTTCCATTTAAGAATAATAACTCAGTTATCCGACCAGATTTATGTTTAATTTATTTTTGAATTAATTTAACTACACTTGGATTTATGTTTAGAAATTTTTTATATTCACTTGGTATGCTAAGTTTTTCGATTAAAATAATACAATGTGTACAAAGACTAAAATTATATTATCTGTTTATGACAAACAGGCAGTTTAAATTCTAGTAGACAATTCTAGATTCATAGAGAATGGCACACATTATAACTATTTGATAACGAAACACACCATCCACTCATTGTCTATATACATTTGACTCAAGACAGGCGACACTTCCTCACTGAACCAACTCATCAACGTCGTCCATTCAACCCTGTCCATTCAATTACTTAAGATTGCCTTTATTCGACGTGGATTGATGCTAAGAATCTATTTCACATTTTTATCTACTTCACGTACTCTTAAGTTAAGCGATAATACAAGATCTAAATCTTTATGCAACGATTAAAACAACCGTATGTACACTCTTAAAACAAAAGAGTGATATCCACTCCAGTTGGAGAAGTGCATTTTCGACACCCTAAAGGCATGCATATTTTCTCAGACTGAGTTAAAATCACTCGTTTGGAGTGATCCTGTCGGAGGTTTAACACACAAGGGATCCACTCCTATAGGAGAAGTGCATTTTCCAGTCTGGAGGAGTGAAATCCACTCAGACTGAGTAAAATTAGGAGTGTTTGTTTTAAGAGTGTATCTGTTAAAAGCATTCAGGCAATATCAATTCTAGTACAATCTTGGAATCATAGAGCATGGCACACAGTATAACGATTTGTAACGAAACACACTATCTATTCAGCGTCTATATACATTTGACTCAAGACAGGCGACACTTCCTCCCTTAACCAACTCATCAACGCCGTCCATTCAATTAACCGCTTACAATTTAATTAGACGTAGATGTATATTAGGAATATATATTTTAACTTTTTTTTCTCACATGCTCTTAAGTTTTTCTATTAATACGAGATTTGAAACTGTATACATCGACTACAACCATCATATGTATATGTTGAAAGCAGTCATATTAACTAAATCCCAGTAAAACTATCCTGGATTCACAGAGAATGGCATACCCTATAACAATTTGTAACGAAACACACCATCTACTCAGTGTCTATATACATTTGACTCAAGACAGGCGACACTTCCTCACTGAACCAACTCATCAACGCCGTCCGTTCAACCCTGTCCATTCAATTACTTATAATTGCTTTTATTAGACGTGGATTGAAGCTAAGAATCCATTTCAAATTTTTTTATCTTCTTCAGGTACTCTGAAGTTAAGCGATTATACAAGATTTAAAACTTTATGCAACGACTGCAACCATATGTATCTGTTAAAAGCATTGACACAATATCAATTCTAGTAGAATCTTGGATTCATAGAGCATGGCATACCCTATAACAATTTGTAACGAAACACACCATCTACTCAGCGTCTATATACATTTGACTCAAGACAGGCGACACTTCCTCGCTGAACCAACTCATCAACGCCGTCCATTCAACCCTGTCCATTCAATTATCCTCGCCGAGGGTCAATCCAATTCCCTCGTTAATTTGACTCGATGACAAAACACTCAGCGTCCATGATTCACCCACTCACTGTGATATCCATCTCTTGGGTACTCTATTAGTATGTTGGTAGAATAGAGGCCGATGATGTATCGTGTAAGATTGGACATCTGACCTTTATCTAGTACAATATCTCAATGAAGAGTTCTTGTGGATGCTCTATCAGTATGTTGGTAGAATAAAGGCCGATGATGTATCCGATAATATTGGACATATGACCTTTATCTAATACAATATCTCAATGGAGAGTCCTTGTGGATGCTCTACTGTATGGGCTTTGGTAGAATAGAGGCTGATGTAGTATCATAAGATTGTGCATCTGACCTTTACCTAATACAATATCTCAGTGAAGAGTCCTTCTTTAGGCTCTATCATTATGGTTGCAGAATAAAGGCTGATGTTGTAACGGATAAGTTTGGACTTATGACATCTATCGGCTACTACAGTTCAATTAAGAGATCTTGTGTGAATGATCCACTACCAGATAAGCTTTTCGTGACAAACGCAAGCTGTCATGTTAGAACTATCGGCTGTTCTGATTCTAAAAAAATAATACTCAAACACCGGTTGACATACTTTGAGGGTTTCTTTTGTTATGGTATTTTTTTAATACTGTAAATTTCAAGAAATTAATAATCCTTTACCAACTATTAAACATTGGAAAATCGGAGTTGCTGTCAAAACCTAATTTTAATACATACTTCTTGAATTTTTTGTGTGAAAATATATGTATTTGCTTGAATTTTCAGAATGACATAGTGTGTTAGGTTCAAACCCTTGTTTGATATAATCTTTTCAAATGAAATTTAATGAAAATTAAATATATATATATTCCTCGCTAAGACTTAATATACGATCAAAAAAATCCTTAAAATTCATCATTTAGGAATTTATTCTTTCCAAGCTAACAAATTTATAATTTCATGCATCCCACCCCTTAGTCACTTTGCCACGGATCAAAACTAAAAAATATATCATTAATAGCCACATGTAATTTTAGTGGGAATTGTAATTCATCTGAACCACCCCAGCCCATCAAAATTCAACTATACTTCCTAAATTTAAGGAACAAATAAACTAACATACACATAAAAAAAACCCATCCCAAACAATCATTTTAAAGTTAAAATAATACCGGGCCTCTCTAAAACAATGCAATAACTCTCCTGCCTTAAATAATGCCCTGCACCTCGAATACTTTAGCCCTCGCTGCCTCTAACTATTTTCTTTATTGACTGCCTACTTAACTACCTCGGCTTTCTCACGAAGAAAAACATCCCACAATTTCGAATGCGGTTAAGGGTTCAAGCGTAGAGAAAAGCGTTGGCGCAACAGACTTAATTTAGTTTCCTGGGCTCAAAGTTAAACGCTTTTCTGCGAGGCACATAGTTGATGTTGAAGAGGTGGTAATCGTTTAATTGAACCAGTTTTTTTTTTTACATGAACATGAGTTATACAATTTTGGAATACATTTTATTTTAGTTAGACATTTTTTTGTTTTTAAAAAACAGTTTAATTTCCGCATTTTGATATTTTTTTGTTGTAAAATTATTTGTATTAGGGTAGACTAACCAATGAATGACCGTTTAAGACGTCACGTTCACCAGTGAATGAACACCAGGATATAATGACCAGGTCTACCAACTATTGTCAGATAGCTTCCTACTACATGGGAGGAAATCAGTGTTGCCAATCCATATATAGTGGAAGGATTTTCAATCCTTATTTTTTTAATCATATTTACCAAATGTTCATTCACTGGGGCCTGTTCACTCACTGGTCAGTCTACCCTATACTATAGATATCGATAGCCTGGCTCCGAGTACATTTACAAGCAGAGCGCTGAAAAAGTAACAAGCTAGTGACCAAGTCTATTAGCCAACACCAGGGTCTTCCACCAGGGTATCTCGGCAAATTTTACGACAAATTAAAGCAGCATTCGACAAAAAAATATTATAAAGATACGAATATTTTTAAGAAAAAAACAAATAATTTACATTAATGTGTAAACCGTAAACGCGTATATATATAGTACTAAGAAAGATAAACTAAGAAAAATAGTAGTTCGAAAAAAATAGCAGTACAATTTAACAAATTCCCCTATTTCACTTTAGATTTAGGTGTAAAGGTTACATAGATGAATCTAATGTGTGCGTAAATATATTCTAAGCAGCATATATCACCCTATTTTGCAGAGGGATAATAATGCGACGGGGGTGGCAAATCAATCGTAGCCTACAGGTAGCAAATCTTTAAATCCGGCCCTGTCGTGTAGCTACACTCTCAAAAATGAATGCTCAAAAACGACTAAATTTTCCTTAATTTTGACGATTCATTTACTGGCAAATGCTCCGAGTTTTCGTTTCCTCAAAGTGAGGGCATTTGAATCGTCATTTTTGTAAGGATTTGAATGTCGTCTAATCTAAAGAAGTATTTCGCCATTTTTGAGCATGTGAGAGCAACAATGAGATTCAGTTTCCTCAAAATCAAGATACAGAATCGTCAAATCACGATCGTAAAAAGTGAGGATTCGCGTTTACACAAAAGTCACGTGATAGTTTGACGAAACAATCCTCAAAATTAACGAAATGAGGCTTGAGGATTTATGAATCGTCAAAAATGAAACTGTTATTTCTGAGAGAGTATTTATTAATTTTTAGGTATCCCTTTAAAGAATTTTTCGGTTTAGTTCTTTAATAGTCAACGCTAGTTTCTTTATAAAAATATTGTTAAAGAAATTAGTAAATACGACTCCTTAAAATAAAACATCTATATTTGAACTATTTAACCCTCTAATGCATGAATTTTTTTCGTCCCGAAAAAATATATCGTGTTATATATAGTGAAAAAATATAAAGTGTTATTTCTGAGAGTGTAACAAAATAGAAAAATAGAAGCCGTTACTAATCATCAACCAAACCCAAACTAAACTGTTCTTTAAACCAAACCCAATCCTGGCAACCAACTTAACCCGGCCACACCACGTTCCGAGGCATCGCACAAAAGACTAATACTCGAGCGTTAAAGTTTCTCCGCGTCCAGCCTACCATGAAATTCAACTAGGGGCACCTCGGGCCCTGTCCCGTGTGATCAATGGGGAAAAGTTTTCTTCTCTCAAAAAGACCGTATTATCGAAGCTGGGGCAAGAAAACAGGGGCTGTTATCTTCTGACAGGCCCCGATAAACAGGGAGGGCTTAAAGATCGGTTCTAATACGACTGTTGCATGTTTTTAGTTTGAGGGAAATGTATAATAGCTTTAACCCTTTCAATCCCAGTGATGCAATTTGGCATCTTCACTTTCAATATTTTTTCCCCAAATGTTTATGTCCCGTATGACATCCAAACGCACATCATTCGATTCTT
Source organism: Hylyphantes graminicola (assembly GCA_023701765.1). NCBI lineage: Eukaryota > Metazoa > Arthropoda > Arachnida > Araneae > Linyphiidae > Hylyphantes > Hylyphantes graminicola. Next base: position 5,612,012 of record CM043117.1, on the reverse strand, counting down.
CACACTTTGTTCGATTGTACAATATTTTTCTGAAATCTCAATAGAAGTGAGAACTACTATTTTTTTTTATTTAGAAAACAAGCGTTTCACCTGATTTTTGAAAAGTTCACTTCAGTTCCACATTTAAAACCCATATTAAACTATTTCAGTTAAAATAATTTCTAATTTTTTTAATAATGTGGTCAGATATCTTAAAAATATACAACTCGAAGTGTTTTTAGGTAATATATATTTTTTTATTTTGTTGTTTTTCACAGTTAAAAAAAGTTGACATTATTTCAAAAACCATATAAAAAATTAAAATTATTTTTTTTTTCTTATGGAATTCTTATTCTTGATCTAAAATAAGCTTACTTTGTGAATATCAGATGTTTCTGTAGTGTAGTAAATTTTTGGGACTGAAAGGGTTAAAAACTTGGCATTGTATTGGAAAGCACTTATTAACAGTGACTTGTGTATTATGTGAATTTATATTTCATTTTAATCAATCCCCATTGGTCAGCAAACCATTTAGATGTTATAACAGTCCCTTATACTGATACCAGCATTATTTTTTTTAACACTAGAGTTTAATTTTAAGCCTTGACACTACAGAATATTTAATGGTATTCTAAACAAAAATAATGAGCCAATGAATTTAAGTCAAAAATCGCAAAATAATAATTAAAATAGTTTATAGTTTTTCACGAAATTGCTTTCTCAAGAAAATTCCAAGTGTTTAAAAACAAATGTTTTTTAAATAAAAGATACTGTTAAATCCCTTGTTCTTCTTCGGTAATTGACTTGTTTTCAAGAGGGCCATGAAAATTTTGCAAAACAGTAAAATATCAAACCAAAACCTTTTCTTCAAATTCCTAAAACTAGAATCAAATTCTTAAAACTATGTTTTTTTAATAAAAAATTAAGAGTAGAAAAAAATGGAAGAAGTGAAGAATAGAAACTAACTGGAACACTTTCAGAAACCTACTTTTTTCATGCAACCTTATAAGAAGTATATATATATATATATATATATATATATATATATATATATATATATATATATATATATATATATATATATATATATATATATATATATATATATATATATATATATACTCCAATAAACATAAAAAAGTATAATCATAAAAAGTATATTTACATTAACGAAAAACATTTGAAAATAACTTTAGTTAGTTTGTTTAAATGTGAATCATAATAAAAGAGCAGGAATATACAATGTAACACACGTAACACTAACTTGTGTTTTTGTTTATCTAACAACAACAAAATATTTCACAATGATGGTTTTAGTTTCATTAAGCTTACTCAACTTGGAAAACATGCTACCAAAGGCAGAATTTACTTTGATGAGAACAAAAAGTAATTATTTTCGCTTTTAATTTTGGTCTCGCCCTTCACAAATAACGTGTCATTGTGGCGGTATACAAACAAGTAGGTTTGTAACAGAATCTGTCACTTAACCCGCTTCCACACAACAGTTTGAGTTTAACAGGTAAAAAGGCGCCAAACATAGCATTAATTCTATATTAAACATTTACATGCTAAAATTGGCTAGTTTCATTTATTTTATTTTGAAAATCCAATAATTATTATTTGCAAAAATTATTTTACATTTCAATGAATAAATATGTAATATGTCTCGCTTTTAAATATAATGAAGACATTGCATATCAACATACAAAGAATCTATTAGTGAAATATATTTAACGACATTAATTCCAACTAATTGATGTTGTAAAAATAAATTTATTTTAATTTATTGTCTTCAAGAATTAAAGTTTCTCGAGCGATTGTTGTGAATGGCAATAGTGATTTAATACTAATAAAAATGATTTCCTATGTTTCTTAAATGAGCATTAAATTTCGCAATTTCTTAAATAATTAAAGTACTTCGAATTCTTTCCTGAATTTTCAATGTATTCTAATTTCGATGCGCTGAATTTTTTGAGGTATTGCACTTTTCCATAGCATTTGTAGTTAGGGCTATGAAAGTGAGTGGCAGACAGACGGACTGAAAGATTATAATACCTTCCACTTTTTACGTCATGAACATAGTGTGGAAGCTAAAACATACATGGTTGATATGCAAAATGACTGTTACATGAATATCAACCCACACTCATCCAAATCCTTTCCTTCTACAAACAAAAGGACCATGCCCGTGCTTATTTGAGTTTGCCCCTCGGAATCGGGTTAAACATCGGGCAGATTGACTTTTAAGTAGATACCGCTGTTTTGCTTCTATTTTGCCCTTCTGTTGTGTGCTTCTATTTCGTTTGTTTTTGTATGCTGTTATTCACTGAAAGGAGCGAATGATTTTCATTTGTCTCGAGTTAATAGAACATCTTGGGTCTGTGTTTGTTTTCGGGAGGCAAAGAGGTCCTCTGAGAGATTTTGTTTAAACACAAAGGAATCTAAGGGTAGATATATCGTTAAATACAAAGAGGTGTCACGCTTAGTAGAGTATTTCCCGCTGTTCTTCTTTTTGACTAAAATGTAGTAGGGTAGACTAACCAGTGAATGAACGTTGAAGACGTCACGTTCGCCAGTGAATGAACACCAGGATATAATGACCAGGACAACCAACCATTGTCAGATAGCGTCCTACTACATGAGAGAAAATCAGTGTTGCCAATCCATATAGTGGAATGATTTTCAATCCTTATTTTTTTAATTATATTTACCAAATGTTCATTCACTGGGGCCTGTTCACTCACTGGTCGGTCTACCATAATTATGAAGCTTAGAGGAGAATCCTACAATAAACTTTTACTCATTTTTACGTAGTCACTTTAATGTAGTATAACGATTGTGGAATAAGTACAGAAATCTGTGCAGCTGTAGACGAATTTTTAAGCATTCGTCATTAAGTGCAAATCGTTTATTAAGTAGTATTTAAATAATAGTTATATTATTAAAATAAGTTTTAAATTCTTTAAAAAAAATAGGTAAGGCGTATTAAAAATTGCGAATTAAGTATGTAAATAAGTACAATCGCGTATCGATTTATCGGTGACAGAAGAGTAGTTAAGTGGTAATAGGTGCTAACTTCATAGTTTTTATATGCTGTTATTCTTCGGAAAGAGTGAATGAATTTCATTTGTCTCGAATTAATAGAATATCTTGGGTCTGTGTGTTTGTTTTGCTAGCGAGGCAAAATAGGTCCTTAGAGAGCTTTTGTTCAAACACAAAGCGATATTGACAAGATGAATCGTTAAATATAAAATGTGTTAAGTCCATTGGAGTATTTTCCCTCCATGTTCCTGCTTTCACTATAATGCAATAGGGAAGAAGGGTAATGGGTAAATACCCTAGTGGACTTTAAGCTACTTTTACGATTAATATTTCGAATGTTACTACTTTTACGATTAATGTTTCGGTTGTGTAGCATTAGTAGATTGAGGATTAAGTACAGGAATCTGTGCATTTGTAGATGTATTTTTAAGCGTTCATTAATTAAATGCATTTCATTGGTTGTGTAGCATTTAAATAATAGACATTTGTGTTTTATTAAAATTATTGTACATTTTAAAAATGTATGGCGGATAAAATATTGTGATCAAATATTATGTTCAAATGCCTAGAAGTGTAGTTAAAGTGTAATAGGCTTCTGCTTCGCTGTTTTTGTAGGCGTTTTATGCTCATTAATTAGATAATGAATTCCATTTAACTGGAGATATAGATCTTGAGTACATGTTTGCTTTGCTTGCGAGGCATACAGGTCCTTGGAGAGATTTTGCTCAAACACTGAACGATCTTGGCTAAATCAATCGTTAAATATTAAAAAGATTTCAAGATGTTTCATTTTCCTTCTATAATACTTCCCTGCTTTCACTATAATGTAGTAATTATAAATCTTAACTCTTTCAGTCCCAATGAAAATTTGGCATCATTTTAGAATTTTTTTTTATCATCGTCTATAGTCTTTTATGCTATCAAAAAGCACATCATTTGATTCTGCCAACTTTTAATGCAGGAAAATAATTTTTATAAATCCCAAAAGATGTCAGCCATATTACATTTTTTTTTTAAATTATGATCAGAAATATGATGCCAAACGGCATCACTGGGACTAAAAGGGCTAAGGGGAAATTGTCGCATTGATTTTTACCATGTGACTAAATTTTATTTTAAATAAGTCGGTTTTTAAAAGATTTTCGCCTCAAAAATGATTATATATGGGATTGCCTTGTAAAAATAATTTTAATTACAGGTATAATTTAAATTGAGAGTAAAAAGTGTTCACTGAAAATTATTATTGTATAATTTTTAACTTCGTGCTTTTTGAATGGTAAAAGATAATTTTTAGAACTTAAATTAAAAAATTATTATTGTGAAAATAGACGCATAAAGTTGCACTTAAATATTGTTATTAAATTAAAAATCTTGACAATTGTTACAAATCTTTGAAACTATTTTTAATAATCTAAATCTTTTTTGATCGCACTACATTTTATAAGCAATCAAGAAGCCTTTCTTTCCAAGGCAACCAACTTTTCTGATAAAATACATTTTGGTTTAGTAAGCCGAGAGAGAGAATGTAAATTTATTTTCAGATCAAATGCAGATATCAGTTTTGCACATGAAATATCTATAATCTGATGTCAAATGTTTGTTATTTTTATTTTCAAACTACAACTCTAGGTGTTCTGCGTCAAAGCAAAAAAAAGTGTTTTTCCGTGAAAGAAATTCCTGGGCCGTAGAAGTGGCTTACATGAAATGTATTTTTCAAGACTTTTTTTTATTTTGTTTTTAAAGCTGACATGGGTGTTTTCATTTGAAATTTTTATGTTTTGGCTTAAACTAAATTGTGTAGGAGTATCTTTTGATTCACGTGATATATTTTTAAAGAAATAAAAAAATAAATTGTCAATGGAAAAATAGTTTCAATTTAGAAATTTCATAAGTAAGCGACTTAAATTGTAAACATTTATGATTTGCAAATGGACATGGAAATCATATAAAAAATGAATGGAAAACACAAAATACTTTGATTACTTCAAATATTACTAATTTGTATATACATAAGTGAGGAAATAAAATTATATAATCAAGCGAGATAGATTAGATAATTAGCGATGTGTGAGAAATAAAGTGTGATTAAACATGTGTGAGAAATGTCTGCTATTTAATTCTTTGGGATTTAAAGTTATTGACACTCCTATTTTAAATGCCAAATCGCAATCACAAGACTCAACGAACACAAACATTAAACTCCAATACATACATCAAAACGGTATCTAAATATCCCGCCTTATCTTCGGCGTTGCTTACTGCACGCAACTTCTAGCAATGTCACCTTGAGTAATAGGCCCGAGATCTTTACGACACCCTTAGAATTATTAAATATTTATCATTGTTTATTTATAATTACCTTCTACATTTCAATTTCTTAATGGTTTATAACATTAGCATTTTTAAGTGTTTAAATAATTTATTTATTCAAAAAAGATATCTTTGAATTTGAACTTAATGCTAGTATTACTTACTTGCTGTTGCTTTATATATCTACATAAGTAAAAACATTTGAAAAAGATAGTTTAGACTAAGCTGCCGTTTGCAGGTAAACTGCAGTAATCGCAAGTTGCACCATTTTTTTTATCTGAAATAATTTTGGATCCAGTATGTTTTCTTAATTGTTAGAGTAGTTGAATGGTTGCAACAATGGTATAAGTCATTATGGAAGTTACTTCAGTTTACTTGCGCACGGTAGTAAGTACTTGTTTAGAACTTTTGAAAAGTCTTGTACATAAGATTTCTAAAGTATGAATGATTCCTTAAAGATAAAATAAATAACTATGTAAACTTTTGGGGAAAAAATGGATAGTACATTTCATGTAAGTTCCTTCCCGTTCCTTGAAACTTTTTTTTACATGCAATTTCAATCAGAAGATTAAGCCCACTTAAATGTTAAATATCTTTAAATGTTCACGCCTTAGCAAATATCTACGTTTTTTGGCATGAGGTGGGACTGTCTCGTATCGCTACGCTTCGCCTGGCGGAAAAACACTTTACGAGTTCGAAAGCGCTTAATGCGAGATCATAACTAGTGATGATCACAATTAGTGAAAATACAGGGTAGATTATACGTGTTAAACACCCATACATACATCAAAACAGTATCTAAATATCCCGCCTTATCTTCGCCGTTGCTTACTGCACGCAACTTCCACCAGTGTCACCTTGAGTAATAGGCCCGAGGATCTTTACGACCCCCCATTAACCCTTCCGGGAGATGACACCCGGGCTACAATTAATCGGGAAAAGGGTAAATCGCCCGGAACTCCTGGAAAAATCGGGATCCGCTGGTGTTTTTGAAATACGAGCCTGGCAGTTGGCCCCGGGAGATTTGGCGTTTATTGGGGCCGATATAAACGTGGAGTGGAAGATATGTGTTTGTGTGATGTGAAAAAAGGTTAGATTAAAACGCGTGGATATATGGTTTTTTTAGATTGTATTTTAATTTTTTATTGTAGTTTTTAAATCATGACATACACTCTTAAAACAAAAGAGTGAAATCCACTCCAGTTGGAGAAGTGCATTTTCGACACCCTAAAGGCATGCATATTTTCTCAGACTGAGTTAAAATCACTCGTTTGGAGTGATCCTGTCGGAGTTTTAACACACAAAGGATCCACTCCAAGGAGAAGTGCATTTTCCAGTCTGGAGGAGTGAAATCCACGCAGACTGAGTTAAATTCGAAGTGTTTGTTTTAAGAGTGTATAAGGACGAGATAAACTTGGACTAAACCGAATTTAAATATTTCTACAGTGTAAAAACATCTTACATTTTACAGAAAAAAAATTTTTGAGGAAAATACGGTTATTTAATATTCAGAAACTAATTTAAACGCTTGTTTACAAAGAGACCATTTCTACAAAACTGATTTTTTCAGCAAAAATATGCCGATTTCAGTACAAATATTTTTTTCTGTTATTGACCGCGTAAGTAGAACTAAACTAAAACAGAATAAGAACTGTCGCAATACCTCAGTTGGGAGAACATTGGACAAAGTAATAAGGGATTGTATTTCGATTCGGGTTCAGCTGTTTATTGTTCCCAATATAGGGGTCCGTATCCTCGCCTTACACTATACGAAATCCAACCGAGGGGGTAGAATACTATTTTTTTCAAAAAAGAATTTGCTGCTAGAGCATTAGCCTTTGTGTTAAAATTACAAATCTGTTTGCTTAAAACAGATTTTATCAATCAATTAAACGATATTATTCTAACACACAAATGTTTTTGTAAAAAAAAATAGACTTTTTTATTACAGTGTATGAGTTTATCAATAGGAATCATCTTTATAGTAATTACTTCAAAGATCTTCATTGTTGAAGTAAAATAATGACTGTTTTGTGATAATATCAACTTGTATGAAGAAATATTAACACGCATACTTACTTGCTTTTACTTACTTTGAAACTTATAACTATGTGAAAACCTAATAAACATTAAAATATTACTTAGGAAACTCCACAACAAAAATGCTTCATTGACCAAACTTTATAAAAAATAAATATCTAATGAGAACTTAAAAGACACTAACAAGATACACTTAAAATATCTTATGAGAACACTAGAAGGGGTAAGCAAATTGGCAGAAGTTAAAATGTGTTTTTACAGCATGAGTTTAAAATTCAAGAAAATTTAATTTATTTAAATTTTATAAGATTTGGTTATACATGTGAAAGATGATAATGAATGACTCTTACATACTTTAAAATTAAAAGTTTAGTTAAATTATTAAATGCGTTTTATTTTTTTTTAATTATGTGCATTGCTGAAAACCTGATATGCAGGTTACTGGTTTATACGTTCGTATCCGTTAGAGGATTAAGGAATCATACAAAGTGCCTAATATAAAAACAACATGAAAATAATTTTACTCGTTTTTGAAACTCATTGCTTCATAAAATGACTTAAGTATTAATTATGTAACGTGAAATGATATTAAATTACAAAATAACTTAATATAAAAAAAATTTTAAGAGTATTTTTTACAATATTCACACAAACAGCAATAACACGTCAACCCTTCCCGCCATAAAAACCAAAGAATAATCCCCGTATTATTTCCAAATTGCCTCCTTTGTGGCCTTAATTAATCTGCAAAGTACAGCGAATCTTTGCTTTTAACGACACTTTGCCGCATAGAATGTTGTTAAAGAGGCCATAGGCTTGTCTTGGAACTCTGCTTTTGTGATTCAATTATCTCGTTTTACTGTTCGGAGGGCAATCAGTTAGGCTTGAACAAAACGACGCTACGACGCTGTTTGATTAGCCTCAACCTCACAGTTTCGTTTATCTATTGAGAAAGGGGGGTATCCAAGGTTAAAAAAAATTAAACAAAATACAAATTGCTTTTACCAAGGGGAGTATATAGAAGTACAGGAGCAGTAACCCTAGAGGCCCAAAAACAAAAAAAGCAAATTATAAAAACGTTTTCCGGTAGTTCGTCACTTGATGTTGAACCTCTGAGAGGTAAGTACTTGATTGAAGATTAAAATTTTTTTTCAATGCGTTAACGTTTAATCGCTTGCAACCTGGCATCCTATTTGGGAACATTCTTTAAAACCTCGCCGAACACACAAACAATTAACAGGTTAATTAGTTCCGAAAACGACCTGGTCGCCAATAGCCCTCGTGTAGCTCTAGTGCGAACGATAATTCAAACCAAACCAAACCGAAAACGACCTGGTCCAATAGAAGAAGATCCAAATATCAGATTTCAAGCTTGAATTACTGGTATCAGTCGTTTACTTCCATAAAAAAATGAAGTTGAACGAGAGTCAATACGATATTGGTTTCTTAAAAAACATATTTAAAAATGCTCGTTCAAAAATTTTCAAAACGTTATTTTAGTAGTTAATTTTCAAGGCATTTTGCATTAAAAACAGTATTATAATAATATGTTAACTACAAATAAGGGGTACGGCAATTTTTGCATCACATTAATAGCTTTTTTAAGCATATATTTGTATTAAAATTATGTTTAGATTAGGTGTCCGTAATTAGAAATGTTTCAAATTGTAATAGTATCAGCTGTAATCGTTAGACAGCTGTGGCTGAAAGTGACGAATGAAGAATAACTCCAACAGTTTCAGATAACCGAATCGCTTTGTACCTCTACATCGTTTTCACAGTTGCAGTGTCATCCATTTATTACTTGCTTCTGTTACCCCGGACTTGCTGTTTTGTAGATAGAATGGGAAGAATTGCATTTCGTTTGGATGTGTGCCGTTTCACTAAAGGAGCAAACTTTCAGCACTTATAGGAAACACTAGGTTAGATTTTACAAATCCTTCAATTTCATGTTTGTATTTGTTAATTTTTTGTGAAATAAACTCCTGTATAATGCCATTAAAACTCGGACATTCTTTTACGACCCTAAACCACCGCCTTGACACCCTGTAGTTTGTAAGCTTTCAGGGACGGGCCAAACTTGTTCTAAAACTAAATTTTTATTAATTATACACTGTAACCAAAATCTTTTGATTTTACTTAAAGCAACATATATTTGAAAAATACTGCTCTATGTTTATTTTCTTTAAAAATCTTTTTTCTTTAAAATTAGCTGCTTTTAGTAAAAACATTTGTTCTTTTTATGGGTTTTACCCCCCAATGCTTGTATCCTTTAGAAGCTTAAGAATTAATACAAAATACTGAAGACATGAAACTAGTTGTAGCCGTTTTAAAATCTCACTCTTTCATAAAATGGCTTAAGTATTAATTATGTAACGTGAAATAAATATTTAATTACAAAATAACTTAATTAAACATCTAATAAACACTTCAAGAGTATTTTATAATCAAGCAAACAGCAATACACGTCAACCCTATCCCGCCATAAAAACCAAAGAATAATCCCCGTATTAATTCCAAATTGCCTCCTTTGTGGCCTTAATTAATCTGCAAAGTGCACCGAATCTTTGCTTTTAATAAATAAATCGACACTTTGCCGCATAGAATGTTGTTAAATAGGCCATAGCTGTCTTGGGAACCTAGCCTCTGCTTTTGTGTTAGAATTCAATTTAACTCCTACGCGATTCTCGTTTTACTGTTCGTAAGCAATCAGTTAGGGCTTGAACGAAAAAACGCTACGACGCTGTTTGATTAGCCTCAACCTAACAGTTTCGTTTATCCATTGAAAAAGAGTCTCCAAGGTATTGTTTTTATCCTGGGGAGTATATAGAAGTACAGTAGCAGTAACCCTAGTCCAGCAAAATTACAAAAACGTTTCCCGATAGTTCGTCACTTGATGTTGAACCTCTGAGAGGTAAGTACTTTGATTGAAGTAGATTTTTTTTCACTACAAGAGCGTTACGTTTAACCTCTTGTAACCTGCCATCCCTATTTGGGAACATTCTTCAAACATCACCACAAACAACAGGTTAATTAGTTTCGAAATTGACCTGGTCCAATAGAAGGAGGATCCAAATATCAGATTTCAACCTTGGATTACTGGTATCAGTCGTTTACTTCCATAACAAATGAAGTGGAACGAGAGTCAATACGATATTGGTTTCTTAAAAAATATTTAAAAATGCGCGTTCAAAATTTTCAAAACGTACTTCTATTTTAGTAGTTAATTTTCAAGGTATTTTCCTGTGCATTAAAAACAGTGTTATAATAATCTGTTAACTACAAATAAGTGGTACGGTCCGATCACAATTTGCTTCTCTTGCATTCACATGTTTTTTTCTGTATAGCATATACTATTTGTTGTTAAAATTATGTTTAGATTATATATAAAAATATAAGTGTGACTCAAGATTTGCGCACTCTTAAGAAGGTTAATTAAACATCTAATAAACATTTTAAGAGTATTTTATATTCAACCGAACAGCAATACACGTCAACCATCCCGCCATAAAAGCCAAAGAATAATCCTCGTATTAATTCCAAATCGCCTCCTTTGTGGCCTTAATTAATCTGCAAAGTACACCGAATCTTTGCTTTTTACGACACTTTGCCGCATAGAATGTTGTTTAAGAGGCTGATCAAAATAGCTGCCTTGGAACTCTGCTTTTGTGATTCAATTATCTCTTTTACTGTTCAGAAGCAATCAGTTAGGGCTTGAACGAAACGACGCTACTATGCTGTTTGATTAGACTCAACCTCACAGTTTCGTTTAGCTATTGGAGAAAAGGGGGTCTCCAAGGTATTGGGTTTCTTTTTCTCTACACCTTGGGGAGTATACAGAAGTACTGGCGCAGTAACCCTAGTAAGCGAAATACAGGGTTCACCTTCCGTAAAATAATGTTCCAAATTGTAATAGTATCAGCTGTAATCGTTCAGACAGCTGTGGTTTGAAAGTGAAGAATAAAAGATTATCTTAAAACAGTTTCAGATAAGCGCATCGCTTGTACCGCTACATCGTTTTCACAGTTCTAGTGGCATTCATTCATTAATTGCTTCCATTAATCCGGACTTGCTGCAAACAGTATGGGAATAATTGCATTTTCGTTTGGATGAGTGCCGAAAAAAAAAAGAAATAAAAAAAATATCACTAAAGGCGTACACATTGAGCACTTTTTTTTTAGGCAACACTAGGTTAGATTTCCTTTAATTTCATGTAAGATTTTTAATATTTAGTGTGAAATAAACTCCTGTAATATGTCATTAAAACTAAACTCGGACATTCTTTTACGGACACCCTGTAGTTTGTAAGCTTTAAGGACGGCCAAACTTGTACTAAAACTAAATTCTATTAATTATACACTGTAACCAAAATCTGTTTGATATTACTTAAAGCAACACATATTTGCAAAAAAATGCTCTTATTTTCTTTAAAATTAATTTTCCGTACAATTATGCTGCTTTCAGTAAAAACATTTTTTCTTATTATGGGTTTGTATGCTTGTATCCCACAGAAGGTTAAGGATTAATACAAGAATACTGAAAACATGAAAATAGTTGTAGCCGTTTTTAAACTCAACCAACTTCTCTTTCATAAATGACTAAAGTAATAATGTAACGTGAAATAAATATTTAATTACAAAATAACTTAACTAAACATCTAATAAACATTTTAAGAGTATTTTATATTCTAACTATAGCGAACAGCAATACAAAAAGATTCAACCTCTCACCATAAAAACCACCAATAAAGAATAATCCCCGTATTAATTCCAAATTGCTCTCATACATCAGCACAACCGACTTTGTGGCCTATGTCTAATTAATCTGCAAAGTACAGCGAATCTTTGCTTTTAAACGACACTTTGCCGCATAGAATGTTGTTAAAGAGGCCATAGGCTGTCTTGGAACTCTGTTTTGTGATTTCAATTCTAGTCTACAAATCTCGTTTTACTGTTTGGAAGCAATCAGTTAGGGCTTGAATGTGAAAACAACGCTACGACGCTGTTTGATTAGCCTCAACCACACAGTTCCGTTTATCTATTGAGAAAGAGGGTCTCCAAGGTATTGCTTTACCCTGGAGAGTATATAGAAGTACAGGCGCAGTAACCCTAGTAATCAAAATACTGGGTGTCCGTAAAAGAATGTACTAGTTTCCAAATTGTTATAGTATCAGCTGTAATTGTTCGACAGCTGTGGCTGAAAGTGACGAATGAAGAATAACTCCAACAGTTTCAGATAAACCAAATGCGCTTGTACCGCTACACATCTTCGTTTTCACAGTTGCAGTGTCATTCATTAATTGCTTCCATTACTCCGGACTTGCTCCAAACAGTATGGGAATAATTGCATTTTCGTCTGGATGAGTGCCGTTTCACTAAAGGCGTACACATTGAGCACTTTTAGGAAAAAACTAGTTAGTTTTCTTTCAATTTCATGTATGATTTGTTATATTTCGTATTAAATAAACTTATGTAATTACCATTAAAACTCGGACATTCTTTTACGGACACCCTGTATAAAAAAGTTTCCCGTTAGTTCGTCATGTGATGTTGAACTTCTGAGAGGTAACTACTTGATTAAAGTGTAAACTTTTTTTTTCACTGTATTACGGTTAAATTTTACACATTGTGTGAAAGGTGAACAATTTGCTACTTAACCTTGCGTTATAACTTTAATAAGTATTTCACAAGTACAATATAATGACACAATAGCGTTTATTCTGAATTCTGAACAAAATAGTACTACTTAAAATACTAATTTCACATCAATCTGTGTGGTACTATAACCACAGTAAAGAATATTTGATGCCAAAGATATTCCATTATTAAATCAATAACAACATAAAATGACATTTCTGAAGCCAATGATAAAAAAAACATGTTTTCTCGTCCCTCTGAATGTAGCATATAACAAAGTAAAAACATAATCTATAGATATGGTACTTTTGACTCTATCGATTGAATCGGAATAGTATTGAACCTAGACTAGAGCGAAATAAAGAAAAATCTCTCAAATTGAACGGCTTTTGATTGCAAGCTTTCCCATTTTTGGTCTGCAATTGAGAATTTTGCGAGAGATACATCGAAAATATCTCAAATCGATAACGATATTTCGAAAAAGTATGGGTGTTAAAGCCCACACGACTTCCAATTATCAATCAATAAAGATATTTGATACGTTGAAGATTTGTACGAGAAAGTTTCGTTTTTCAACAATAACTTTAAAAGCTGAAATAACATCTTCCCTTTGCACAAGAAAGATTTTCTCAAAAAACCTTATTATGTCTGACAGCTGACCCAACATAAGCGACGACATCCCTAATATGTAGCCCCTTTTCTTATCCATAGTAAAAAAAAGTAACAGTTTTAAAGTACAGTTTTAGGAAGTACAGTTTTTAGAATTGTTTTTTGGTTGTTAGATTAAAATTTCACTTATCCTTTTACAAAATGTTTTTAAATATATTATGATATAAGAATATAATTTGGATTAGTAAAAGTACTTATACATTCTTTGAATCATATTATATAGTTTTTTTTTGACCTAATCCTTGTGAAATTTGAGCTTAAGTTATTGTATCAAAACAGTTTTTAAGTTATTATAACTTATAGAATGTTGATAATTGATATATTTTATAAATAATCCAGGTAAAAGTTTTGAACTTAAAAACTGTTTTCATACATTAGTTTGTAAACAAAACGTTTTAGCTTTAATATAACATTATTTTTTCTAAGGTTCGAAATCTCTATATCATTATATAGTGATTCGAATTTTAAAAAAAACGCAGAGAGCAAAACAACCACATACCTCCTTAAAACATCTTAAAAAAAAACATAGTTCCACTCCAGATGAAATTCATATTCCTTGGACAACGAAAAATTTTTTCGACAAAAATTACACATCTCAGACCTATGAGAATCCCTTAAAAATCACTCTTTGGAGTGAGATCCTGTCGGGGAGTAGGTTTTAACACACAGAGATCCACTCCAAAAAGGAGGAGAAGTGCATTTCCAGACTGAGGAGTGAGAGTGAAAATCAATCAGACTGAGTAAAAATCGCTCGTTCGTTTAAAGAGCTGTACCTCTAAAATAAACGTCGTTTTTGCATAAAAATATACTACTTAATACCCGATTTTAAATTAATATTTTTAATAATTTAAAAAACATGGACAAAGAAACGTTTTTACAAAAAGCCATACAACAACCCCACAACAAAATGATTCCTTCAGAAAAGTAAAAAACACACCAAAAAACATTATCCCCTGGAATCCATCATTATATACGAATCAAAATTGTTCCACTCATTGGGATTTTTACCTCAACGAAAAGAAAAAAAACAAATACTTTTTTGTCAAATTTTATCCGGAAATAAAAATGGCGCGGTGTCTGGGTCCACAAATGAGAATAAATTCCGTTCCAAAACCAAACTTTTCTTCCATTGGAAATCGTTCTTTTTCTCTAGATTCGTGTCTCGTATCAAATATTCATCTGTCAAAAACCTATATTTTTTTTTTTTGTGGTTTCGAGCGCGATATTTTAGTTTTAACAAATTTTTTTATTTTCTTATAGCGGTGTTTTGCACGTGGATTAATACTACTTGCACACACACATAATCTCTCTCTTACTTGGGATAACCTCGCCAGGCTCGAGTTGGTGCTTAGATGAATTGGTCTTTTTCTAAACATGGCGCCATCTAATTAGCGAGTCAATGATACTTGATCAATAAAGAAAATATATAATCTGTGATATATGTATAAAAATATAAAAAAGTTTTTCCGAAGAGCGAGACGCCGCGAGAGAAAGCCAAATTACTCTCCCCATTCCATGTAAATAAATATTTTTTACATTACATTTTACACGAAGAGTTATATATTAAATACTAGCAAGATTAGTATTAATTAAACAGTGCACTACTTAATTATTCTAATTAAGATAAACTATCAGTCCCCATAGAGATAATTGTACTACTCTTAAAATAAAAGTGTTGAAATCCACAGTGACTCCAGTTGGAGAAGTGCATTTTCGACACTGCGCGTGAAAGGAGTGAATATTATCTCAGACACACCATGAGTTAAAATCACTCGTTTAGAGAGAGGAGTGATCCTGTCGGAGGTTTAACACCACAACGGATCCACTCCAAAAGGAGAAGTGCGTTTTCCAGACTGGAGGAGTCTCGAGAAAATCAATCAGACTGGGTATTAAAATCGCTCGTTCGTTTAAGGAGTGTAGTTCTTCTCTTTGAAATCACAACTCCCGCAGAAGTATTGTCTTCGTGTTATCTCATTTTCACCTGGTATGGGAATCATTCATAACATCAATTTTAAAACAAAATTGAAAATAAAATAACATCCTGATTTTTAATTATTAATTGGTAATGTTTTAAAATAGTTTAGCTATCCTTGCTGCGATTTTTTTGGCTGCATTTTTTGGCATTTAAAAATTTTTTGGCAATTAAAACTAAACTAAAACAATTTATTTTATAATTAAATAACAAAGATAACATTTCCGTTTCAAATTTGTTTCATTTCGATATTTTGTTGATCTCCCTACCAGGGAAAAGTGTCTAACAATACTTCTGTGATGATAACAAGTTGTGATTCCAAAAACAATTGTTAGCTCTATGGGATTGACAATCCCTCTTTAAGGTTACGCGAATACCCAAAATTGCAATAAACTTTATCTCTTACTAATTAACATTGATTAGCAAACCGTTCATCTTCTCCACAATTCTCTGTCGCGGAGCAATAGGAATTTGCTTACAAATAAAATTGAATACAATGACATAATTCTGGGCAATTCTTTTTTTATATAACACATAATAATTGAATTTAAGATTTTAACGGCTAGTATTATTCACCTAAAAAACAAAGGTTGTTTCTCTTCTACCACGTCTCATGACAAACGATCTAATTCTAGCATAAACCACAAAATTGTTTTACAATTTAAATATTTACACCTAGAAATTTGTATTACAGATTCTAATTTACAATAAAGGATCTGTGCTTATTAGCCTCTAATATCTAACATCAGGTGAGCAATAGTAGTTATTTTTTTTTATAAAAAATGGTAAGATGTTAACGTCTCTAACAAGAAAATGCGGAAAAAAACAAAAAAATCTTTTTTTTATGTTATATTATACACGACATTTTTCTTCAATATAAACTTTCCTTGTAATTTGCAATATGTAACTCTAGAGGTCAGTGCAGTAGTTTATTTCATTTCAAAACGGATCATAATTTGTTAACACATATAGTAAGTTTACTATCTTAAGAGAGATGCAAAATACAATGGTACAGACGTTCTGTTTACGTAAACCTCTTTTTTGAGTAAAACAAAACAACTAGTGTTAGAAATAAATAAATTATGATTTAATAAAAAAATCGCTAAGGAGAATATGCAAATCGCTCATTTAAATTTAACTGTACAATGCACTATGCCACAATTGGAACAAAAATTAAACAAGAAATAGTAAAAAATTTATACGAATTGAGTTGGTATGCGCCTACCTTAAACTAACTCTTTCTCATTTACCACAAGAACTTGTTACTGCATAATGATGCCAAAGTCTATTTTATAACATATAATATTATAAAAAAATACTTTATATTCCTATATACTTCCCATTTGATAAAAAAAATATCCTTTATGTACTGATAAAACTTGTTTTTTTTAAATATTTAAATAGTGATATATTTCGTTATTTATTTTTATATTAATATATTTCTCAATGTGGGTTTGAAGTAAAATAACATGCAAGAACAAAGGCACTTTAAGAAACATTTCTTTACAAAAAGAAAATTACTAAGCACCTTTTTTTAGTTAGTTTACAAAAGTTTTTTACCAGCTAGTAAATGTTAAAATACCACTAAGTTTTTTAAAGAGGAAAAGAAATCTGTCAGCTAGATCTGCTGCTAATTCTTAACACAAAGACGCTCACAAAAAATACATGTTTTTGTATTTTCTCTTTTCAACAATTGTTTTATTAAAAGATAATAATGTACGTAACTGTAATAAAGAAGACAAATTTGGATAAGATTTCGAGTACTTAACACGCAACCATTTCTCAACTTACAATTGTAGTTTTGTTTTTTTTCCAAAAATTTTGCTTCATAACTTTAAAATAAAGTTAGTTATTTATTTTAAAATTTTACACAAAGTACTTTGAAATATATTTAAATTTTTTAAAATGAAATACTATCTACGTAGGTTCACAATGCCCATAAGACTGCTTGAAAAAATTAGTTGCTTAAATCACCGTATCAGATACTCTCCGAGGAGTATTATTTGCCATTAAATTAAATTTTTTGCGGAAATTTAAAATAACTATTTAATGTGAAACTTTAAAGTATTACACGATATTTTTTTAAAAATGCAACGCACGGAATAGAAGTTGCTTTATAACCAAAGCACGCTCACCAGAAATACTAATTTCGATTATGCTTTTATTTATCCGACTAGTAACACGGCAACAATTAACTTTAACAGAGAAAGTGTTTTATTTAATTATTTCTAAAGAATTTTAAAATTAAATTACATCAAATTTTTAGCAAAATGTAAAAATTAAGATTGCAGATAAAATATTATTATACCTTTAATAGGCCTTTAAACATCGTAATATTATTGAATAATAACTTTTTAAAATATTAAGAAAATTGAAAAAAAGAATACACACTTGTCAACAATGCATTAAACGCGAGGAAACATGGGAGCCCGGGTCTTTTTTAATTAGTTTTTTAAATTCATAAAACAAAAAATTTGGACAGCGCTAAGAGAGGAGTAAATGTTTAGCCCAAAAAGCATTATAATAAAAATTGAAATCATTAAAGAACCCAGACATAAAATTGCATAAACACCGTTCAGTAAAACTCAATTTATAACAACTCTTCTCCACTCAAAAAAAGCAACCCTATAAAGTTCGAAATTACCTGTAAGAAAACAAGATCCACTTAGAATAAATGAGTACAATTTCATTTTATCAATTCAATTAACTTAAAAATAAATAAATGGGGCACGATCTATATAAAACCAGCATGCATGTTAAATTTAATCTCCCAAAGTCGTAACTGGCAGAGTGTAGTGTTTATGCTATTATAAGTTAACTAAGAGAGAAAATATAAAGTACCTCTGGGAATCTACAGTTCTTCTCCGTCTATATAACTAACTTTTTTTTTGTAATCCGTCCAACTGATTCGTAGGTAGTATCCAATCGCAAATCCAAATTTTGGTGAAATGAATTGTTGGAGCTGGCGACCAGACTGTCAAATCTGTTCACTAACTCTCCGATTTAAAATCTGAGGGACGAAGTCTGTGAGAAATAATGTTATATATAGATTGAATACAATCGAGTTGTGTAAGAGAGGCGTATTTAGAGAGGAATGGTAAGTACCAGAAAAAACATATCTCGTATTTTCCTTGTTAATTTATCTACATATTTATTTAATTTCGAAATATCTAAAAGATAGTCATATTAAACGTTTTTTGGAACATTACCCTCAAGTCGGACTCGTTTGTCATGTAACACCCCGTTATCAATTTGCGTCCTTCCAGCCAATTCTTCATAAAAATAGGATTGTTTGTTGTCGAGTGACCAGTGCAAATAATACTTACAAATAGAGTAAAAAAAAAGACAATTATTAACTGTAAAAAAGGCATGGTGGGATAGAACAGTTATATAGTTATCCCATTAAAGCGTGGAGAGCAGCACGGCCCACATCCGAAGCTTTGCCCCGTAAAAAAAAATAGTAACTTATATCAACTATCTGTTACATTTTGTTCTGTATAGCCAGGGGCGTTTTCGCCTATGCGTCCGTACTACTTCCCTTTTAATAATTTGGTTTCGAATTGTACATATTTTTAAAACAGTTTATTTATTGCATAAAGTGAGTATTGGGGCCTGTTGAGCCCATTCCGGTGTTTGGCACTAGCCTAGCATGCGAAGAGGTCCCCAGGTTTCGGGTCAGGGCATCGTCAAAATAAATACCAGACCTGTTACATTCCGTGCATCCTCACCACCTTGGATCGCAGAACGAATTCTAATACCTCCGTGTACAAGGGAGTGCACGTTAAATATCCATCAAAGTCTAACGCTGCGTACGATAGTCAGCCGCCCTTAACGGTTGCGTTGGGTGCCTATTCAGGCGTCGGCTCGTCACATGACGGTGGTTCTACAAATACGACGCCGTCGCCAATAGCCCTCAGTGTTAGCTACTAGTGCGAGACGATAATTCAAACCATAACCTTAAAGAGTTATTTTTAGCATGGATGAGACTAATTTTAAGCCCACCATATACCTTTTTATTTTAAATCTCGCGCTATCAATATTTAGACGTTTTTTGGGGGTGAGGGGGGTGGGGGTTGACGAATGTCTCTAACACTTCAGGAGAGAGACTTAAGAGAATATATATTTTTTATTTTGTAAAATATTTATAACAAGCTTATTTCCAACTAGCTATGTCAAGTTAAGCGAAATTGTTATTAACGTAATACCACTACCAAAACTTTTTACCATATCCTAAATAATCAAAGCATACACACGGTCCACAGTACTGGTACAAAGTTTTTTTTCACATTTTGATCCAATTATCCTGTTGAAAACGAAAATCCAATTTCAATGATAGAAGCGCAAGTAGTGCGTATCTAAACGCATATAGGCTGTTTAGCGAAAATAGACATTATACGATTCCATTGATTTAACCCCTGTGTTGTGCTAACGACATAATTCCTGTGAGGAGGCCAATTTAAAAACTTTATTTTTTTTCACTATGCGATTTGTTTGTTGACTTCAGGATCACTTGATTCATTGCAACGGTATTAAAAGATGTTATATAGGATTTATAAGTACGTCATCCATTTTGTTGGCGGAAAAGGATTGTTTATGTCGATGATAATAAGCATAACGAAATGTTGGCTCTATAGAAAAAAGGATTTTGATTTGTTGGTTTTTGAAATAACAACTTTTCACTCAGTTGGTTTTGGAAAAAATATATAACGTTGGATGAAGACATATACGAAAATAATTTATCTTCTTTATGTGTTGGTTGTAACCGTACTATTTATATCACCGCCATCCATTTTTATCTTGGACTTACTCTTGGTAAGCAGTGTACTTTATTTTATAAATCAAATATCTATGAAGACACCAATGAAATGAGGAAGACAGGTATCTTTTTGTTTTTAAATCTAAACTTTGTATAGTGTAATCAACAGCCATTAGAACCTAATTCAAGAGAAAAAAAAATCCACCTAATTTGAAATTTGCGCGATATACACCAACTTTTGTAGCGGCGCACCAAGCGTGCATATAAAAGAATGAGCCTTCTTTAACCCTTTTCTGAATCCCCGTTGCGAATCCATCTGGCAAAACATGTTTTGACTGAGATCATAATTTTAAAAAAATAATAAGGCTGACCTCTTCATTTGTGGATAATTAACCATAAAAAAAATTGTAAAGAGAAAAAGCAACGTTTTTAAGAATCGAATGATTGCGTATTTTGGATATCATAAATGTCTATATGAACGAACGGTCAAAAAAAAATTCTTATAAAACGATCGAGTTAAATTGTCCATTTTGGGATATGGCGAAAGGAGTTAAAAACCACTTACGTACTACATAAGTAATTTTCAAAGCACACTGTTAAAAATCTACTACATTAATACCGATTAGAGAAATTTAAAACCTTGATTTAAAAATAGATTTTCTACATTTCTAGGCGTAAAATAAAAAACATTTTAAACCACGGGTGAAATATTTATCACCAATCTTACGGCTCGATGGTATAAAAAATATAATACTCCTTGCTTAAAAATTTTAACTTAACGACTTGTAGTATTGGAGGAATAGTTTAATATTTATCTAATTTTATCTTTTACGTTCTAATGTTATATCCTTGATACAGAAATAAAAGAACATATTGTGTTTAAAAATGAGATGTGACGAAAAATAGCAAGATTATTCTTTAAAATATTGTGGTCTCGCATTTCAAGAAACATCATCAAAAGATAATATTTTGAGAATATGTAAGTACTTTTTTAGATTAAATAAATTTTGTAGAAGACTTATTTTGTTTCCTATTGCGTTTACAGAACTATAAATGAAAGCAACTTACATAAAGCATAATGAAAGTGAAAATCATTTGACCATACTTACTAACCTTTTTGTCAGTGCACGAGGTCAACTATAATATCACAATATACTCTATACTCATCATGACAATACCCTTTCTAGAATAACAATTTCAATCATATACTTAATGTAAAAAAAAAGGATAGAGCTATGACAAATCTAAAATTACGTCTTCGACATTACTTCTCTCCTCATGTATAACTGGCGCAAAAAAAACTTGGCGAATAATTTCCGGTATGATAAATTTTTGCATAATTCAAAAAATCTCATTATTGTAATCAAAACGTCAAAACGTTAATCCTACATTAATTATTTTTACCGTAGTAACGACTTTATTGGCTACTTTTACGAATGAAAACGGTACGTGAGGCTTTTAAAAAATTATTTATTTTCCGGGATTTCTCGTGAGTTAATTTTACAAATTATCACTCATAAACAGCTCCATTTAATTTCTAGAATGCTTTTATACTAGAACTACCAACGATTTCAAGTTTATTAGCATCGTATTTGGTTATCTTAAGCCTTAATTTCATCTCAACCTGCAAATTCTTTCGGTATGTAGATCCTTCGAAAAATGTGCTGTATGAATAAAACTATTTTAGGTTTTTAAACATATAAATATATTTCCGTGTCCAAAAAACAAGAGTAACTCCTAAAAAACATAATTTACATATTAAGTTATTTACTTTGTTATTACAAAATTAGGGATAACTATGTTAAAAATTTCATCAACTATTTCTCCAACTCCAACGTTCGACTTCATCCCGTGAGTTGCTTCCCCCAAACTTGTCACATTACAATTGTACTTCACATAGTCGATGGACTCCACCCTCAACCCAGAATAACTATAATACATTTACCAAAAAATAGGAATCTCAAAGCGAATAAAAAGTAAAAATACTGGAAATTTTCCCGCCAAAAGAAAGATTCCATAGATAATATTTTTTTTAATATTTTTTATTTTATAATCGATGAACACTATCGATGTTTCTTTCACGCCACCAAAGACATCTGCTACAGCTTAATGGCGATTATTATTATTCTTTTTGGTTGCAACCAAGTAAATATTGGGAGATTAAGAAAAAGTAAAAGGACGAAAGTATGAAAGATTTGCTTTTTTTTTCTCTATATGAAAAGAAGTAGAACAAGAATGAATTCCTTCTTTTTGGGGGGGACTGGTGATGTAAAATCTACATTTAATTATTGAAAATGTCCAACTGTGAAATGCCGAATTATAAATGACATACCAATCGTGATCTTCAAGTTTGCAAAAGTGAAAAACTTTTTAGGTCCAAAAGCTTTTGTGTTGTTTCTGATACACCAAAACCAACGTTTGATTAATGAACATGTGATAATAAATTATTAAGCAAAGCAAATAAAAAAGCAAGTACTCTCTACAATTCTTTCAAATTATTCTTAATAACAAAGTCTACACTTATTCTAAGAATACATAAACAAAGATTCTTTTTTGAGCACCAACATGCACATTCTATTATCTATTCTTTACTGCAATACCAACAATGAGAAACAAATATATAAACCTATCACAATAATTATAAAATCAATAAAAATTTAAGATGCTGCTGAATAAGAGTTGTGTACAACCTCTCTTTCTGAACACCGTAACATACTTAAGTTAGATTGCTCAAAGACTCAATACACTCAAATTCCATGATTGCACAAAAACAAAACACAACGCGAGAGGAGATCTTTATTTCGTACGAGCATCGTAACTCACGCTGGTTACAACAACTTTCGTGCAATAATTATATAAAGTCCAAAACTTTCTACCCACTAAATATTTGATTTAAGTATCGTCCATGGAGATAAAGCAGAAGAGAGATGATTGGCGCAAAAAAAGTGGCAGCCTCGGAAGTCGCCAAATCTTGTAAACCTACAAGAAGCACCTCATTTAACTTAGTTGAATGACGGCGCAAGTGCTGAGAGATCTAACGTGTCCCGAATCGTTAGCCCAATATCCGGGTTCGAGTCCCGGCTGAGTCTCCCGGATTTTCTGGATGGGAAAATGTTTTTTGGGCAACTCATGTCACATAATATAGGCAAGTAAAAGATCCAGGAGGCCCATTTGCTTAGGGTTCAATCGGCAAAAATTAAAATATCAGCATTCTCTTTAACCATACAAAAAGATATCAGATTCATTGTAATTTTGAGCGTCAAAATTCTAAGCGTGAGTTTGAATAGATGGTACCCACAAAAAATGGCTCTCAGTGTCCGAGGAATATGCCTAGTCTGCAAAATATTGACCGCCGATATAACAGCGACATTAGGGGGAAAAAACCGTTACGTCAATGTAAAACGCATCATTTTTTCCCTCTAAAATATGTTTGATTAAAAGCCTAAAAATGACTGCTAGCGCACATTGTAGGCTGTGCACAAGATCTGAATTTGCATAAGAGGTAGTTATTTCCTTCCACAGGGTAAGAAAAATACGTTGTAATTAGAGTTTTTATTCGATAGTCGGCAAAGTCCGCCTAGTCGATTACTAAGGCCATATCATCGAACATCATATAAAGTTACAAGATTGGCGGTCACTTTACCAACAATGCTAACTAACGCAGACGGACATACGATATACAAAAGCTACGCTGAACCCATGAGGAGGGGGCAATTAGTCAGCGTTTCCATCCTTTATTTATAAAAATAATACTAAAAATACCATTTAATTCTAAATTGACAAAAATAAATAATATTATAAAAATACCTAGAAAATGCGTTTCAAAGTTTTTTTTTAAATTCACAAAAATATTTCAAAATTCATGCTTGTATTATTATTTAAAATAAAAACAAGCACAAAGAATAAATTATATTTTTAGAATTAAGATTATTTTTTTGTAGCACGTTCTCTTAAAGGTGGTGGCAACCACTGGCCAAATTGCTCCTCCTCAGTGTGTCATGCGCGCCCGTCGTTTAGCATGGAGGGTCACGTGATCGGCCAATCTATTACTTCATATGACAACCACGGCCGAGATAAACTCACAGTTTAGAATGACGCCAAATACCTCGCCAAAAGCATTTTTTTCTTTTTTTTTTTGGTTTTCCTAACAAAAGTCGAACACTCAGCACACCTGATTCACATAGTCGGCCTTCCCACTGCAACGTCCTCCATTTCTTCATAACCCAAACTGTATGTACTTCTGTAGGAAAACTCCCAAATACATCTCGTCCCAAATCAAAATCACTCTTTCATCCCCGACAGAAAATCTATCCGATATGTTTAGAGAGTCATTTTTATACCTACGCAATTTTTTTCTTTTTAAAGAAATTTAGAGATTGAAAAAAAAATTGAATACTATTTTTGCTGTAAGTAACTGCAAAGCAAACTGAAACGGGTGTCCGTATGTTAACTTACGTCCTTTGAATGCTTCGGCCGCGTTTTCTCTACACTGCCACGGCAACGTGTTTGAAGTGAAAATCTTATTGGGGTTTGGTGAGTTTCAAGTATTGTTTTGAAAGCGTTTGGTTTTTCTCATTCCTTAGGTAATTATGGAGGAAATTGTTTAGAGAATTTTTCACTTTTTTTAAACCCCTAAGGAGTACAGAGTATAAACTCGTTTCCCGTAATATATTCTGAGTAGAGATCGGACGTATGTATTCTCCAAATGTATAAGTCATTTAAAATCTCTGCAGTCAAATTTAAGTCAATTTAATATCATCTATAATCATCGTGCGTATAAATATAAGTTTTAAAATAAAATGTAAATTTTAACCTCATGCTGTGAA
The DNA here is from genome assembly GCA_023701765.1 of Hylyphantes graminicola. Classification (NCBI taxonomy): domain Eukaryota; kingdom Metazoa; phylum Arthropoda; class Arachnida; order Araneae; family Linyphiidae; genus Hylyphantes; species Hylyphantes graminicola. The sequence continues at coordinate 5,586,782 of CM043117.1, read as the reverse complement.
ACTTATTTTGAAAAAAAAATTATAAACTTTAGCAAAAAATTTTTATACAACAGTTTAAGAACACAAAATATTCTTTAAGCAATGACCACTTAAATAGTCCGTTTAACGATGCTTGTAAAAATTTGCGACTTAATCGTTCTCCAACTATTGCCAAAGTGGATGCAAAAAATTTGCTAATAATTGAACATTTGTTGTTTAATACATGTGATTTAAATGGATATAATATTTTGAAGAAATTATTTTTATTCAGATACATAGATTGAACACCCTGCGTTGCAGAACTTAAAAAGAATGTTCGTGATTTTGCCATATTTTTTTATATTTTTTTATTACATTTGCCAAAAAAACCGCTGCTTCAGGAAATATGTCCACACATACCAATATAATCTCTTAAGCAGCTTATTCCTTGGCTCAATTCTTGACCGACATTTTAAATAATTCTGAATTCATCCCTCTATTATACTATTTCGTTAAAAAACACTGCCAGAATAATCTTCTTTTGTATATTAAGAACATGTGGAGACATAAACGCCTGGGAAATGTTATAAGTAACAAACACGCAACTCAAGGAGGCCTATAAGACGAAGGGCACACAAAAGTGAAATATGAGATCCAGCTTTCTTAGGAACTGCTCTGCGAAAGCGTCCATATAACCTGTTGACACACCGAGATTTGACTTGCCATGTTGAATGAATACATATTTTCTTAAGCCGATTACACGTATATATATTTCACTGGAGTTTAATCCAAACTGTTGACATTTTGGGGGGGGAATATTTTAAATTAAAGATATAGTGTAGTATATTACACTTGCGATCCAAAAGTTTAGAACAATGACGTTTGTTTTAAGCTTATAAATTTAGATTTGTGAAATTAGAATACAAAAAGCATCCCAAATATATTAAAAACGTATTTTGAAATTCTATAATTGAAACATAATTGCTTGATTGCTATAACACAATGATTAGTTTCATTAAAATCAAAAAATTTTGTAAGGACCCAAAAGTTTAGCACAAATACGAGATTAAGCTAAATTAAAGTACAAAGTGCCTAATTTCGCATTTTTTAGTTGTTGAATTATATAGTTTTTTATTGAAAAATAGAAAAAAAAAACGATATCCGTGAACTAAGCAGAATTTATAACGATATTGTTCAATTTTTCACCAAACCAGACAATTAAGCAATATTAAATCATCATATCAAATCCCATTTGCTTCAAATTTGCAATTCAACGTTATCTAAATAACAACCCGAATGAATACAGTCCATCACCTTAAAGATTTGAAACGAACTTCGAGTGAATTAGATACATGCAATGACCAATTTTCTTGATGAAAAGGGCAGTCGTTTCCCCCCTAAACAATCACAAAAAAGCGACATATCATTCTATTTATGCACTTTAGATACAATGCAGAGATAGTCCACCGCTCTTCCAAAACGACAAAAAAAATAGGAAATTTTAACCGCAAGTCACTCCACCACATTTACAAAGTTCCATCCTTATACTGAAAATTTAAGTTTCGTCGTGAAAAACCGGTTTCTCCTTGAACCGTTACAATTTTAACTGGTCTCTTTAGTGCTATTTAAAACACGTTCATTTAAACCGAATATTGAAAAATATGCTGTTGTGAAAACACCGGTTGTTTCCCCCTCCAACCAAAAACACTACCATCAAGGTGTTATTTTGTAAAATTGGTGTACAGTGATTTACTTAGAAAAAACCGCAATTTTTTATGGCATATTTGAACGGTTACTATACCTCTGCATTGGTACTAACTGTGCAAAAAAGAATGATATTGTCGCTATTTTGTGATTTTATATGGGACAATACTGCACTTTCACATTTCATCAAGAAATCGATCAATGAACGTCTAAAGTCTACGAATTCGTGGCAAACTTTAAGTTGATGGTCTGGTATTCATATTCGGTTTGTATTTAGTGTAATGTTAATTGTAAATTTGAAGCAAAAATGAATTGAATACAATATTTAAAGATGACAATATTGTCCTTATTGGTGTAAAATTGTGCTAAAATCCGTTATTAAATTTGTTTAGTTCAACGGATATTATCGTTTATCTTTAATTTATCATGATAAACAAACTAAGAAATCATCAATAAAAATGAGAAATAGGTCAGTTATTATTGTACTTTAAATTAGAATAATCTCGTATTTTGTCTTAACTTTTGGGACCATAACAAATATTAATTTTTATGAAAAAAAAATTTGTATAGCAGAATCTAGCTATTATTTTCAATTATAGCAATTCACGATAAAAACTTATAATATATATATGTGAAGTTTTTGGAAATTCTACTGATCCAAATTCTAAATTTTACAGCTAAAAAAAACGTCATTGTCTAAACTTTTGGATCGCAGTGTAAATGTAGTCGTGCAGCAGTGACATTGAATATTGTGTAGATTTGAATGTAAATATTTGGAAGTTTGGGGGTATAATTTATATATTAAAACGGCGTTGTCATAGTCAGTAAAAACTTTTTTTTTACTTTATAATTTGCTAACCTAACTTCATCTTACGTTTCTTTAAAACTTATCATTTGTGTCTTTTTATGTTTTCATAATACAAATATACCTGTGTGGGCTTTAAGAAAGTTTCGCGTTTTTTTAAGTTAAATTGTTGGATACATTGGCCAATTAGTTTAGGAATAATATAAATGTATTTTTATTATAAACATAACTAAAACCGGATAGATTTGCATTTTGAAATGATAAAAACCTTCATGAGCATTGCATGTGGTTCATTGATTGAATTGTTTTTGAGAAATTTCTTACTGAAATATAACTGTAAACAAAAAAGCTACCATTTCCTATCATTTGATTGGCAACTCTGGAGAAATATAATTAAATAGTTAGCAATTATTCTATAAATCAAATTTGATTACAATAAGTACGTCACAATCCTTTTTAAACTACTCTTAAAACAAACGAGGAAATTCCACTTCCAGTATAAGTGCATTTTTGACACTGTGTAATAGTGGAATATAACAAAACAGACTGAGTTAAAATCACGTTTCAGTTTGGAGTGAACCTTTCGCAGGTTTAACACACAAAGGATCAACTCCAAGAGAAGTTCATTTTTTCCCAACTGAGGAGTGTTACTCAGACTGATTAAAATCGCTCGTTCGTATTTTAAGATGTGCATTCCTTGCCAACCTATATTTGGAAGAAAAGCAATAAATGGCTATGAGAAGATTCTCTTTGCGGATGTAAAAGAGTTCCATAAATTTTATTGTGAATCGAACCATACAAAGATTTTAAACCATTAACATCGTTTTAATGGTCTACAGATTTGAAATATATAAATTAAAATTTGGAAAATTTATCAGAATGAAAAGTTTAGTTTTGGTTAAATTAAATTCAGTATCATTTACTATGTAAATATCAACTGTACCAGAGTTCCCAACTAGCTGCCGCTAAATGCGACGTTTTTCCCTCTGGCTTTTCACTCTTTGTTTTTACCTAAGTAGGTTGGCAAAAGTTTAGTAGTTATTAAACAACGATTTCATGCATTCTTTGCATTCATTATGATGCAAACATTTTTGAAATGTTTTCATATTATGTTTTGTGATTTTCTTAACTGGGTGCGAACAATTCCCCTGCAAGGTTTCATTATTATAATTCTTTCAGAACAAAAATATTTTGAAATGTTTAAATAATTATTTTGAATTAAATAATTTTCAAAAAAAAGTCAAAATTAAATGGACAAATATATTAGCGGACGAAAAGTTTTGAATAAATTAACCGCAAATATAACTTTATTTTATAAAAAAAATCCTTCAAATCTAAATTGATTAATTTGCGACTCTAACTTTTTACTAATGTCGTTTTTGAATAAAAATAAAAACAAATCACTAC